>OY856187.1:119345845-119558352 GCA_963693315.1 Diogma glabrata
TTCATTTACAAATAATTGTAGAAAATTGGACTTTAACGAAGAAATAATTTAGTAGAGCAAAATTCAAAGTAGACCTGTCGTTACATAATCATACACACAATCCCGTATTTAACTTAATGCGTCATCTTTTCATTCAAATAATTATATCTAGTCATAAGTACAGAAAGGTTTTTCCTGTTTTTGTACATGGACAAACACAAAATAAATTTGAAATAGAACGATAAGAACTTATTGTGATTTATAATAACATTATAAATATTATAAATAGTGTGTGGATTCCAGGTTAATTAAATTGCAATATTTCTTCTGTTTGTTGATGTTGAAAGTTTTGAGATCTTCCTGTTAGAATAATCTCGTAATGTTAGAGAACTTGTTTCTGTCTGTTTTTTTTTTTTTTTTGAATACATGGAAAATTTCTTGTACTTTGGAATGAAAAGGAGAAACTAAAATGCGTGGGATGAATAAAAGTTCTTTTTGATGATCACGTTCACATTTTTTAAAATAAAATTTAGAATATTTTTGGCTCTCAAGATACTGAGATATAGTTTTGTCTAAATATACATTCATTAAAATTGTGTTTTCAAATTATAATTAAAAAATCCAATTTGTATTTTTTTTTACATGAAATAAATTTTATTTAGTGGAATTAATTGTGTATGAATATGTTGATGTTGAAAAACTTTATAAGACCAAAAACAAAATTTGTTAAATTTATAGTTATATAGTGTAGTAATATAAGCAAATATTAATTGTTTTTGCTATTCGGTTGCTCGAGGAATTGGGAATATGTTTTAATTGGAAATTGTGATCTAGATTCAATAATTTGCTGATTTTGAAATTGGAAAATCGCATTGGTGGCAGAATTAATACAATTAATACAATACATTTGGATCAAATGTACTAGAGTTGTGTGATGAAGGAATTTGAAGAACGATGTTATAAGGGAATCTAAACGTAACAAAAAGAAGAAATTGACACACCATTCCAGTTCTTCCATATTTTAAAAACGTGTTCTAACTTATTTTTCCAGTCTAATCTTTTGTTAATTTTTTAAAACCAGGTATAAAATATAAAGTTATACATTAAAGTACATATTTTTACATTTGAATACTGATCCATCTCTCCATTCGGTACACGAACCGTTATTTCCCAATCTATTTCTAATTTGATCAATAGATTTAAAGTAAAAACATATTATTAAGTATGTATATAACAACTTTTCCAATTTCTAACAATATTTTTTAAGTAGAATAAATTTTTTATTGCTTCAGAAACTCCAACGATTGACTGTTAAAAATTCTAGTATAATCAAAGCGTCGAATGTAATACGCACAATAATTTTTATAAAATAAATTCAACTAATATTTTATTTAAAAATTCACTATTGACTGTTAAAATCTCTTAAATTTAATTTACACTATTATTTTATAATATTCTATAATATTCCTTTTATAAGACACATGCACAAAAACATTCAATTTTGTTCTAGGTCTAGCGTAAAATAACCAAAAAATATATATACATATATAAATACACATGCATCTAAAAATATTTTTTATTCTTCGAAATAGTAGATTTTCCCAGCACAAACATTGGTTTCAACCGAGAAAGTAAGCAAAATAAGTTTAAAACACTTTAAAATTAAATTAATACGTCTTACAAATGTTATATAATCTTCATTATATAACATTTGTACTAGAAATCGCGTTACAAAACGCTTCACAATATACTATTCCAGGAATATTCTATATCTTAAAAATTTATCTATTTCTCAATGGATCTTTTCTAAATATATATATTTAAGTTATTATGAGATGTTTCACTCCAGAGCTGGCACAACTTGCTAGCGATGTTATCGTTCATTCCGATCCTTATCGTCCATATGATTCAATTAAACACGCGATTCTCTCTCGGCTGGATAAATCTAACTCTGACCACATTCGTACCGTGCTTCGTGGGATGGATCTTGGCGATAAACTCTCATCCTAGTTTTTGCTAGTAAAGCGAAGCGAAGCAAAACAAAATTTTTCTGATGAAACACTAAAAGTTCCATGGAGCGAAAAACTTTCTTCTCACGTCAAAACCACTATCGCACCCTAATAGTAACCATCTTAACGCTGTAGCCATCACTGCAAATTCGGTTTTCAGTCCTTTGATGTCTCCATCAATTTTTCAAGTTGCACAAATTGCTTTAAATTTCCTATCGATACTGGTACCGAGATATCGGCAATTCAAACCATTTTAAATTATTTGTTTAAAAGCTCTGAAAAGAAAGATAAACAAACGCAAATCCGCCACGTAACGATGTTCGCTCATCCGTCTCTATACGTTGCCTAACTCGCTATTATGGTTGACGCTTCCGACAAAGCAGTTGGTGCAGTCGTTCAATAACTAGTCACTGATGCATGGTAGCCTCGCAATTTCTTTTCAGTTAATCTAAACAAAACTCAACAGCGCTACAGCGCTTATAATCGTGAGCTTTAGGCTGCTTATTTAGCCATTAAATACTATCGTTACCTTCCATAAAGAAGACATTTTATCCTATTCATGGATAATAAACCTTTAATTTATGCATTGTCGCAATATCCAGGATTTTATAAGCCAGTTTACCACTGACGTACGACATATTTCTGGAATTGACAATGTTGTTCCAGTTACTCGAGACCCTTGGTTTATCAGTAATTGCTGATGCTCAAACTGATGATTTAGAGTTGAAGGAACTACTTTCGGAAAACGGCACATCGCTTAAATTACGACAGTTAACTCTATCCTTCCACTCTGACAAATTTATTTATTGTGACGTTTCAACAAGACAACAATGTGCATTTATTCCTAAACAGTTTCGTCAAAAAGTTTTCGTGCAAATGCACAACATTTCTCATCCCGTAATCAATGCTTCTATTAAATTACTGACTGACACCCTGGTCTGGTCGTCTATAAAAAAAGATGTTAGGGAATTATCGTAAGTTTCACGACACACTCGATCTCCCCTAACTAATTATTTTTCAACTTCGGAACAATTTTCCGATGATTATTTATATATTGTTGGACCACCTTCTGATCGACAGACATACAAGATGGTCCGAAGCAATCGTGATTTCAGAAATTACGCGCTGCAACCGTAGCCACTGCTGTTTATTCTGGGTGAATATCTCGCTTCGGGTGAAGATTACAATTTGAATCACAACTATATTCTGAACTTAGTGGACATAATGTGTCACCATCGAAAAGATTAAACACATACTCTCCCGACTATACATCTTGGACTGCGTACAGTTTTCGGGAAGATTTTAAATCTACCTCTGCAGAATTAGTGTAGGACCTTACGCTTGTCGGGACACTTTTTATCGGAACAAACGACATTGATTCCACAGTCAGATTTTGTATCTAACCTTACACTGCATTTCAACGATTTGCTCACACGTTTTTCTTAGAGTAGACACGGTCTGAAACAACCCTACAATGAACCCAATCATCAATCGAGATGACAAAAGTTTCACTATATAGATATTATAGGAAAAATGGCAAATCGACAGGCCTATATTTACAAATGTTGTCGCATGAATAACGCTAAGTCTGATCAACCATTCACCAATAATATCTAGTTCTTCACAGCACTGTTATTCTAACCTCGATTTTAATCTCGAGCACTCCGATCACAATTAATAAAACAGTGCGATTTAATCTACAACCTCAAACTTCTCAAACCAGATCTTAAATTAAAAAATTAAAATATGTGTTACGCAATATGTTTTGGATGCAAGATTTTCAATTATTTATTTCAAAATTTATATTTTTTTTAATACGTCACAACATGTAAACAACTATTTATCGTGATATTTATATATACATCAATATCACTCACTAGTAAGGGTTGCCTGTGGCTTACGTTCAAACTAAAATTTTTAATTAACTTTTATTCAAGAAAAAAACAAAGGATATAGTTTTAAGGGTTCCGTAATTTGAAAAAGTAAAAACTATTCCCTATTGGTGAGACTCGGTGTCCGTCCGAATTTCTGCATAATCGATTTTCTCACATACTTCAGTCACGATTTTCTCACAAACTGTAAGTGCTATTAACTTGAAATTTTCTAGTTATAAAATGTATTTGTCCACGCGGCATTATCCTAGTTTATCCCTTTCTATAAATAGAAAGATTAGGTCCTCTGCATCCTAATTATGAAAAAAAAAAATTGCGGAAATGAGGGAGTCAAAAGTTATAAAGGATCAAAATTTCAATTTTACCTTGGTCCCCCCTTTGGTTTTTTAAACTTTGAATTGATTTTTTAGATTTTTTTTTGACTCAATTTTGCGATCTTACACAATTTCGATCAGAGATAGCACCGAACCCCCCTCAACGCGCCCCCCACGCGTCCCCCCCCCACGCGTCCGCGGCGCAGGGGACGCGGAAAACGCGGGGAAGGACGCGGGGG
This sequence comes from Diogma glabrata, assembly GCA_963693315.1. Lineage (NCBI taxonomy): Eukaryota > Metazoa > Arthropoda > Insecta > Diptera > Cylindrotomidae > Diogma > Diogma glabrata. The sequence goes on from OY856187.1 coordinate 119,350,279, forward strand.
GGGGGAGAGACTCGCGACGCGCGGGGGGGGGGTCGGTGCTATCTCTGATCGAAATTGTGTAAGATCGCAGAATTGAGTCAAAAAAAAATTTAAAAACTGAATTCAAAGTCTAAAAAACCAAAGGGGGGACCAAGGTAAAATTGAAAGTTTGATCCTTTACAACTTTTGACCCCCTCATTTCCGCAAATTTTTTTTTTCATAATTAGGATGCAGAGGACCTAATCTTTCTATTTATCTGAAAAGAACGCAAATCTATTTGGGGGGATAAACAAAAAAAAACTAAAAAAAAACCAAAGGGGGGACCAAGGTAAAATTAAAAGTTTGATCCTTTATAACTTTTGACCCCCTCATTTCCGCAAATTTTTTTTTTCATATTTAGGATGCAGAGGACCTAATCTTTCTATTTATCTGAAAAAAAACGCAAATCTATTTGGAGGGATAAACTAGGATTAGAAACTAGTCCACGCCTACTAAAAACAAAACAAATGCAAATATTTGTTTTTGTCTGTTTTTTATAGACATAGATAAGGAAATAGTAAAACAAAAGATTTTTAAAGGAATCGAGTTTGATTACGAAAAATCGAAAAATATTGAAATATTTAAAACAAAATTCAATATATTATTGAGTTTTGAAGTTATTTTCAAAAACATGAGTTTTTTCCTATCCTCCTCCCCCCTTAACTTCGAACATTACAAAAGAAATTTTTTTTTTTAAATTCACAGGAACTGTTGTAAGAATTGAATGGAAACTAAAGCGGTTGGCTCATCACTTTTTTTGGCATTTCTTGACGTTTTAGGACCTACTGATTCTAAAAAAGCAAAAAACGGTATGTCTGTCTTCCGGCCGGCCGTCATTACCTACGAAATCTAGAAAACCGCTGGAGGGATTTCAAAAACATTTTTTTCTAAAAGAGTCTACTCAATGGACAGGTCTGAAAAAACGCTGTGTTCGATAACTGTACCGGAAGTGTGTATGTGAGATGTGAGATGAAAATATGTGATGTATGTGAGATCAAAAACTAGATTTTCGCATTAGAAGTTTGTCAACAAAATGTTGTCAAGTGTGTCAAAAGAAAGATTTTTATTTATTTTTTACCCAATTTTTTGGAAAAAATGAAATTATTTGTTTGACATGAAATTTTATTATTATTATAGAGAATTATGGTATTATAAAATCAAAAAATAATATGTCAAAAAATAATGTCAAGTGTGTCAAAAGAATGATTTTCATTTATTTTTTTAGATAAAATAAATTTAGTTATTTGGTTAAAATTAAATGTAATGAACATGATATTATTATTATTGAAAATTTTATTGCATTATAAGTTTGTCAAAAAAATATTGCCAAGTGTGTCAAAAAATGATTTCATTTATTTTTTTAGTCAATTTTTTGGAAAAAAAAATTTAGTTGATTTTATGACGTAAATGTAATTGAACATGAAATTGGACATGGAAATTTTTGAATTTGTTATAGTTTGTGAAATATTTTTGGAATTTTGAAAAAAGTATTTATTGTTGATTTTGTAAGAATTTTTGGAATATTTTTAGAATTTTGAAAAATTTTAAATTTTTGATTTTATTATAATTTTTGGAATTTTGAAAAAAGTTTCAATTTTTGATATTGTTATAATTTTTACAATATTTTTAGAATTTTAAGAATTTGGGAAAAAGTTTGAAGTTTTGAATTTTTAAGAATTTTTGGAATATTATTAGAATTTAGAAAAAGTTTAAATATTTGATTTTATTCTAATTTTTGGAATGATTTTGGAATTTTGAAAAGAGTTTAATTTTTACAATATTTTTGGAATTTTAAAAGAAATATGAATTTGTGGTTTTGAAATATTTTCTCGAAACGCTAAATGGAGAGGGTTTTGAGTAGTTTGCTGAAATTATCTTATTTTCACTAAATTATGTTAATTTATGATCTGTTATAATTTCCCGGGATCGTATTGTTGTTTCGTTAGTTTCACTGAGAAAAAAAGCTACGTAATATTAACCAAATTGGTTTTATTAAAATATTTTTGTTAAAATAACATAGTTTATGTTACATTTCAATAAAATTGACTTTGCTAGTTTTTTTCAATTATGTTATTAATACAAAAATCGCTTCGTTATTTTACCTAGGCAAATACATTTTGTAAACAAACATTGGTTTTGTTAAAATTACATGGCTCCAGTTATTTTAATATAGCGGTAGTTTATTTTTATTAACAATGGTAAAAATATTTAACATATACTCTGTTAAGCATATATTATAATAATAGTGCGCTATGTTAAGAGAAATTGAGTTTACGAGGCTAAGTTGAAGTAACGGAGCACTATGTTAATTAAATTGAAAGAATTTTTATAAGTATGTAGTGCTATTTTAAAATAAGAGAACATTTTGTAAAATGTCAAAATTCATTTAAGGATTGCATTTAAAATTAATTCCATTTGAAACGTGTTTTCTTTGTGCTTGGATATGAAAAAAACATCTCTTGCAACTAAAAAAACACTTTATAGATTGCTAAAGAAAAGGATAATATACAACATTAAATTATTTAAAAATTTAACAGGTAAGCAATTCAATCTTTTTATGAAGCATTTACTGTCTTTAATTATATTTATATTATATATTATTATTTTTGAAATCCTGATAGCTCGATTTCTATTCGCAGAAAACCTATTATTATTATAACACAAGATGATATAGAGCAATTTCACGAAGATTCAACATCGTTTTGACTTGACCCCTTTTAATTTTGATTATTTTGTGTTTATAGATAGTCTTTGATAAATAAAAAATACAAGTTCTCTTAGAATTTTTTTTTTCGACCAGGGGTCTTCACAGGGTGCCCCTCAATTTTTGTTATTTTGTGATGTGAGTGCATTTTGACGAGCGATTGTAGAAAAACTACTCAATCGATTTTCATAAATGATATGTCGTTGAATAGGTATTAGAACAAAGTTTTTAAAAATGTACACTGTTAATTTTTTGAAATAATTTTTAACGGTGTAACATAAAAAATGGTGTAATTGAAAAAAAGATGGCATAGCCTTTTTTTTTTTTTTTTTAACTAAATTGAAGCTTATTTTATATCTAACAACTTGTGAAAGTTTAAGACTAGCATCATTTTTTGTTTTAGAGATAAAATTCGTTGTGCATATGACTGTCGGGAATCAGTTTTTTTTGTTCTGAAGAAAAATTATAAAAATGGCGATTTTTAGATTCAGATTTTTTTTTTATGTTAAATATCAAATATTTTATTATTAAATGAACTTTTTAAAAAGCAATGTCAGTCAAGTTCAGCAAAATTTTGCGACATTTTGACTCGACCCTTTTTAATTTGGTCTATTTTGGTCTATATTTAAAAAAATTCTGCTTGAAGCCGTATTTTTCATTTATCAAAGGCTATCTATAAACTAAAAATAAACCAAAATAGACCAAATTAAAAAGGGTCGAGTCAAAATGTCGCAAAATTTTGCTGAACTTGACTGAAATTGCTTTTTAAAAAGTTCATTTAATAATAAAATATTTGATATTTAACATTAAAAAAAAATCTGAATCTAAAAATCGCCATTTTTATAATTTTTCTTCAGAACAAAAAAAACTGATTCCCGACAGTCATATGCACAACGAATTTTATCTCTAAAACAAAAAATGACGCTAGTCCTAAACTTTCACAAGTTGTTAGATATAAAATAAGCTTCAATTTAGTTAAAAAAAAAAAAAAAAAAGGCTATGCCATCTTTTTTTCAATTACACCCATTTTTTTCTTATGTTACACCGTTAAAAATTATTTCAGAAAATTAACAGTGTACATTTTTAAAAACTTTGTTCTAATACCTATTCAACGACATATCATTTATGAAAATCGATTGAGTAGTTTTTCTACAATCGCTCGTTAAAATGCACTCACATCACAAAATAACAAAAATTGAGGGGCACCCTGTGAAGACCCCTGGTCGAAAAAAAAATTCTAAGAGAACTTGTATTTTTTATTTATCAAAGACTATCTATAAACACAAAATAATCAAAATTAAAAGGGGTCAAGTCAAAACGTTGTTGAATCTGCGTGAAATTGCTCTATAAGTACAGTTCATAAGAATACTGGGAAAAGATGCAATTCGAGCATTACATATATAAATTTCAGGAGAGGAGGAGAATAAAGAATCGGTGAGTTAAATTTAAATGTTTTCCGTTGCTAAAAAATTTTTACGGTTTTGTTAACTGAATTAAATTAATCTGAGTTTATACACTCATATAATCTGAGTTTATAATCTGAGTTTTAACTTTGAAAAATATAGCTATATATAAAAATTTAAAATAAATTAAAGTTAAAATTCGAACTATTTTCTGAATTAAATATACTCAATTTTGTTTACAGAATTAATTTGCTCAGATTGATTTTAATTTGGCAACGACAACGCAACATATTCTAATACCATAAATAAAAATTTTATGTACCCATTTCAAGAAATATTTTAAAAGAACAACAATCTGTAGTAACACCATCTACATTATCCATAACCGAAAGTTTCATTAAATAGTTTACGGAATCTTAGGTATCTTAAATCTGTTTTATCCATCGTATATGATATGTTTTCTTTTATTAAATTTTAGATTTAAAATAATCAACTGCTTAGATTATTCGAATTTTAAACATTATTTAATTTTTTTGATTTGTATTAGCTGAAGTTATTATAGTCGAAATGCAAATTTTAATAAAGCAAATACATTTATTAAAACTCCATACCTCCATTTTAAATGTTAATTACAAATCTTCTCGGGATAATATTTTTAACAACCATTTTATAAGCATTTATAATAAACAAAATAAATTATAACGAATAATTAATAAATAAATACATAAATAAATTATAATGATAAATAAATTTTAATAAATAAATAAATTATAATACATTATAAATAACACTTATATACATAATAAAAATGTTCATTTAACATAAATATATACATTAAGGTGACTTAACTAATAATACAATAATTTAACTTATATAATTAAGTTGTGTAATTAAAATACAATTTTCTATTATATATATAAGTATTAATAAAATCATTGTTAATAAATAAATTTATTTTGAGTACATTGAAAAAGTGTTTTTATTCCCAATTTTAGAAGGAGTCCAAAGGTCCAAAATTGTTAATTTTATCCAAGGTTCTATAAAATATATAGTTATTTTAATTATGGCAGTCACTTCATTAGTATGTATAAATAACAAATAATTCTATTGTTTTCACTTAGCAAAGTTACATAGTGAAATAAAAGTTTTACAAAAATTATGTTAAAAGTACATATACCTTTGTTAGGCTAATTAAATCTTTTTAATTGGCTTTGTTGGTATAATAAAACATTATTTTTTTTTACTAAAAACTATGTCGTTTTATAAACAAGCTATGTTAAAAGTACATATATGTTTGTTAAACTAACTTATCTTTAAAAATCGGCTATGTTGTTATAACAAAATATTATATTTTGTTTACAAAAAACTATGTCATTTTGTACAGAAATGAGTTTGTAAATTTATGTATATTTAACATAGCAAAAAAGTTCTAATAACAAAGTGCTAAGGTGGCTGAAAACTCACATAAATTTCTGTTAAATTAATACGTGTTTTCTGTTGAAAATACTTACTTTTTTCTCTCAGTGTTTGTAATAAATTTCTAAACAGAGATAAAAAATACATGTACTTTAACCAAGAGTTTTATGTTTGATATACATCGTTGGCCAAAACAAAAACCAATGTCCTCATAAAAGTTTTTTGCTGAAAACTATATCAAAATCGTTAGCCCAGACCGAAGCCTTGATATCTCAGAGCCTTGAGATTTCAGCCCCTTCATATTTACAAATTAAAAATTGAAAGCAAGTAAATAAATTATTTTTTATTATAATTCATTTTTACATATAAAATAAAAAATTTAGAATCAAAATTACAAAAAGGCTAAATCCTTCATTGGGTACAAAACATTCAAATTTTAGGTTACAATTCGCGATTTATGTTTTCTGAAAACAAAAAAAATATATATTTTATCTTCGAAAATTGGGTTTTTTATTTAAAATTTAATAAGTAAACAAATAAATATTTTATATTATATATTACAAATCAATCAAAAATTGTATTTTTTAACTTTTATCGATCTTTCAATTTGTCGCTTCTTACGTCGCTCACATTGATAATAAATTTCTCGATCGACATTTACAAATTTATCAAATTTTGAATTTAAATTATCAGTTGTAGGTGTCACAACCATTTCACGATAAAGAATTGGTTCGAATGGAGGTACCACCGGATTTGTATATAAAGCAATACCAGATTCCATACTGAAGGTAAATAGAAATAAAAGGAAAAATAAGACAGATCAAGAATGTTTTGCACTCACATGAATCTTTTTAATTCTGAATTTTCATGTTCAAGCCGAGCAATTTTTTCTTCAAGTCTCAAACGACTTCTTTGATTGCGTTCATTACTTTCTTTGAGTGTTTTGATAATATCATTCTGTCTTGTAACTTCTAGTTGCTTGGATCCCAGGGTTGAGAATAGATTTTGTAACTCTTCAGCTTTAGCAGAAAGATCTTGATTCATCTATATGTTGATATAGAAAATATTAAATTCTACCAAAGTAAATAGAACTAAATTTATTGTTTGAGCCTACTTTTACCTGATTTGCAATTGATGAATTTTTATCCAATTTTGAGTATAGATCTGAAATATGACTCTTTGTCGTTTGTTCATTTTCTTGCAGTGAATTGATCAGCGCACTACGAATGTGAAGTAATCGTTGTTGCATAAACAAAGATTCTTCTTGTTTTTTTAACTCTAGGGTAGTACTCGCAAGTTGACTTTGCAACAATTGAATTTCCGTAGTTCGCTTTTTTTCTAGATCGCGGTATTTGAACATTTCTGCTTGTATGGAAGAAAAACCATCAATTTGTTCTTTATAATAGATTATATTTTGTTCTAGCTCTCGAATTAGCTGAGTTTTTTCAATTATGAATGCATCCCTATAATAAAAGATTGACGGAGGTAAATAAACATAATATGTGTATAAGTTGTAATTCATAAACAATAGAGAAATGAAACAGCACCGAGCTAATTCTTAAAGACAATATGATTAAATTTAAAAATGTACAATTCTAGTTACCCGAGATATTGCTAGGATTCTACACAAACAAAATTCTTTTCAACCTCAATTTTCCCTACACAATATTTCAAATCTAAAATCAAGGTCACAAGAAAAAGGAACAAAGTAGAAAATAAAATAATAAAAACAAAAACAATATTAAATAAATTTCATCAACTTTTATTTCTGGAGCTTTCATTGTAAAGAATGGACTATGTGTCACAAACCCTTTAAAGGCCTAGATCTTTCCATGGAGGGATGGGATATTCTGTATAACGGGAGTCCTAGCAAACCCAGACTCTGCATACCATAATACAAAAGCCTTGATATTTATCTTCAGGCTAAGTTATCCTCAGGTGATTTAACCATAGGAATGCTCACTTAGGGAACAGCAATGGAGAAAAGGCGTTTACCTATTTTTGTCTTCCTATCGTTCGTACGACTCCACTAGTCTCCCACCAACGCCGGAATGAAGGCACGTGGTTGACTATGCCAATAATAAAAACCTGGATATCATAGTCAGCTGTGACACCAATTCGCATCACATGAGCTGGTCACATCTTTTCTAGAGTATTTGCCTATTACTAATTTGGCAATTCTAAATGCCGGCGGGAGCACACTTTTATCTCTCGACGGCAAGAAACCGTAGACATCACTCTATATTTCAGATCTCTTCTGAAAGACATCAGGAGATGGAGAGTAAATCAAAGAAAGATTCGTAAATCAAACAAAAGGTCTTACGAAAAGTACTGTGATTCGCCGGAGACCATAATTGAGGATGATGCACTATGAGGACTTTGAACAAGGAAAGGATCCTTTTTCAAAGACCTCTAAGCCATTATAGATAATCTAAAATTATCCAACGATACTCACACTTCTTCTAAGGAAGAAACCTATACAGCACTTCTTCAACACCATTTTCTTGGGGCATATTTGGGTAATTTTAAGCCATACAAATTTCCAGGTCCTGATGGGATATGACCTATTATGACACATTATTGTTTGGACGGAGAATCTTCGTCGCCTGCATAGCTGTTGGCTATGTAGAAGCCTGGAGAAACGTGAGAGTCGTTTTTATCCCAAAACCATTGACTATTAACAATTACCAGACGAATGTTTTAGAAATGATCTAATTTGCTTACCTTTTCGACAGCTCAGCTTGAAAGCCACTAATATTAGATTTTAACTTCTCAATTTCATTTTGCTGTTCAATCTCATTTCGTTGATATCGATCATGCTTTAATTCACTTTTAAATGTTTTACATTCAATATGAAGTTTTTCAATTTCTTTTTTTAAATTCTCCACCTCGGTCAATAAGCTCTTTTCAGAACTTTTTAGTTTTTTATTTTCCTCACCTAAAGCTTTTAATTTCTCTGCATTAATTTGATCTTCTTTCGTAATTTTTTGTAAACTTTCGTTGTCTGGCTTTTGTTGCATTTCGTTGTCTAATTGAGTTTGAAGCTGCTTCAATTTAAGTTGAAAATCTTTTTCATTTTTCATAATCTTTTTCTCACAGCTATTTAAATCACTCAAAGCTACTTTTAATCTGAAATTTGTGTCATTAATAGAAATTTAGGTGAAAAAGTTATATTAAATAATTCAATTTTCATACTACAGAATAATCACAAAAAAATATTTATACAAATGACATGAGTTCTTACTTTTCTTCAATTTGTTCTTTATGTTTCTCCATTTCAGTCACTGCATTTTTTTTGCTGGCTAAATCGTCTGCTTTAGATTCTAATAGTTTTTCAAGTTTTTTATTACTAGTGTCTGACGTTTTTATTTTCTGAGATAGCTATAGTAAAACACGAAAATATTCAATAAATTCAATAATAAATTAAAACTCAACCATAAATCAGACCTTTTCAAGCTCTTTATCCTTTTCAGCAATTGTTTTTTCCAAGCTAGAAAGCTTGTCAGTCAAATTTTTAATTTTATCGAGCTGTGTAGAGTAATTTTCTTCATCTTCTTTATTTTTGTTGATTATTTGTTTATATTTTAATTCTAGATCTTTATTTGCTTCCAATAATTCATTCATTTTCGTCTCATTATCCTGTTTGTATTTTGAATATTCAACATCTAAGTCATCTCTTTTCATAACAGGCACACCATCCTCATTGATCAACATATTTTTTAGCTCCGTGAAAAATGAATTAATCCGTTCAACTTGTTGTTTCTCTTCTTCTATTATCTTTTCTTCCTTTGTTTTGAAAATGTTCGAAATTTGTTCGGGATAGTTTTTGAAATCACCGCTTTCTGATCCTTGAGCACTAGCAGCTAAATCTATAAGCTCTTGGCAGAGTTTGAAGCCCGTCTCAGAAATCGTTGTCATTTTGCTCACAAAAACATCAAATAGTCCTTGATCTAGGTCAAATAAAAAACACATTAAAAAAAATCGAAATTATTTTACATTTGTACTTACCTTGAATACTTTTTAGTTTGTCAAATGAGATTGGCTTTTTTTCGGCACCATTTTCTTCTTTACTATTTGTTTTGGGAATGATGCCTTCACATTTGTCAACTAAGAATGCGAAATCTTTTCCTTTCTCCTTTTCAAATCCTACTAATTTCAATTCAGTCATAAATGGAGCAACATCTTTGCCTGTTAATTTATTTAGTTTTTGTTGCACATCGATATACTGGTTATACGATTCCAATGCTTTGGTTTGAATTTCCTTCAATTCTTTTTTAATTTGTGAAAATTTAGTTTTTTTTGCCGTCATTTGTAACATGAGAGAAGACTTATCTGTTTTATGATAATAAGCTGGCATTTGACCAGGCTTATGCATTAATGAATTCATACTACTTGTTCTACTGTTTTGAACATTACTTTTTTCGCTAGGATTTGAAACTGTACTTGGTCGAATTATATTTTTTGACTCTACCTTAGTCTTTAAATCAATTGGTTTATTATCCCCTGATCTTGATCGATGATCTTGTTTAGGTTTTGGTTCAGGATTTTTTCTGGGGAAACGGTTTGTCTCATTGGTTTTATCTCCTCCTTTATCAGGAATGGGCAATTTTGAATTTTCCGATGAAATATTAATTCCCAATTGTTTTTTATCTTTCCTCGTGCCTGAGGATAAATTTGATCTATTTGATAATGTTGACGCTTCGCGTTTTCTTGAAATTCCAACTAAATAGTTTAACAATTTGTTAGTTTGACAATGAATAGTATGAAAAATATTTGAAACTTGTAATATTATTTTTTACAAATACCTTTTGTTTTAGGTTGTGCAGTTGCTGCTTGTTCTAATGCAGGTGTTATTTGATCAATTTCTTTTGATGGTAATGGTATTATAGAATCTGTTATTCCTTGTACAACCATTGCAGGGGTTGCAATCTCCCCATTTGTATCTTCAGACATTTCCATCGACTATTTTCTTTATAAGTTTGTAGCACAATACGCAAATAAAATAGTCAAATAATTTATCGTTTTTATTTTAAATGAATACAGCGAAATTTTAGCTCGGAATATTATTTATTGATCATTAATTAAAAAAATAAAATCAAATAAAAAATTTGAAAATTTTGTTTTTATTTATTAAAGTAAAATGTAACTGAGATCAATTTTGGTAGAAATTTATTTCAAAGTGGTATTATTCTACCAGCTTACTAGGTTTCTTGTTAAAATATAGGGAGTCATAGGAGTTGGATTGGTAAAAACATCATTTTACCCAAGCAAAAACGACTTTTTATTTAGTTTTTAAAACATATTGACAAAATTTTCATAGCTTACTTTTTTCGTGTATCCAACGTAGAAGTGTTTTGTTTACTTCAACCTTCGCAGTTCGTTAAGAAATGCCTCAAAAATGGCTTTATCCAAACCATGTATTTAAATCCCCTAAACTGAGGCTGAAAGTGGGATTACCATTTTGAAGATGTAGTCTCCACAACGTCATAGATGACCTTTGAACGAAGACTTTCCCACTCGATATTCGTGTTCCTTATTGTTTTGAGGGCTTTTATCCCCGGTACAAAGATCCTGAGAGCCTGTATCCTATATAGTTGAAAATATCTCATAATAGAACTCCAGACTATACAACTATTTTGTAATAATCCATTTCATTCGATTTATGTTTTCCTTGTTTGGCGTTACTTCCTTCTAAAGAAACTTGCCAAATACGCTGACTAGAAAGTGGTGTTGAAAAACTTCGTATGTATTTTTCGTCCTTTGGGGAAGTTTGAGTCTCGTTCTAGGAGAGGTTCTTTTAGGATACTTTCGTTTATCCAACCCTGGGATGGCATTTAGAATTGCCATATTAGTGGTTGCTAAGTACTCGAACCGTATCTGATCTGTTGGAACTGTATCTGTAAGTATTGATATTTAATCTCATCAACCCAAAAAATGTTAAATGGCGTCTTCGCTGACTATGATATCTTAAGGTTTTTATTCCTGGTATAATTAACCACGTGAGCCAATTTTGGAGTTGTGGAACACTGACATGAATCGTATAAAAGATAAACAAGCAAAATAAGTATTCAACTTTTTTCTTTAACTGAGTATTTCAACAACAACAACAACAACAACAACAACAACAACAATTTTGGTTACTAGTAGATAGGTCAGCGAGAAGATGTAGGACCTAACTTTGAGCAACAACCACCGAGAATTTTATCATTAACTGACATGTCTCGGATGGAGTTTCTTTGGTGGGACCACGTATACATATGCTTCAACTTATTGGAGAGCACTCTTCACTTTAGGAAACCCTGCAGGCAGATCGATTTAGATCTATCATTATTTATACAACTTTATAGTGTCATCATCTGTGGAACTTGATAAACCATTAGAGCACAATTACAATTACACTCAAAAAAAAAACCAAGTGAAACTAATAAAATTCTACATACATTTTACAATTTTTTTATAAATATACAACACACAAAAATTTTTGTAAAATTTACATTTTTACAATATATATTGTCATTGTGAAAAAAAATATTTATAAGCACTACAAATTCTTTTATTCACATATAACAAAGGATTGTAAGGTTTATAAATTTTCATGGCAGAAACATTTTTTGGCTTAATAAATATTTTGTGAAATCATCAAACTAAATATTTTCGTTTATCAAAGCTATTGTGAAATTTATGCAATTTATTAAATTGTTTTCACAAAAGTTTTAGAAAAAGAACAAACCCTTTTATAGTATCAACAAAAAGCATTTATGGATTTAATAACATTTTTTTGTAATATATATACATATATGTATATATATATATATATATATATATATATATATATATATATATATATATATATATATATATATATATATATATATATATATATATATATATATGTATATCTATATATATATATATATATATATATATATATATATATATATATATATATATATATATATATATATATATATATATATATATATATATATATATATATATATATATATATATATATATATATATATATATATATATATAAACATACACATATATCATATGGGAACCCCGTTAATAAATAAAACCCGTTTTTGCATACATTTGTTATATTTAGTAAACAATTTATAGTTAAAATTTTTTACAATATTTTAGAATTCGGTATGTTGAATGGATTTTTGTTTACTAAATTATAATCGCAGTTTCTTCTCTAATTTATCAGGAGTTACTCAAAGAACAAGGAAACGTTTCTGGGTATCCGGCACACTAAAGCATAAAAATACATGTCTGTTTCCATTTTTTTCGTCACTTCATGTGATATTAATGTAACTTGTATTATAGATGAAATAAAATTGCAGATTATCCTTTTTGCTGTAATATTGAGAAAATTACTACGTCACTCAATGGTTTTACATTTTCTTGGAGCATTGGCTTCGAGGAAGTTTCTTAGTTTTCATCTTACTTTGCCATTTTAAATCTTTTTCGGTCTGTAAAAAAATTTAAAAAATAAATATTTATCAACTTTTTCACCAAACTTACATGCTGCTTGTTTATATTTACCAATTTGTAACCTTATGGCTTCCTCTACTGTTGTAAATTAAGAAATATGGCTCCCGTTGAGGCGTTGAATTTAAATAATTTGAGTCTTGAAACACAAGCATTTCTCCTTTGGTTTAGTTCTGCCCATGAACAATTATTTTTTTGTCATGAACAGTTCTTTCTTTTATAACTACGGTTACTTTTTAAAAACCATGAGTTCTATAAATGTTTAATTTAATAAGCTACTGTACAGATTTTAAATTTTTTTGTTGTGTTTAAAGGTTAAAGAAAGGTTTTGATAATAATATTTTAAGTTATAATTTTTTAACAATTAACTACGCAAAACCTCATTGATCGGTTTTTATATTTTCTTCTATAATTTTAAAACTTTATTAATTCATAAAATTTAGGTTTTGGCGATATTTTTTGGAAATTATGAAATTTTTGAATAAATCTATAAAGATGAAGTTTTTTTTATAAATTTCATGGTTTAAAAAAAAATCGCCAAAATCTAAATCTTTGGTATTATGTAGAAAAGTAATGAAATTATGAGGCAAAAAATAAAATTCAACGGAGATTAATTAATTATTTAATTTTTTAATTCTTTTTATTATAACAACTAATCAAAAATTGTAATTGTATTTATTTTAACTAAAAAAAGGCTTTTATTAGCAAAACAAAAAAAAATTAAAAGGCGTTAAGTAGTTCGTGAAATACATCAAATTGAACATAATATCAAACTCGTGGTTTTTAAAATTAGCCCTAGCTTAAGGGGAGAACCACTAGCGATTACAAAAAATTCTCTTCTATATGAAATGTTGTTTTTTTTGTCTCCCACTGTAAAAAAAGTTAAAACAAATAAAAAATTTGTGTTAAAAAAACCGAATTTCTGGTTGAAAATTCGTGATTTTGACCTATATGTTTATTAGTTGTTGAAAGTTTGTTTATGGCTCAAATTGAAGCTATGATTCGAATTGAAGCTATGAGTTTCATAAACTGTGTTCCATTATCCTTAATGGCGGATCAATATGGCGGCTGCAAATCTGCAAATCAAACGCCTCAACGTCAAAGAATAGTTTTGTTGATGTTATTTTTAAAAGTGTTGTGTTTAGGAATTACAATATGTGTCATAACAACACATAGATACCTTTTAAAATAAATAGGTTCCACAACAACATGCGTTCCGAGGTGTTGATGAACGTTGTTTTTTAACCATTGTGGTCACGTCTCTCTGATTTGTTAAATCAATAGATCATTTAATTAAAACCTTTTTCTGATGTATCTTTGCTTGCTGAACACGAACATAACCTTACTTTTTGATATAATCAGTTCAAAAAAATGCAAATTTCGCGAAAACTTTGGTGATCTTGGAACTCAAAATACAGTTTTTAATAGTTTTCTAGGGTCCAAGATCGAAAAGTGACTTTTTAGTATAATATTGGTTAGGTTCGTACTCAGCAAACCAAACTACATCGAAATAAGGTTTTTTTTAAACACTCCAACGATAAATGGGGTGTCAGTTATAAAAAACAAATACTTTTTGGTAGTTTTTGTATAGGATAGGGACTAGGGACGACATGTGAAAATTTTAATTTAGGGATAGGTTATATGTGATCTGTTATACGTTTTTAGAAAATAAAATTAACCGCTGTGCGTTTGTTATTACAAAACACAGTTTTTTGGAAAGTTATTGGATATTACGGACAAAAAAGTAGCTTCTAACTAAGGAAAAGATTATATTCGTATTTAGCAAGCAAATATACATCAAAAAATGGTTTCTATCAAAAGATGCGATGAATTTTACAAGTATAACAGTTAAACAGTTTAAGAAACTCTATAATCTTAGCTTATATTTGCGCCATAAACAAATTTTTTACGACTGATTGAATCTTGAACACAGCCTTGATGCGTTTGAGGTAAAACGTCCCATATATATAAAGATAGATATGTAGACTCTAAGTTAAGATATCTTACCATACAGTCAGTAAGGAACTGATTTATTATACAATTCGCCAGTTGTCCTGCTATGCCAGTCGTCATATTTTTTAATTTTTATTATTCTCCACCCAAACTGAACGAAGTTCATAATTCACACTATATTAATTATTATGATATTAATTATTAATAATAATAAATAATATTAATTTATGATGCAAATTAATATTAATTATTAATACTGTTTAAACGAGGGACTGTATCACGACCACTATTTATTATATGTATACTAGCGGGACCCGGCGTGCTTTGCTACGCCTATAAATAAAGTTTGTGTGTATACATTTTGTTGACGTAGCAATAATTTCAAAGAGTAGTAATGAGAAATGGTTTTCTATTTTTTTTTTTAATATGAATGTAAAAGGATCAGCACTCTAGTTGATCAGTAAAATATAAAAAAATAGTATTATATATAAAACAAAGAATATATAAAAAATACGCGATTATATAAGTTTTCAGGTGTGTATTCTATTTAGAACATTATACGGAACAAAAATCGATTCACAAATTTTCAGTGCTCATGCGGTTTAATATACGCTTTCTTTACCGGTAGGTTACTAAAAACGTTGCAAAAAATTTTGATCGGTATATGATTTTATGGTCAGCAAGTGCAGTAAGAATAGCGACAATACATTCGATGAAGGTATAGAAGAAGTGATGCAAAAAAGGAATAAAAGAAGTGATGCAAAAAAAAATCAAAATTATTTGGAAGTTTTTGTATATGAATTCATAGGATTTGAATTCATAGGATGAAAAATATTTCTATTTAGTCAACATTTTAAGTCATTTTAAAGTCATTATTATTGAATGTTGCAAATCAATGCGAAACTAATATCTTACACACGGTCAATATATTGGCATATATGTTCCATATATGGACAACATTAATGGAATATTAATTTTTAAGCGAATTTGTGAGTAATTATTGCTCAAAGTAATTATTAAAAGTATTATTCCCGATAATAAGTAATTATTGTCGGGATTGAACTCACGCTCATCAGAGACATCATAGTTCAAAGCCATCTTACAGACTCAGCCACAGTGGATGAAACAACAACGAAACATATTTCAATTTTCATGTTCAGATAATTTCTAAATTGAAACTTCATTATCGCATATTTATTTAAATTGAATTCTTCATCTGTGATTATACAATTGTAAATTGTATTTGTTCCCGACACGAAACACACAAAAACTGTTTTAAAGAAGTTTTTCTGAGAGAAAATAAAAAATGCTTTAAAATTGCAAAACTCATGTGAATTAAAATAATTACTTTAGCTTAATCACTCTAAAAATCTCTAAAAACTATTTATTTTACACCAAATAGTGTAAACCTTTTGTTTATTTAACATTATAACCCGTCGCATATTGTCGGTATCTCATAAGAAAGAAAATTCAAGAAAACTCGTCTTGAGTTGTTGATGGTCATTGCAAAAGCGAGTCGCATTCGAAACTAAACGTTTGAATTCAAATGCCATATCTGTTGCGATCATTGAAATACGTAGCAACAGTACATCTTCCACTTTGAATTTTCCATTCAAAATTGTAGCTTCAACGACATTGTTCATCATCTTTTTCACCAAAAATTTCCAAAAAAATGTGCTATTTCAAAATATTTGACATATTATTTTAATAAAATATTATACATTCATTTTTCTATTTCATAAAATTATATTCAACGAAAAAAAACATTGATCAAAGCAAGCTACGCGCATAAACCGATATTTAAAAAAAACCAATTAAAATAATTATCACCAATCAATCACCAATGAAAAAATAATACACGACAATTGGAAAAAGCAAGCGTTGTGTATTTGGAAGACTTTAACATTAAAACCAATTTTTTAAATACAAATACGGCACCATCTATTGGCTAACCCAAATTTATGAGGCGTATATCACACTATCTATATATTGGTCAATAAAAAAAATTTGACATGAAATTGGAGAGTTGACGTTAATTTTAACTTAACCGTAACTTAAGACTCTGTACAAAATTTTGATTTAAGGTTGGTAAGAAATTAGGTATTCTTTGACGTTTGATTTGATATTAATTTTGGTTTTGTAATCAATTTTATAAATCAATCAATGCTTTATAAGTAACAAACTGATTTCACAATCAAAATTTAAAATAATAAATTTCGAAATAAACATTTGATACAAAATTTAAAAATAAAAAAATTTATTTTCATATTAATTTCATGCTAATATTTGGCTTTAATTAAAGTCGCTCTTTTTATATCTTTTGCATTTTTTAATAAATAAAATTTTATTTTTATGGACACTTGCAATTAAATATTAGTTTTCTTCAGTTTTTATATTAAACGTCAAAAAATCCTTAAGATAGAATGAAATGAACTTTACGTTAAGTTAACGTTAAGTTTACGTACCGACTATAAATGTTCTAGTGCATTTTCATGCATTTGTACTTTACGTTAAGTTAAAGTTACCGACTATAAATCAAGCATAAAGGTTGTAAAATAAACTTTGCTAGTTTTTCATCCAGTTTTGATGACAATTTTTTTACCTCTAATCGTTCTATTTTAATTAGCAATACGTATAAGAGTATTTTTCAATTTGATAATGATTTTTGTAAATTAACATTGAAGACCATTGAAAAATTTAAAAAAATAAATTTAAATTATTGTTTTCTTTATTTTTACTCTTATTTTTATTCAAACTTTATAAAAACCAATACACTAATTTTTTACAGATTTCGATACTTTATAGCACTACTATAATTAATATATAACCTCCACAAAATTGTTAATAATCTTTGGTAACGTATTTGACATAGCATAATATGCTTTTCGTTTATTATCAAATATAAAACAAAACTTTTTTACTAAAACAAATTTGATAGTCTCATAATGGCCTTATACGAAGTTAAGGCGCGCTATACACCTGAGCTAAACTATAAAAAAAAGCGAACTATGTTTTTAAAAAATAATGTATATAACGTCATTATAGAAAAAAACATTACCGAAACAAAATATTTAAAAAAGAAAAGAAAAACGGAAACATTACATTTTTTTGAAAAAGCTTTATTCGCATTAAAACATTACTTTTTTAAAAACATAGTTCGCATATTTCGCATAGTTTAGCTCAGGTGTATAGCACGCCTGAAGTTTACTATCAATTGAATAAATTGATTTACGCTGCCATCTGAAAGTTGGCATATGAACAATCCATATTTAACATTTAATATACAATTAAAAAATATTTAGGCATTTAATCAAGATAATGGACCATCATACACACATTGTACAAAATTTCATTAAGATTGGTTACGTTGTTACGGAGTTCATCGCGGACAAACATCGTGACACGTGATTTTTATATATATAAGAGATTATTCTTAAGTCGCTCAAACATGAAAATTGCCAAAATTTCCCATACAAACTTGTATGAAAAATTTAACCTATTTTCGTATTTCTTTTACGGACAGAAGAAAATAAAGTATTTTATATATTATGCTCAATATTGTCAGTAATTGTCAGTAATAGTTCATAAAGAAACTTAAATTATTTAATTGTAGTATAATGAGAAATTTCATAGATAATTTTTAAAATTATTCAAGTTGTGTTTTGAATGAAATCCCATATAAATTTATTGAATTTATTCTTTTTTCCCCCTTTTGCAGCGCCAAAAGAAATTTAAATTATTTAATTGTAGCAAAATGAGAAATTTCATAGATAATTTTTAAAATTATTCAAGCTGTGTTTTGTATGAAATCCCATATAAATTTTATTGAATTTCGTTTCTTTTCCCCCTTTTGTAGTGCCATTGCAGCAAATACCGGAACAAAATAATCGCTCAATAACATATGATAGTCTATATGGGCCCTACATAGATGATTAAAAAGTCGATAAAGCAGGTTTGACAGTAAATTAATTAATTTACGCCGCCATCTGAAAGTTTGCTTATGAACTATCCATATTTAACATTTAATTCGTAATTAAAAAATATTTAGGCGTTCAATCAAAATAAAAACTATCCTATCTCTCAAGTTGGACCATTATACACACACTGAACACAATTTTATTAAGATTGTTTACGTTGTTGCGGAGTTTATCGCGGACAAACATCGTGACATGTGATTTTTATATATATAAGATAGATAGACCACTAAATTATCACAACTTTAAAAAATTTACTTTTCTACTTAAACAACCAGATTGAAACTGAAAATGTTTAAAACCAATTTTCGTTATGATTCCAATTTATAAAAGTGTTTGTAAATAGAAATTTTTTTTTGTAAAATAGTTGTTGGTTTTTTAAATTGCATAAGTCCCTTTGTAAAGTTTAAAAAAAAATCTTCAATATTCGTATTAAGTTTTACAACAAAAATTGTAGAATGTTATTTTTCTGTTCACAAAATTTTCCAAAATTTTGTACAATTGATTTTTATTTTGTTATGGATACACGATTTATGACTTAAAATTTAAAAAAATCAACATAATCTTAACAATATTTTTATTAAAACTATAAAAAAAAGTTGTAATAAGAAATATTTATGATTTTGTACTTTTTTAATCCAAATCACAAAAACAATTGGTAGGTTTACAAATATTTTTCAAATTTAAAAAAGTATACAAAATTTTTTACAAAGTTTAGGATTTTTTGGTAAATTCACAAAAATTTTTTGTTAGCACTTTTACAAAACGATTTTGTAAATCTTACCGGCAATATTTTTTTGAGTGTATTATTACAACCCGTTGTACTACAACAAAATTTGTTTTTTTTTTAATTCTCGTGTTAGCTATTTATTATTCTGCCTCAAACATGGCGTGAAAAACAATGCAGTTTTTTTAATACCCCAATTTTTAAAATCAGGAAATATACAGATAATTTTGTTTGTGGCGTTTATGTTCCATATGTCGGAGCGATGCCGAACTAACGAGCATCAAAAAATCACCACAATTATTCGCAACAGCGACTGCAACATACCATGAATGTAAATTTTTTAAGGCTGTTCAATTCAATTTTTCCGAATGCCCGATACATTTTGGTCTGCATAGATGACTTTTCTTCTAAGATAAAATTAATTAATATCAACTCTTTGACGAAAACGTAGATACAATAGAAAGTCTTTCTGCTGTAGCTTAAAGCCGATATTTACTGTATATTTTACGGATCTTGAGGCTGTTTCCAAAGAGGCGTTCTCTCCACTGCTTTAATTAATACTTGCTGATGATTTTATAATCTGAATGATGCTGACTGCACCTCTGTAAGCTAGATATGGATTTGGCTTGATAATAAAATTCTGTCAACACGGTCTAGCAAAAAATTGAATTCATTTTTGCACGATTTCATATGATTTGGTACGATTTAAATTTTAAAGAAAAATATGTATGTTTGTAGTTGTATTAACCGTAATTTTTTAGAATAGTAGATTCTTGTATGAGTTCAGAATGATGGCAATTCTTCACGAGGATGAAGTTCATCATCCGAGTGAAGAATTGCCATCATCCTATACGAATACAAGATGCTATTTTATCCACGACTACAAAATATTTGGATTAATTTCCAGCTTGATTGTTAAAGTTTATATCACCATATTGAAATACATGCATCAAAGATAGCATAAAAAACAAAACAAGTTTTTTTATTTCATATTTTATATATGTATTGTTCTCGTTTTAACCCGTTTATATTACTATACCAACAAATGAAGTTTTTAATTTGTTAAGTATGCTACAGACCTACAATTAAATTGTCAATAAATCGAAAACGAAAATAAACGAAATAAAATTTAAGGGATTTTTACCCTTAATTTTATTTCGTTTAATTTCATTTTCGATTTATTGACAACTTAATTGTAGTTCTGTAGCATACTTAGGGGAATATTCAATAAACTATAGAACTGTTGAAGAATTTAATTAGAATCACTAGTTGAAGAAAAACGTGTTCTAGACCGAGTTGTGAAAACTTGACCATTTTTGATTTTCCTGAAACTTGGCATATAAGTAGTATGGACAAAATAAAAAATACGAGTTATTTAACAATTTTTTTAAAAAGCATCGTTTGAGCATGCATGAAAAATGAAAATTCTGCCAATCCGATGTAACTTTGAAATTGAATTGCTCAAGAACGACTATACCGATTTCAGCAAATTTTTTTATTTGATAGATGATTAGTCAGTCGTTTGGAAGAAAATTAATTAATATTTTTTTTTACTACTTGCATGAGAAATTTCAATTATTTACTCAAAAACCCAAGACAAAAGTTATTTTTCTCAGCTATGGTTACTAATAATTATTCCCCACACCTAATAATAAGTATTTTAGCACTTTCGTAAATAATGAAATAGTTATTTATTGTACAAGACGATAGAATTGCACTTTTGTCGTCGTGTGCAATACAACATTTTTTTCTGTAGCATTTGTTCTAGAAGACCAAAATATGAAGAAAAATCAATGATAAATGTAATTTAAAAGTGTCAGGAAAAACTAGTTTCACGAAAAAATGAGTATAGGTGGCTTTGGTAAATTTTTGAATTTTATAAATAAACAAACAAATCAATTTTTTTTGTTCAGCAAAATACTTATATCAAAATACTTTATCTACCCTTGGTGTTAAAGTACTACTTTATCTACCCTTGATGGTAAAGTGCAACTTTTCCTCTAATTTTAGTTGATAAAAGCACGTTTTAACAGTTGCTATAGAAAAAATATAATTTTTGTTCGTTTGTTAACTGAGTTCATCTTTGAATTTTCTTAGTTTCTTCCTAAAATAATAATAATAAATTAAAAAATAATAAGCGTTTTGATTTTATTTTAATAATAATAAATAATGAATGAATGCAAAAACTTCTTTGCAACTATAGGTTAGTTTATTTGAAATTTTAATTCGTGTTAAACAGAATTCTGTTGAAATTTATTTTAGTTGTGAGTTGTAGACTAAAAAAATTCTAAATTTGGCTCAACAATATTGAATAGATTTTCAATTTCATGTCAAATATAAATAAAAGCTATATTTTTTAGTGCAAAGCATATGTGATTTTTATATAGTTTTAAGAAAATTCATTGAAAATAAATTTCTAACTAAGCAGTCCAGAATAATAAATATCCAATACGCAATCCAATGATATGATAAACAATGTTTCACCAAATAAAATTTTTTAAAAAAAAGTTTTTTTAATATTTTTATTTAAAAATTAATTAAAAAGATATTAATTAAATTTTTTTTCAAACGGCTAACTAGTCATCTACAAAACAAAAAAAGGTTTGCTGAAATCGGTATAGCCGTTTTTGAGCAATTTAATTTCAAAGTTACATCGGATTGGCAGAATTTTCATTTTCATGCATGTTGGAGTGCCCCGTATTCTCAAACTATGCACTTTAAAAAAATTGTAAAATAAGTTGTATTTTTTATTTAATTCCCCATTTGCTTATTAATTGACATTTTATTTTGTGAATAATTAAGAGTTTTAGTGCATTTTTTATATCAAGTAGTAAAAAAATAGTATATAAACCTCGGTGAAGAAAATTTTCTCCATTTCGGTGCTTAATTAGCTCGAAACTTTGTGTCTCGCGAATTAATATCCACCTCAATGTAGAAAATTTACTTTATCACCTCCGTATATAATGTACTATTGTAATTAATTTTTAAATGAAAATATTAAAATTTTTTAAAAAGATGGCGCTAGGGTCGATGATCAATTGGAATTTAATTAATTTTTTTCTGAAAATAGTTCTATTTTTATTCTAAAATATATCAAATTTACAAATGGGCGTTAATTTTCGTTCTTGAGATATTTAATTTTAAAGATTTTTAGTAGGACTAAAATTCTAATTGTTCATTATTCTTTCGAACAATTTTTATTAACAAAAAATTTTAACCGCTGAAGTTCGAAAAAATAATGAATAATCTGAAGTTCGAAAAAATATTGAACAATTCGAATTTTAGCTGGACCAAAAATCTTTAAAATTAATTATCTCAAGAACACGAATTAACGCCTCTTTCGAAATTTGATATATTTTAAAGTAAGGATAGAACTATGAGCATTTAAAAAAGAAAGTTAAAATTTAATTGATTTTCACATTTTTTGTTAATGGAAGTTGTTTAAAGAAATGATGAAAAATTAGAATTTTAGTCGTACTAAAAATCTTTAAAATTAAATATCTCAAGAACGAAAATTAACGCCTCTTTGAAATTTGATATATTTTAGAATAAAAATAGAACGTTTTTCAGAAAAAAAAGTAATTAAATTCCAATTGATCTTCGACCCTAGCGCCGTCTTTAAAAAAGTTTTTTTAATATTTTTATTTAAAAATTAATTAAAAAAAATATTAATTAATTTTTTTTCAAACGACTAACTAATCATCTATCAAACAAAAAAAGTTTGCTGAAATCAGTATAGCCGTTTTTGAGCAATTTAATTTCAAAGTTACATCGGATTGGCAGAATTTTCATTTTCATGCATGTTGGAGTGCCGCCCCGTATGCTCAAACTATGCACTTTAAAAAAATTGTAAAATAAGTTGTATTTTTATTTGGTCCGGACTGTTCTGGTCCGAGAAACCGGACTTATGGTTCATTACTTTAGAAGGGCAATTCTAGTTGGCAAACATTAAGTCCATCAAACTAAGTACGGTACTTAGCATGATCACTCCCGCACTGGCGACTTTAGTCAGTTACATTTTGATTAAACCTGATCAAGATCACCCATTATGATAGGATCAAAGAGGCCTTTGTTAGCCCACCTAATTACTTCAGAATTTCAGACCGCATACGCAATGCACTGTGCAGTATGAACCTTGGGGATAAAACGCCCTCACAACTATTACAGGAAATGACTGCTGAGTCCTAAAATTCATTTTAAGAGGCAACTCTAAAAATTATTTGGGAGCAAAAACTCTACTGCTGTACGCACTACTATCATGGTGGTCTGGTCATGACTACTATTATGGATTTTGATTTACAGATAACGTCCGGGTCCGAGATAGCAGATTATGTCCTCGCTACCCTAAAAGGATCACAAACTCATGCGGTTTCTAGCCCTACTGCTTCTCCATTGAGGTGGAAGAAGGAGAAGAAGATCCTCTTCCGCGTCAAGTGAGATAATGGCATTGACTAATCAGATCTCATTGCTGATCAATGCCATTATACAATCAAATCTCATGAGACCTCATCATCGATGTAGAACTAAGGATCGAAACGACTTTCGTAATTGAAATTTCAACCGCTCGAACCACTCTCTCATGTGACCACAGTCCAAGTCACGCGTTCAAATGTTTAATGGTATTTGCTACTACCATCATTACTTCAAGAGAGATGCAAAAAATGCGACCCTGAGTGCAAACATTTTTCCAAGCATTCTAAATTCTCTGCCTCAACATCTTCAAAATACGACTAGATTCTTCACATGTGATGGCGTGTGATGACATTCATCCCTAACACCGTCTACTGGTTCTCGATAATTCTTCACGAAAAAACGTTCTGCTTGATACAGGTGCTGAAGTGGCAGTTATGCCCGCTACTGTTGAGAAAAAACTCTCAATGAAATAAGACTTCTTTTTCTATGAAGCTTACGCGACTAAAATTGGCACTTATGGTACAGGGTCTCTAAACTTAAACATTGGTCTCAGACGAGCGTTCTGTCAGATCTTGGAACTGATTTCCTAAATAAATACGACCTTTTGGGGAACATTAAAAACCGACGTCTTGTCGATGCACTAACTTCACTATTCACTTTGGCTAAACTGTACACTTCCCAAGCACCATCTCTTACTTTGATCAACGATACATGTAAACGTTTCACGTTTCATGTAAATATCATCAACTACCTCCAGACAAACTGTCCATAGCATAAACGTAATTTAACTTAATGTTGTCTCAAGGCAGTACTGTCAGCAGTCTAGCAATCCTTGGTGCTCTCCTCTCCATTGTAATGGGCAAGATATACTTTGTCAGATGTACACCCTTTTCCCATCCTATAGTAATTTACTATAGGCTTATTCGAAAATAGTAACATATTTTCAACCCAACTTTCAACTCATTTTTCAACCCACTTGTGTAATAGCACAAGTATTTCAAACATTCCGCAAACATACATCTGACCCGTTTCCGGTATTAACTTAGTTTTTTTATTCATTTTCAATATTTTTTTACCGAATTATGGAAAAAATTGTATAGAATTAGTAAATTAAACGGAAGAAGATACCCAATGTCAGTTAAAATAAAATTTATGTTGACAACTTTTCTTTTAGTTCGTGTTATGAGCAATAAATTTAATTGTTTTTTTTTCAAGCAGTTGGGGTTTGGCAGTGTAAAGAGTTTGAGTTGGTTTGGAACGGTTGAGTTTTGGCTAACAAAAAGAAATTAGTAGAGTTTTTGTGTGTTGGACCGTGGTGGTGTTTTTTTTATCGATAAAAATAATAAAATTAACCGGTTAGTTTGAGTTAATGTTAATCAAATTAAAACCACAATCATTGAAAACAAAAAAATCAATTAAAATTAACTAAAAGATATATTAATTTATCAAAACTCCAATGTAAGCATGTTAATTTGAACCAATTAAACATGTTGATGAACCAATAGGTGAATGTAAAAACATTCGTTTATTGGGTGTCACAGTTTCAAATGACCTACTCTGGAACGATCATGTAATGGCGATGGCAAAAAGCGCGTCTAAAAAACTCGGCCTCCTAAATAGATGCAAAAAATTATTCACTCCATACCAATTGCTTCATGTTTATAAGTCCAATATTCGTCCCTGTATGGAGTACTGTTGTCAAGTTTGGGGTTCTACTTCTGTTTCCATTTTTGCCCCTTTCGGACTCTGTTCAAAAGCATGCTATACGAATTGTGGGTGATAAGCTTTGACATCAAAACTTGATTCCCTACAACATCGTCGCTTTGTTGCTGACCTCGTTGTTTTTTACAAATATCGTGCAGTGCTCAGATGAAATCAGAGGCATCATGCCTCAAACTTATTCTTAGCCCCGTTCCACGCGGCAATCAGCTACCGCAACCAATCAAACGGTCGAGATCCCGTGCTGTCATACCGACAGATCGCAGAAAGACTTCTTTGTCCGAACTGCATACAAATGGAATAGTTAGCCGGAATTCTTAGTCTCAGGTGGCTTTAACCCGCAGAGGTTTCAAAAAAGCGTTCATCAACACCTTGGAGCGCCAGTTGTTGTGGGACCTAAGTCTAGACTTAGGTCTTAAAAGGTATTTATGTGTTGTTGTGACGCATATTCTAAACCCTATTACACATAACACTTTTTATTTAAAAAATAAATAATTTAAGCGCACCACTTATAAGTTTTGTGAACTGTAAAACTATTATATATGCATGTGTAAGAAATATCGAATAAAGAAAAATAAAGTGCCAATACAAAATTTTCTGTGTTATGGAGTAGAATTTAGAACGCATATCCCCAAAATAAAATCAACGGATGACCAGTGATATTGGATTTGATGAAAGTTAATGGAGGGAGTCAAGAATTTATCGAAAGAAAAAAAAACCAGAAGGAAACAAAAGGAAATTTGACGCAATTGTCTGAGATGTTCTAATTAGGTCCAGAAAAGATAAAAAGGAAAGTAGCAGATGCCAACCAACCAGTTAGGGAATAGTTGGGATTGCTCTGGTAAAGGTTACTGTTTCTCAATTATTATAAATTTCTGTAATTGTGTTTTCATTGGTTCGCTTAGGCAAGTTAAAGTAAACATGAAGTGCTAATTTAAATAAGTAAGGGCAGGTTGTGACATGACAGTTCTCCCTTCTGGATATTCTGGGTGGTGATATAGGCACGCGATTTGTTTCTTTTTGTGTTTAAAATTTTCTTGTGTGTGTAGAGGTTGGGCACCAGGACTCACGCCAGCTCGAGCTAGCAGCGGGTGAATGTGGTTTGCGTGCAAGACCAACTGGTAGACCTTCACGTTCTACCAGACCTCCTAATACACCATCTCGCTAAAAAGAAGAACGGCGAGACCTTGCGATGACACGCATAAATATCCTATTCCACACATTCTGCAGGATTTTTGCACCAACTTAGATGCTTAAATGGTAGCTAATAATTCTGACCAGAAGAACACTGGTTGGATTCCCAAACTGAAAATAACGATAAGAATTTGATTTCTGAAATTCTGCTTTACAAAGAAATATATATTCAAACAAATTAATGCATTTCTTCAGATTTATATTTCTAAAAATAATACATTTAAAAAAGGTCCTAGAAATCTATTACATTTTTTAAATTATCGTATAAGACCATTTATCTTATCAGAATCTCATATATTATTTCTTTCTTGGTTTATTGGGCTTTTCTTATATGTCAATATGTCAAAATTGACAGAAATTGTTTTTTTTAATACGAAACTGTTTCCTTTTGTGTAATTCGATAAGAATTTTGATTAATTCTTATCATTTATTTTGATAATTAATATCGATAAGTTTATATACTTATCAATTTGTTGCAAAAATGTGATATTCATAAAATGTTTTGCATAAAATTAAAATAGTTTGTAAGAAAAGTCGTGATCAATTATAAATAATTACGCAAAAGAAAAGAAGAAAAGAATATGTCCAATTTTACAATTTATAATGTTGATTCTGTTGAAATTGCTTATGATTCTGAAAATCCAATAACAAAGATTTTAAAATTTTGCTCAACCAAAAATCAAATATTTTTATTAAGTACAAAATTTGAACTTTTCCATGGTTTAATCGATAAAAATTCTGTGAAGTTAAAACTATTAAAACAAGGAATTATTGATATTGATTTATTTGACGGAGAGTTCTATGCTGTCGACGAGAATGGATGTGTTTTTAGAAATAATTGTCAAGATATAGAAATTCACGGATTAGGAAAAGAAATAATTGTGATCACCTCGAAATCATGTCCGCATGGCTATAAAAGTATAACAGAGAAAATTCGAATATCTAGGATTAATTGTAACTACGATGGAATTTTATTTACATCATTTAACAATGAGCTATATGGGATGGGAAATTTCTCAGATGTTCTACAATCTGAGTATCCGATAAAAATTGAATGTTTTAGTGGATTAAAAATTCTTCAAGTCGCAACTGGAAATAATTTTGCTGTAATTCTAACATGTAAAAGGAATGAGTTTAATGAAAACGATTGTGAAAGTTTGAGTATTAATGATGAACCGGCACGAGAGGTGTTCCTAAGTACAGATTGTCCAAGATGTCCAAGTAAAAGTAATATAAACAAAAATGTTAGTAAAAGCACAACCGAAACGTCCATGGCATCTAGCTCTTCCGGTACATTTGGTTCGGATGATAATTTAACTAAAAACTTGGAAATCTTAAATAAATCATCAACCCCAATTAAATCAAGTAAAGATTTAGCTATCAATTTCTTTTTAGAATCACTTTCCATATCAAGTGAGGATTTCATTGAAGCTGGAAAGCAAACAAAATTACTTAAGGAGAATGTTTCGAATATTACTTCAATGGTGTATGAGGGAGTCAAAACATTATCTCGGCATATGAGCGGATCGGACAGTAATGATACCCCACCGTTAGAATCATATGAAATTATAGATGAGGCAGCTTCTAAACATGACTATGGTAATGATAGCTTCCATGAACTTAATAATATTTGTCTATCAGAAACATCATCGGTGGATAATGATGAAATTGATATTCATTCCGAATATGGTTGGGAAAAGAAAATCAATAATTTATGTCGAGTTGGGAATAGTTTATTGACAACCGGTGTTTGGAGTTTTGGCAGTGTTAATCGAGAAGGGCAGCTAGGTATGTAATTTGAAATATTTATAATTTAGACAGTTTCGCTATCAAAAGATTTGTGAGAATTGTGGGCGGTTTGTTATTGAGAAGTAGACTTGAAAAATTGCGGTTCATTGGTTCAAATAGCCTTGCTCCAACACCTACCTTATCTTTTAACCAACCAGGACATAGTGATTTTACTCTACCACTTTGCTTTATTGTTTAGCATCGATGTGTTGAGCCCTAGCTATGTTATTTACCTGAAAAAGGAGTAAAACTATTCTTGACAGCATCGTCATTTACATCGTGGGACATTCCTCATTGCCCCCGCAGATACAGTGAAGTCGGTAACTATTCAAATTTTTTTTACAGCTTAGCTTCCATACGTGTGGGTTGTCTTACAAAGTGGTGGTGCTTCTAATATTTTTGTTGGCAATATTTCTTCACGGACCACAACTTCCTGTTTGTCTTTTGCCTTTTTCCATTTTATCGTCAACTGGAACTGCGTGATTTCAGCAAGATATGCTTGTTAATACATGAGCAATTCAACTCCCATTTTACTTTCCAAGTATCTGGTCTAGTTTGGAGATCTATTTTCTAAGTAAAATCTAATGTCAGTGGGTTGGATAACATACTTATTAAATTCATAAGACTAGTAATGTCTTTCTTCCGGCATATCTTTCACCTATTAAATATTATTACAACCTTATATGTTCTATTAGAATAGACAGTGACTAACGTATTGTACCGAAGTTATATTCTCCAACAAAACTTACTGACTAGACGTATTAGTCTTCTTCCAGCATTATCGAAAGATTGGATTGAACGATTGGATTCTTAGCAGCTCGTAGCTACATATTTGTTTAATAACCAATCAGGGTACAGATCTTCTCATAATACCACTACTGTGGGGCTAGATATCATTAAGTTTGCTAGAGGAAATATTAATAAACGTAAATCTACCATACGTCTTGCTTGATTTCAGTAAGGCATTTGATTCTATTGACCACGCCATATTGTGTCAGAAACTCAAGCAACAATCTGTTTCTCTTCTCCTGCATACAATCTCATGTAATCTTATTTAACAAATAAAAGCCAGTGCATCTCAATTAACAATGCTAACTCCACTTTCAAAGGTCTTATAAGAAGGGGGGTCATCAGCTTCATCATCTGACATTCCAACATAATATCGTTTCATCAACTCTGCTGACACTGTCGTAGACTGTGGACCTTCACCGTCACTGGACTTCTTCACCTCATAACGGTCGTTCGGTAGAACTTTCCCGATTTCGTATGGCCCAAGATACTTTGGCTATAACTTTAACCCACTACCATATTGTGTCCTCTTGATGACAACCGGATCTCCAAGTTTGTATTGTGTAGCTTGTCGACGCTTACGATAATAACTTCGCCTGTTCTCATCTTTTATTTTTTGAACTTGTATACGAGGCTCATTTCGCATAAGCCCGCGTTCATCATCAAAAAAATCGACTGCTTCCGCTTCCAAAACTTCACGCACTTGCATATCCCTAGAGCCTCGCATTTTCACACTAAACAACAGCTCGAAAGGTGTACGATTAATTCATCGATAAAATTTTTGTATTGATATAGCGTTTAACTCGATCGAAATACTTCCACAAATCTGCAGGATTTTCAAACAACAATTTAGCCAGAACCGGAATTATAACCCGGTTGATTCGTTCAACTCGACCGTTTCCAGTTGACACTCCAGTTGTGTTGGTATGGTGCTCGATTTGCTCATCTTTGCTGTATTCGCGAAAATCTCCTGAAGTTAATCCACTACCCTTGTCAGTTATGAGATGCTTTGGATTTCCAAAATTCTTTTTCTGAATTTCCAGTTTGGCGATCACCTCTTTTGTTGTTGTACTTCGTGTGGGGTAAAGCCAAACTAATTTTGTGAAACCATCAATAATACAGAGAACGTATTTATACATTTTGATGACCCAGGTGATGAACGTGATAAGTGTTGAGTGTTGAATCGCCTTTTTGAATTTGATTGAGGAGACCATCTTGTTTTCCTTCTTTTCGATTAATCAGTATGCAGTGGACACAATTCTTGACTTGAAAATAAAACTGCCGTCGAATCATCTCTATACAGTACGTTGTTTACCAAAATGACCTTTGCTCGTGACAGGACCATATTGCCTCATTTTGTATTGCTGTCGGGAAAAGCAAACAGTCGTTGCCGCTATAATTTTTAAAAATAAGGCCATTAATTTTTATATAATTATCATACGCACCTAAATCAAGCTGGTTGGCAAGCAACTATGCTTAGATATTAATCATCCTTTTGTGCTACTTTAATCGTTTTAGTGACATCAACTGCCAGTAAACAGATGACTGGACAGCGGGAAAGATCATCTGCATGACGCATCTTGTATCACGGACGATGCTCCAATTCGTACCGAATCGGTGTAAATTTTAATTGGCACACCTAGCAGATACACTCGAAATTTCTTTAAGGCACTGACCACAGCCTGCACCTCCAACTCGTATCTGATCATCTGAACTTTGCTGGATTAAAACTGCGCCAAAATCAATTTTACAGGCATCTGTGTGAAGTCCGGTTTTTGCTTTCGGAGAATAGATTTGTAACACATGTTTCGTTGTTAATGCTTGCTTCAACCGTTCAAATGCTCGTCTTTCCTCGTACCCAAACACAAACTCGACGTTCTTACGGAGCAAGATCGTTAACAGTTTTGCTATTTCTGCGTAGTGACTCACAAATTTAAGAAAATAGTCTGTGAGACCCAAAAACTGTTAAGTCTGTAAAACATAATCGCTGCTATTTTGCTTTTGAAGGTTTCGCCATACCACCTTCAATATCGTAGTCCAGGCACTCGACACGCTTCACCAAAAACTCACACTTTGACCACTTAAAGTCAAGACCATTTCTTGAGCAACCATCAAAACTGCTCTCAGAATATTCACAGCTTCTTCCTCTGATTTAGCCAATATAATTAAATTATCCATATAGACACAACCAATTTTTTGAATACACAAATCTCGAAAAATGACGTTAATGAAGCGTTGGAATACGTTTGGTGAATTACAGAGCTCAAATGGAACACGAAGAAACTCGTACAGACCACAATCTGAGACAAATGCAGTATACTTAATGGATTCACTTGACATGGCAACATGGAAAAAAACGTTTCTTAAATCCAATGTACAGAAATATTGGGCAGTCTAATCGATCAATTTGCTCATTTATAATCGGCAAGGGATACCGATCTTTTACGATGACTTTATTCAGTCTGCGATAATCAATACACAGACGCTTAGTTCCATCCTTTTTGTTTACTGGACTGGCATATTCTGAGTTGCTTGGCCGTATAATACCTTTAGCCTTCCATTCATCAATCTGTTAACGAACAAGTTCCTTTTCAAGTGGGGCAAGTCTTCGTGGTTTCTGATAGATCGGTTTGGTGTCGAAAAGTAAAATGATCATTTTAATATCAGTTATTGCATTACTTCGTTTTTAGACTGTAATTCACAACCATTCGTTGAACCTTCTTTGCAATTGCTCTGTTTTGAACGTGATCAATTCACTTTCACGTTTACCAGAAATAATACACAAATCATGACTATTCTTCAACTTTTTGATACTGACACAGTCGTTTTTCAAAACTGTTTCTGCTCTCTTCAATAGCTCGTTCCCCAGGATGAATTCGTAAGGCAGGATATCATCATCCACTACATTTACAACGGTCGTAAACGTATCATTATCAATCACCACATCACAAAAGATCTGTCGCAACGTGTGCAATGTACCTGAGCCTACTCCACGAAAAACAGTAGCCAAAACATACATTGGCAATCCCATTTTGTTATACTTTCGCTTTGCTATTAAATTCAAGTCACCACCACTTTCGACCAATGCATAAAATTGTTCACCGTTAATTTCGACTTGTTTCACATAATTGATTTCTGATTGATCTACCATAGCGAAAACTTTAGTTTTTGCTTCTCGAGATGGACATTTTTATGCTAAATGTCTATATTCATCACAGCGAAAACATTGAGGACCTCGTTCCTTATTTGTGCAGTCTCTTGAATAATGACCCTTTTCATGACATTTGTAGCAGTGAATACGACTTTTCATTCGCTCTTTGTTTTCCGATTGGTCAGCAGATTTCTTCACTGAACTAGTTTCACGCTGAGAAGGTTTTTTATGAGTTTCGTTTTTTATTTCCTCAGAAGAAAATAACTTTCTCTTAAAATCAGCCTTAGACGAAGCACCATAGAGAATCGACTTGTTCGGTTCATAATCTTGGATACCACCGATACAATCAGTAATCACAGCATTATTATCCAGATTTCCAAAATTTCCTAACTCACGCATTGAGAAATGAT
Source organism: Diogma glabrata (assembly GCA_963693315.1). Taxonomy (NCBI): domain Eukaryota; kingdom Metazoa; phylum Arthropoda; class Insecta; order Diptera; family Cylindrotomidae; genus Diogma; species Diogma glabrata. Next base: position 119,383,438 of record OY856187.1, read on the forward strand.
AACTGAAATATGACTCATCAGCACAATCATTTTCAAAAATAATTTCAAATCGTTCCATTTTGCTATCATACCAGTTGTACGTAGTGACAATTTGGCATCACTATCAAGTAATTTTTTTTCATAGGTCGTTGTTTGCACATCATTTCATTTGGGCTGCCTTCTCAACATCTGAAATCCTTGAACGAGAATGAACAGTTTGATGGAGTTACAGGCGCAGTCTCTCTTTCTTTTAAATGTATCTCTTGACGCATGAGCTCTAGCTCGCATGGCTCCTTTCGGATGGCTTCTGAAGACTTGATTGTCGGGTTCCTCCCTTGTTGAATTCCGTGAAAAACGTATAAACAATACCTAGTTAGTGAACAATACCTAGTTAAACCAATTTTAAATTTAGAAAGTTTGATATACCTTAGGAAAGGAGAAGATTTAACCTTTTCACAAAGTTTATATTCATGTATGACTAAAACCTTGTTTGACCACCAGAGGGTTTGTGTAAAAGAATATAGTAAACCAAATTTCGATTTGTTTTCGACTTCTAAACCTTCTGGTGGCCGAACCAGAAATCAGAATTTTGAAAAAGCTAAATCTTCCCCTTTCCGAAGGTATATCAAACTTTTGTATGGAGTGGTGGCTGCGCCTTCTACAACGCTACTTTTGTAAAGTTAATTATTAATTCCTTTAGAATGATCTAAGGTTTTTTAATAGTGGTACTATTCCTATAAGTGCATAAATAAGAACAGAAAACAGATCAATATTTAGTGAGCACTACAAAAAAATAATCGCAGAAATGAATAAACTGTTGAATTTCAAAACCGTATAAAACAGGCCAGCCGTAGTTTATAGTTCATACTGCTGAACAAAAAAAATATGCGTTCGCTGATATTCAATAAGGAATTCAATAAGGAAACGTCAACCGAAACACTGCTCTAGCCTTTTTTCAAAGCCATACAAAAAACGCTTAAAGGCTTTAATTTTTTGGTTGACTAATTTCAAAATGGTGACCTTAAAAGATTACCGCTGTTTTGATCTAAATAGTATAACCACTCGTGCAATTTGGCTGTCAACACAAATTTAAGATCTCAAAAGTTATGCGTTTTTGGGCTTAAAATGTTGGTGGATTCAAATTACGAGTAGAGTTCATGTTTTTTTTTAGAAATGACTGCTCGAAAATATAGAATTAAAAATAAATAAGGGTTGGAGGGTTGATATCCACATTGTTTTTTATATTTTCTTCCATAGACCATAACTTTAAATCATTAATTTTATAAAAAAAAATCCAGAAAATTGAACTTTGACGGTGGTTTTTCGAAATTATAGATATATAAGACGAAATTTATTTTAAAAAATTTCTATAGTTTTCCAAAAAAATCGACAAAATTCAAATCTTTGATATTATGTAGAAAAATTATTAAATTATATAATCATAAGGAAAATTATAAAAATAAATGGAGATTCAATCCTCCAATCCCTATTATTTTATAATTTTTAATTTTTTCATAATAAATTATCAAAAATTGTAACTGTAATTATTTTTATTTTCATCATTAAAATAAAACATAAATTTTAACAATTCATCAAAGCTCTTGAGATATATTAAATTGAACATATGTATATGAATCTCGTGGTTTTCAAAACAAAACCTCTCGCGACAAACAAAAATTTTCTTCTACGAAACGTTTGGTTTTATTCTTTCATCCATTGTCATAAATGTGAAGCAAATCAATAAATGTGTGTCAAAAAACCGAATTTTTGGTCGAAATTTCCTTTGGAAAATGTACAATTTTCCGTATTTTTGATCCGCCATTTTGATAAAACTTAAACACCATACGGCATTTGAAACTACGTTCCATTACCAACATTTTAAGCCCAAGAACGCATCTTTTGAGATCTTAAATTTATGCTGCCAGTCAAATTGTACTGGGCGGTTATACTATTTAGATCAAAACAGCGGTCATTTTAGGGTCGCCATTTTGAAATATTTTAATTCGTTTATTCGATAGCTCCCGTCAACACAAAAAATTTAAGCCTAGGAGCGTTTTTTGGATCTCTAAAAAAATTCTAGAGCAGTGTTTCAGTTGACGTAACGTCCCATTTATGTATTTCTTTTTTGTCTTAATGTAGCTGTATTCTGTAGTTGTTGTAGAGACTTCGTCGGAATTGTTGGGTCCTTGGTCCGAATTGGGTTCCGAGTACTTCTAGGGCGAAGATCCGTTGATCTTCAGAAACCATCTTGTGTTCTGCAAGTAGTGTTGCAAAACGTTACTTGTAACGTAACGCAAAAACGAAATGGAATAGCGTTATTAGTACTAATTACTTTCATAACGTTTTAAAAATTAAAATGCAATTTAATTTCAAAGTTACATCGGATTTGCGAAATTTTCATTTTTCATGCATGTTGGGTGCCCTCTAGGCTTAAACTATGCAATTTAAAAAATGGTAAAATAAGTTGTATTTTTTATTTTGTTCATACTACTTAATATGACAAGTTTCAGAAAAATCAAAAACGGTCAAGTTCAAATTTCGACTTTTCACCTGCGTAGATCACGTTTTTCATCATAAAGCAAATTGAAAATAAATTAAAAATTGAAAAAAATTACTAAAATTAGAACATAAGGTGGGAGCTATTTAAAGAATAGCATAGAGTCGGTTTACGGCCAGAAACAGATAAACATTACACTGCGCTGGAACAGGCTATAGCGGCGGTAAACCTGAAAATCACACAAACGTTTAAAGCACGATTTGGAGTCAGGAGTTGTCAAATTGTATAGATATTCAACATAAACTTAATTAGCATAGGGCCGAAATTTGACCCATAAAATTCCCTCAACATGAGTTAAAATCTCGAGGTTTTGTTTTGTGAGTGGTTCACGCTGCAAATGCGAATTAATGATTTTTAATTAAAATTTCATAGACATACACTTATTTCAGCAATTGTCTTAAGTTTTGAACTAGTGAAAAATTTTGAAAACATTTGTTTACCAATAAATAATTTTCGTTCGCTGTTAATAGGCTAATAGCTTGGAGCCTAAAAATACCTAACAATATTTTTTCTTAAATTTACTTTAAATTAAATAAAAAATTTAAAATAAAATAAAATTATGATTTTTTGTTGCATCACTTCTTATTTATAAAAATATATAAATACTAGATTATGTTTTCCTCCCAAGGTGTGTTTGGAAACCGAATGTGCAGCTCGAAAACTTCTAATCACTGTGAGAGATAACATCCTATCTAGTAGGGTGGAGCGAAATTTTTTTTTTTTGAATTTTGTTTCTCCTGTACTATGAATCGATGCTCCATAGCCTTAAACATACTGAAAAAAAATTTTAGCTTCCTCGGTCAAGGTCTTGAGGTGGCGCAGAGGACTTTAATTTTTGAACTAGACCATTTATTGAAATAAAAGTAATTTGGTATAAAACATTTTTATATGAAGTTAATTCAAGTTGTTTCAGTCTTTTATTCATTCACATAAAATACAATTCATATAAATAAGTATTATTAAAAAAAAATATAATTTATTGTGCTATCCACTATCAGTCTCATTGTTGGAAAAATTGAGATTTGGTTTCAAACCATGGTGTATCTTGCCGAGCTTTAATTCTGGAGCGAATGAAACCATCTCTTGCTTCTGATCCACAGACAGCAATTGAAGCTTCAGTGACGAGCTTGACACACCTTTCTACTGCTTGAGTATGGCAAGGAAAGTTTTCAAATTCAAGGAAGTTATTTTCCGAACAGATCAACTGTGAAATTTCTGCATTAGTATATTTCATGGTTATTGGAGGCTCTGTTACTTTCACGTTCATCCAATCTATCAAATCATAGTAATTTGTCGCATTTACTTGAAGCCCTGGAAGACGAAACTCGCGAACTTTCTCTGTGGTAGTTCCTTTTCTGGCTTCTAACACTCTTCGAAGAGCCAATTCCCTTATTTGTGATACATCATCTTGTAGCATAGCCAACAAAATATTTTCTGGGTGTGCGAAGTACGAATTTCTTTGTATAGCTTTTAAAACAATACTTTTAAGGTCATGTGTTAAATATAAACTTTTTTTCACCATATTGAAAACATGAACTGGACCGTATATACAAGATGGCCTTGACTTTATGTTAAACTATGTTGGTGCGTACACTTTCATAATGAAAAGCGCTAGTTGCTTTAGGTTATCTGGTGGTTTAGCCGTACCATTATACAAACGAAGAATCCTGTTAGCGCAAGTTAACCATCGAGAGTGTGATAATTTTCCTGGGTCCCTACTAGCTAAACTTGGTGAAACTAAGCCAGCCGAAATGGCGGAACATATTTCGTATAGGTATTTTTGATCAGTGCTTAACAAATTAATATTAACTTTATGCAATTCTGTGGGAATCGCTTCAAAAGCTTCTGGTTTAAAATCAAGGCACTTGTCGAGTTTTTTTTCCTAAAACGCCGGAAAAGCTATTACAGGGCTCCCGCTGAATCCATTTTTTCCATTTTTTCCATTTTTTTTGGTTCTTTCCATTTTTTTCCATTTTTTCCGTCATTTTTCCATTTTTTCCATTTTTTTAAAATACATATACACATTTTCATATTAATTAAAAAACTTTTCCATCGTTATTCATCAACTAGTTTTATATATAATGCAAATTCAGGGAAATAGTAGGAGAATATGTGAGCAAATAATTAATTTATCGATATAAACCTCGATAACCTTTTCGTCGATCAATTAATAGTTTTAGTAATTAAACCCAAGTAACTAAGGAAAAAGTAATTTGAATTATGCAATTCAAATATTTTGAAATTCGAATATGTTCAACTTTTGTGAGAGTAAAACTCCATTTCTCTTCTATATGAAGCGATGCTATTTGACGTTGAAATTTCATCATCATTTATCAGATCTACATAAGTTAGACATTGTTGTTTTTATTCAATTTTCAATTCTAGTGTATATTGTTTAGTTTGAGTTTGCTCTACGAACACATATTTTACTGTTTTCCATACTCTACTGATCTACGAGTTTGGACGACAATCTCCAACTAATTGAGATGGGCACTAAACCAATTTATATTCTAGATTTTATTTGAATGGATATTTCTGTTTATATAAAAGACATTAGCTGCATTTCATGAAACCGTGTGATCCGGATTCGCATAAGTTTTACATGTAAAATGAGATCCAACTTTGTTTTTGGATCTCAGTTTACATGTAAAACTTAAGCGGATCCGGATCACACTGTTTCATGAAATGCAGCTAATGTTTATGTACATTAATATGGTAATTAAAAGTTATAAACATAGTTTTAATTCTAATGTAGATGTCCATGTAACATTATCTTTGTTTACAAGTTAACAGAATAATAATTAAATTTTAAGCACTTTTGGTGCTTTTTTTAGATGCTGTCGTTTTGAAAGTGAAAGAAAATGAAAATTGTTTCTTTGCTCTGTCCAGCACCAGCAGCCAAATTCTGTAATTGTGAAGCGGTGAAATGATAAGTTTTTTAATGAAAAGAAACGAAGAAATTTTTATCACTTCACCGCTTCACAGTTACAGAATTTGACTGCAGTTTTGTTAATTTTGCCTTAATATATAAAGAGCAAAAGCCGCTACCGAAACGTTGGCATCCAAAAACACCGACAAAGTCGACAAAAAGTACCTTATTTATTATAAAAAACGCTGAAAACTTAAATTAAAATATTGTTCTGTTAATTAGGTAATTTTGCATGGACATTTATATTAGAATAGGGTTGGGTTGTCAACTACTACAAAACATAAACCCGAATAAATCTAATGCAAACCCGAAGATTTCATTAAATATCATAAATTTCGATAAACAATCTCAAAGTATTTATAAAATATGGACTTAAAACCTCCTACTCGATATATCAAAAACTTTGGTCTGTGGGAAGGCCGAAGGGTTTGGTATAGTGATTGATGAAAACTGAAATATCTGTCGTTTTTAATTTTCCCTAAAACATTTCAATGGCATACAGACGGACATTTTTGTTTGACCAGTTAGACTGGTTATGATCCAAAACGTTGAGAAATTCTTGTACACTTGTTGAGAAATAATTGTACACATCCCCAACCTCAATTTTTTTGAAGTACGTTTAATTTTCTCCACAAACGAATCTTTGTGGCCTTTGTTGTGTTACTCTATTTCTGCCTTCTGGTTTTGGTATTTGTTATTTCTCCTATTAATCTGTTTATTTAGCCATTATTTAGCTTCGTTCTCCAACTTCAATACGATCTCAACCAAAACAAACCTCATTTACTTGAGCTAGGTGAAACACAAGTTTCAAATATCAATAATGTACGATTCGGCTGTAAAAATCATTCTCCGAAGCTCTAAACATCGCGTTGTAATGATATACATATATACACAAGAATTTTAAACATACAAAGCTCCCCCAGTATGAAACAAGTAGTATTTCTGTATTCTGCTTTATCTGTCTCAAAGTCATCGCAAATAAACATGACATCTATTTGTGTTATTTACACCGTAGTTATCCTTACCACCATAATCACCCCATTGGACGCGTTTAATTCTCTTAAAGACACAATTGATAATATCTTCATCACTGCACCTAATCCAGTCCTCACGGAGAAATAGGGTGTAGCAATTCATGACTTTGGTGAGTCTCATAACATTTCCCTTGATATATCCAAGGCGTTTGATAGAGTTTGGCATCGGCTCTTATCAACAAATTAATTTTATTTTTAGTCTTTTTATTCCAGAGATCTCTTAGTAGTTGGTGTTGTTTCGGATAATTTCTCAATTCAAGCCTGCATTAATCAGGGTTCGGTTCTTTCGCCACCCCTTTTTCTGATCTTTTTTAACGGTTTGTTATCTAGCACCACAAACCCAATATATAGCTCTTCCGAAGTTCTATCTAACATTCATATATTAAGAGAATGAAGAAGAAAAGAAGAAACAGCCATCTAGTCTAACTGCTAATTATACTCGTAGAAAAATGGTTCAATCCTTGGATCTTAAATCAATTCTGGAATAAAATCTAGATCTTGAATCAATCGGAACTGGTGTATACTGAACCTTATGACATTTAATTCTAGTTTTGTCCTATAAAACCTGACTCTTTAGCTCCTGTTTTGAAAGGTTTTCCAGACTATCATTATTAAACTCACCTGCACTTAACTATTTCGTACTAATATAAACCACAAACGAAAATGGCATGATCACATTTGTTCTGTGGCGAAATTAGAGTCCCAACGACTTGGCTTCGTACGTTGTAGTCAAATTTTTGTCTCCATCTGAAATAACTACGATGTATAAAGAATTTATACGACCAATCCACGAATTCTACCCCAATTTATGGGTTGCAGTATACCAGAAAAATCTAAATTTTGTCGACAGAGTTCATAGGCGTGTTGAAGCCGATCATACAAGAGTTGTTGGAGCATTTACATTATACTACGCTATGCTCTAAAGAAATCAATCACTTAATGCCTCCATTACGTAGATCTTCACGAGCCACAAGCCAATCTTGGCATTCTTATAAGCATACCTTAGAGGTCTCATATGTGGAAACATCTATTTATACCAATTCCTTCTTTTCTCATTTCGTATACTGGTGGAATCGATTAACGAAAAATGTTTTCAAAATGGCTTCAATTACAACTATACTACATGATTATATAATATGAACAATTATTAAATCCAAATAACAGAAGTGGTTCAAGTGTTAACACGCTTTCCTTTTAACTCAAAACACCTGCGTTCGATTTACGGCGAAGGTTTGGGAAACATAAAATGGATCTTAGTATTTTTCTAATTATTTAATTTAATTAAAAAATTATCCATGAGGTTTGCAATACTATTGCACATACAATAATATGTTATTGTAATTCGGCGACCACTAAATGTGCCGAATGCAACCACTAAATGTGTAAATGAGAACAAAATGTGCAAAGTAATGTATTTTAAAAAGCTTCCGTAATATATTTCCATATGCTTCCTAGTGGAGTACGGTTCATGATGATGATGGTAAACCAGACTTGCAGTTATTACTTTCACTTCGTATAATATGCAGGTGTGAAACTGCAAGCTAGTAAACTCCGAACTGTGTGAAGTCCAAGACGATAGAAAGCCTACGTGTTATATTGATCAACTTATGCTAGATTTAAATAAATTATTCATAATTAAAAACATAAATTTTCACCAGAAAAATACTAAAAAGAATATCGTTCCTATTAGGAACAGTTTATAAATAAAAAGTTTATAATTGTATGCCACTTGTCGTGACCTAAATTATTCACAAGTGCCACGCTTTGTCCAACACGATGAAATTTTTTTTAAAAGACTGTGTTACATTGTGGTATTTGATCTTTGTAATTGGCGTTTCTATGATGAAGACAATGTTTTCTGTCAGTGAAATTGAACGAGAATTAAAACTAACTAAATTCCAAGGTACCGGTACAATGATATATAGAATTAATAATTATATCTAACTGAATCGACTCAATTCAAAAAATATATTTTGCTGTAACTTATTTGCATGAGAGTCTAAAGCAGCAAATTGATATTGTAAGAATGATGGTATATAGAATGGTGATAAAAACAAATCACGAACGATTACCTGTTTAATATCAATCTATTTGGGACATACTACTGCCGAAAATTTGTAAGAAACTTTCAATTTCAATTATGCATTCCATGAACCAATACTTGGATTCAAGTTTCGATGAACGGAACTAATGTTAACTTAAAATCTATTTGACATCTAAAGGTGGACTTAGCACATGATTCGAGTAATAAAGAAATTCTGAATCTGGGCAGCTGCGGCTTACGTAAAATTAGTACTGCATTTAACGCTGGAGTTAAAGCAACGAATTGATCTGTGGTTGAATTTGTATGATCTGATTCGCTTATAATTTATTTGCTTACTTTCAATGCTCCTAATCGAAAAGCCGATGAAAAATATTATATATTAAAAATATTAAAATATTCCTCACGAAACTTTGTTCAAAATGGTTGAACAAGCCTCTTTACTCTCACCTGGTATTAAGAAATATGTTAATGAAGTTACTAAAACTAAAAATTTAGTTTCTGAAACACTTAAAGATGAATTATTGGATTAAAAATTATCTGTTTTTATGTTGTTTACTTATGAGATGCAATGCAACTATTTTGTACTCAGATTCAATCAAATAATCTTTTAGTTCCATTTCTTCATAAAAATAATTTAACAATTCATTTTATTTCAATTTTAAAAACAATATGTACGAGAATCGTTCAATCTGAAATTTTCGAGTCAAGGTTTTTGTTATATTAACGATTAAAAGTGTTAACAAATGAATAAATGTACACTTTTATTAATTTTTCTATCAATTATAAAATACCGTAGTTTAAACATTTTCTGAAAAAATTAAAAACCGAGTCTGGGTAACCTGAAAAAACAGGGATTTTTTTTACCGTAATATTCTAAGATACCCTATGTATTACACATTTTAAATTGTTTGTTTTCCATTTTTTTCCATTTTTTCCATTTTTTTAGCGAAAAATTTCCATTTTTTCCATTTTTTTCAATCTGACTTTAAAACGGGAGCCCTGCTATTAGGACCTGTAGTGGTTCCATCGAGACTTAAAAACAAATGGCGCAGTGGTAATTCATTTGCGTGCAATAAACACACAAACCATTGTAAAGGTCGTTTTAGATGTTTTTCTAATAAAGCAATTACTCCATTTTTATGTCCCGTATTGACAGCCGTTCCGTCACATCCAATTGCCACCAAAGATGAACGAAACTCAAACTTTTCTTCCATAAAGCCAACAATATTTTCTGAATATTAGCTGCTTTTCCTGAATCTATCGAGAAATGACCTATATACTCAAAATTTGGCTCAGATATCATTGATATATGTTCCTCAGTAATAGTCTTCCGATGTGACTTATTTGCAATAGAAGTCAAAGCTAAAGTTTTATCTTTACGACCGTCAAAATAAATAGCCGTTAGAGGTTTTTCGTAACCAATAGACTTCAGCTCTTTGCGCACTTTTTTCCTTTCTCGACGTATTTTGCTTCGGTCTATTACGCATGATGAGTTTTCGGCACCTATAACGTTTAAATCAAGCATTGCTGCATTAACAATAAATGCTGCAGATCGATCTGAAACTCCGGTCCTGTCACATGCTAAAGCAAGACTTTGCAACTTATGTCTCATCTGCTTATTTTCTTTTTGTTTTCCTTCTTTTTGACCTTTTCTTGTTCTTGTTCTTTCATCTTCCTCCGATTCTGATGTTCCGCCTGAAGAGCTGCTGGATGACCAATCTACTACTGGCATGAAAAAATTTTGCTTCTTGGCGTCACTGCGTAATTTCTTCATACTCTTGTACCTGTTGTAATACGAAATCAATTTTGTGATAACTTGTTGATGACTAATCGTTGGAATCGATGCGTTCTTCCATATTTGTTCGATATCAGTAGCAATTATTTCACATATATACTTTATTGAAGGATCTTTTGCATTGTTTAATTCAAGCAAATCATTTTTTATCCACAGGTAGTATTTAATAACATCACAATACGGTGGTAACAAATTGACATTTAGTATAAGTGCTTTACCAAATACAGGGCAACGCAAATCCTTCCGAGTTTTAGGCATTTTAAAACTTTGAATACTCAGAAGTTACAATTTAACCAATATTATTTTAATTATTAAAAAGTAAGAAAAACAATTATTCGTTGATTAAACGTATGCTTTGTTTTATGTTTTTGTTTCACTTTAACTTTCTTATGAAGAAACACTTTTACTTTCTTATGAAGAAACAGCAGCAAAATAGCATTAAGACAAGGGGATTCCCCAACTACGTTTTACGTACATATAAATTTAAGTGTTGCTAACACTGTATACAGTGGTAGAAAATAACGATTTTTAAATGGTACTAAACTACAACTTAAAAAGTACATAGTAGTAATACCTTGTATATTTTTCAAACTTCAGCCTTCGTGCGCCACCTCCAAATAAAGTAGTAAGGATTTGATTTTTTGCATGAATTAAGCTCTTATATAGGGTCATCGATTAACAATACAGGAGATTTAAAAAAACAAAAAAAAATTTTTTTTGGGCCATCTTCACTCCACCCTACTATCTAGGGTTGCAATGATAAGCAAAATTGCCGATTACCGATTAATCGGCTTTCTTTATCGGTCGATACCGATTAATCGGCTACCGATTATTTGATGAAAATGAGTAAAACAAATCTACACAAAGAATGTTTTAATTAGACTATTAATTAGAACGCGGGACTTTTCTTTAAGAGTCGGGACAATTCCACCAAAATCGGGACGCTTTGTAACCTTAGTTTAAAATATTATGCAAATGTCGCTTTTATTTTTTTAATTTATAGTTCGACAATATTTTAATCTTTAAATAAAAAAATTTTGTAATTGTTGAAAGTGCTTTTTTGCAAATTTCTGGCAACTATTTTCCATTTGTAGGTAAAACAATCTGTAGTCCTGCTTGCTTATTTTTTACCCAATTATAAGTGAACTGTGTCACATTTGGTGGATTCATGTATTTGGGAACGACTTCGTTGTCATTATTACAAGCATGGTTACTCTGGTATAGAAATAATAAAAACTTACGTATTTATAAGACAGAAGCCACGAATGGCAAACTTCGAGAACCACACTGCCATTAATGACCGAACGAGAAACTTTGCACCGAATTTTTAACATAAATCGAGTTTTTCCAATCTGAAAGAAACTGTACTTCTTATAACGTATTGAACTAATAGCATTTTAGTCCAGACAAAATAACTTTAGTGAATATTTCATGTTTCTAAGCTAAACAAATGTTTTATTGCCAATTGAATTATATAGTATCCTAGATCTAGTTCTGAACTCTTTTAAAATTTATTTTCGGTTTCTTTCGATATTTTCTAGGTGCTTCACAATATTAACCCTACATACTGTTCAGCCCTCGAAACCATGCTTTTACTGGTTTGGAAATATTTCTGACTGCATGTTTTTAAGCATACATGATTTTTCTATTATATCGAGTATCTCATAAACTACAAACCCTATGGGTCTGACTGAAATTTAAGATGCACATAAAATTAACCGGTCCACCCAAAATGGCGTGCTTATTAATAAATAAAGTTGTTTTTGTTTGTTTTGCAGGTATGCGATGTAAGGCTATAAAAAATATAAATTTTTTACCGAGCCCACTAGCGTATCAAATAAAAGGGCGGTACATCAGTATTTTTACATTTATTTTTGAAATTTACACCGCGCATTTTTTGTATAATTTTGATTAATAGCAGTCCTTCCATGGTGTTTTTCGCTTTGTTCCGAACCTGGTTGACTGAAAAACTTAGAATTCGAAATGATAGAAAAATTAATAAGTTTACAATGAAAAATACAATGATGTCTCAAGTAAGAATTTATGAATGGATAAAACCAACATTCATGACACAGTTTAGAGAAGTGTCATTTAAAAGAGCTTTTAATTTAAGTAGCATCGCAATTTTTTATATAATTTTCAGACAGATTTGTCATATTTTTAAATAGCCCTAACTCAATCTTATACATTTTTAAAAAAGATTTTAACTATGGTGTTTTAGAATTTGGTATTTGTTGTGTTTGAAATGAAATAAACTTAAAAACGCATGTCTTGATAATCGGCCGATTAATCGGACAAAAAAGCCGATACCGATTAATCGGCTAAATGGCCGATATGGCCGATTACCGATTAATCTACCGATTAATCGGTGCAACCCTAATCCTATCCATCCGAGATGCATATACTATTTTATGCACGACCATTGTATAATTTTAATTTTTAAAACTAAAAATTATTCGTTTTCGCGTCAAGAAAACTCGGTCTCTTCAATAGATGTAAAAAATATTTCACTCCCTATCAATTACTCCGCATTTATAACTTCCATATTCGTATCTGTATAGAGTATGGTTGTCGTTCTGTTTCTATTCTGGCCCTCCTGGACATCAAATCTTGATTCCCTGCAACACAACACGGTTGCACTGTTGTTTTTTTTTTTATAAATACGGTCACCAGCAGTGCTCGGATGAAATCGGATCTATCATGTCTCATCCATATTCTTTGCCCTATTTTACCCGTCAATCGGTTCGTGCAAACAGCCAATTTGTCGAGATCACTTACTGTAATAGTGACAAAATGTAGAAGTTTCTTTGTTCGTATAGGGAACAAATGGAATGGTTTATCCGAATAAATAATCCCTCTTGCCTTCAATTCACAAATATTTAAAAAAGCGTCCATCAACACATCAGAACCGGTTTTATTAAACAAAAATATTACTATGAAAAAGTGACGTTGTTGGTACGTTTTTGTTATCTTTTACTCCTAAGGAAGAAATCCGCACCCGCAAGTGGGAGAGTAGAATTCATCTTTATATACTTGTATGAAAATTCAATTATAAATTAAACTAATCAAATAATTTTTTTTAATTTACAGGTACCGGTGACCAAGTAAAACGCAATATTATAATTCCAGTATTAAAACTACAAAATCAAGGTGTTACAAAAATATCATGCGGTAAAGATCATTCAATTGCATTAACTTTAGATGGTCGATTATATTTATGGGGTAGCAACTTCTATAAACAAATATCAAATGATAATTTCGATGAATATAGTGCAGCTAAATTATATAAAAATAAAGAAAAAGTATTAGATGCTATTTGTTGTGATAAAAGTTCAATAATTTTACTAAATGATTTGAATGTGTTCGAAGAAACAAAATTATCGTTAACACGTAGTCAATTAATATCAACATCGTTCGAAATATCAAAGAAAAATGTCATTAATGATAATATGAAAACTCCACAGTTTTTATCATCTGAAAACTATTTTATTGTTAACCATAATGTTTTTACTCCCATCTCAGAATGTTTATCGTTAGAAGAAAAGTTTTTAAACGAAATGCTTACAACATACAACACAATAATTAAACCATTTCTCAAAAAAACTTCATCAATAGCCAATGGCCAATTATATGATAACTTAATTCATTTATTTCTAAACATAATTAACATTACATCATTAAACGTAAAGACAATTAAAGAATATTACCTAACACATATCAACTGTACTCAGATAGTTTTAGTAAAAAATTTGAACGAGTTAATTTCACTTTATCGAAATTATTTAAAAAAATTTTGTAACGTTTTATGTATAAACGGTTTTGAGCATATTTTATATACCATTGACAAAAAGCTAGTTAACTCAAGTATACAAAAAATATTCGAAACACCATTCCGTCGTATTTGGGGCTATATTGAATTATTTGATCAATTGTTAAAATATGAAAATGAGTTAACCCATTTCTTAGAAGAAAAACGAAAAATATTGGAAAAATTTCGAAGTGAAAAAGATGTGGCTATCGATGAAGCAGATAATACATTAAAATTTTGGAAAAATGCTGATAAAATAATTGTTTCAGAATTGCATGATGCAGATCGTCGTTTGATAGTCGACTCAAAAGACATATCCCTAAAGCTGACACCATCTGGACCATTTTCAACTCAACGTTTTATATTATTTTCCGATTATTTGTGCCATTATACAAGTATTTTGTTTAAGTTTCCATTGTCAACTTTGTGGGTCGAACAAGTACAAAGTAATGATAGTAAAAAACATTTATTAAAAATTATAACTCCAGAAATTAGTATGATAGTGATAGCAAGAAGTCATGAAGATAAACTCAAATGGTTGGAAGAGATATCGAAATATATAAAATACTCATTAAAAAAACCATTAAACGCAAAGGTTCCAGTGTGTCGCAATACAAGTTACCAATTTAGTGATAAGCATTTAATATATTCTGGTGTTAAATATTTCGGAATGTGGTCAAACGGACATATGCATGGAATAGGTCGCCTCGAATTTCCCGATGGTAAAGTATATAATGGATTAATGACAAATAGTGAAATTCAAGGCTTTGGTCAAATGTTTACGCCCAGTCAAGGAACATATGAAGGTAATTTTGAGAACGGAAAGTATCATGGATATGGTGTTCTGGAAATGAAAAACAAAGAGAGATATAAAGGAAATTTTAAAAACGGTGATTTCTCTGGTCATGGAAAATTGGAAAACGATCGTTTTAGTTATTTTGGTGAGTTCTTAAAAAATATGAAAAGTGGATACGGTGTATTAGATGACAAATACAGTGGCGCAAAATATCTTGGGATGTTTGAAAATAACAAGAAACATGGTTTTGGTACATTGTTTACAGTAGAAGGGGACTATTTTAATGGAATATTTATTGATGATAATTTAGCGGGTGATGGATTAGCATTGCTTGCGGATGGTTCATTTTATCGTGGGGAATTATCTATCTATGGTCCTAACGGAAAAGGAGTTTTATATATGTCCACAACGAAAAAAGAATGTTTGAATTTAGATGATTATAAAAGTTTAACAATAACTGGTCGCTATGTTACCGGATCATTCACTGGAACTTGGAGTTCAATAAAAATTGTAAATGGGTCAATTTCTATGCCGATTATCAATTTAGAGTGAGTAAATTTAAAATTTTATTAATAATGACAAAAAAACTTTTACAAATATTTATACAATAATATATGCACGATCTTCTGAGAATGAGATCCAAATACTGTGGTGACAGTTAAATTATTAGGTTTAACTAATTTGATCAAAACTTCAGTAGTTCAGGAATAATCTTAGTTTAGTAGAGTAGAATTCTTGATTATAAAACCTAGTGAGTTATAAGAATCGTTAAAACAAAGATGCTTAAATAGTAAAGAAAGAAAAATTTAAATTTAAGAACTTGTGCAGCTAGATTTATTAAAGTTGTATCTTAAGGAAATAATGGAATTTAAGATAGACAGTTGTTAGGGATACCTTATACCAATTTGTTTAATTCGATGACAAAGTTGTGTAATTTAAATTAACCGCATACTCCGAAGTTTAGTCCAAATCACGGCATAATTAAAAGAGCTAACTTTTAAATATTTGTTAAAGAGTAAAATAAATTTGCATAAATGCAAAATTTTAGCGGATTTCAATCATGCACAAAACATTTTTTCAGTCAGTTTGGTGTTTAGGAGTCATGTTTGCTCACTGACACTCAATTTCGTGTGTAAAAACACTTTCGAAATATCTCTCTAACATCTCTTTTTTGTGCCAGATCTAGAAAGCAACTGGTCTTAGAAGATATAAAATCGATTTCGATAGGTTTTTTGGTGTCTGAGAGTTGTATAAATAGAATAATATTTGAATGAATGATTTGAATATAGTTTTAGTGTTTCTAATAATTTTTTATAAGTTTTAGTAAAATTTTTTTTAAAAAGTTTTTATAAAATTTTTAGTTTTTCGGTTATTGGCTAATAATTTTTTGAAGATAATTTTTTTTAAAATGTTGTAAAAATGTATTAGTGAGGGAGCGACTTTCTTACCAGAAAAAATGTACTTGCTTTTTTGAACACCACAATTTATCAAATATTAAGAATAATCCTACCTTTTTAGCAATTTAAACACAAACGTGATCTCACAAACCTCATTTGATCTACGCTTAACAAAACTTCGATGTCATTTCTCTGTTCACCAATGTTCCTGTCCAAATGACTTTGAATTCTAAACTCACATCAAAACTGTCTTCCAACAAAAGATAATTGTTCTTTACCCTTATTTACTGGTCACAACCACAATGACATACAAACTCGTTGAAGTGCAACCCAAATTTTCATTTTTTTAATCTTTTGAACCTGATCCTAGAAGACGCCCTGGACATATATCCAAGTCATTTACTCTTCTTTCTTCTTCACCAAATATGTCCATGTCATTATTTGCTGTATTTCTTCCACTCACATTAATAAAACTCTAACTTTCCTAATCACCATCTTTTCCAATATTCAATTCACCCACAAAGTTGAAATTGCCGATCAGATTATTTTCTTGGACATTTTTTTTAACATTTCTATTGATGGTATCTCAAATCAATTATCTCCAAGCGAATTTAATATTTTCTCTCTACGTTTTTTAATTACCAAATTGACCGTCGGATACTTTTGGGTGACTCAACCGTGATTTTTGCATATGTTTTGAAAATATGTACCTCAAAACCTCAACTAGATCTGATAAATCGTTAAAACCTTAAAAAATATGCTGGCAGTAAGCTCTAGATATCCATGTAATATCTAAAATAGTCAAAATACGACGCTTGCTACTAAAAACTGACCTAAATATATCGACTATCACAAATTTTACAAAATATGAAAATATACCTGTTTTTTTGATTAAGCTCAACTTCAGCACGGTGCATGTTTTAGTGCCACCTTTCAGTTTATATGTCACTCGCCACGATTTGCGACCACTCATTTTTCTGGATTTAAAATAGGGTAGGCCAACTCCTTGCATATTTTGGGAAATGTTCGTCCAAAAAATAATGAAAAAATATGCTGGCAGGCAGCTCTAGATTGGCAGGAAGCTCTAGAAAGCGTAGGTCACTATTAAAATAATCGTTCTGGAAAGACACAAATCTACAACGTCGTATTTGGACAGCCAACGGGGATGGATCTGAAGTTCTTGTTCGACGATTGTACTACGCTGATGTAATTAAATATTGGTCGAAATTTGCAATATGCTTTGTATACCTTTGTATGCCTTTGTTGGAATTGAAACTTTTAGAGTAAGCAAAGTTGTTGGTTGTTTTTTTGTCACATTTTTGGTTGTTTTTTTGTCACAAACAAAACTAATAATGTTTGATGGCATTTTCATATTTGCCTCTGAAGTCAGAGAATTTTGTTTGCAAAAATAGTAGACCATGGCCCTTGCATATATCATGAAATTTTTGTTTAAAAAAAATGAAATATATGCTGGCAGAAAGCTCTAGATATCCATGCAATCGTAATTAGTCAAAATACGACGTTTGCTGCGTAAAACCGGTCATAAATCGACAGTCACAAATTTTACATACAAAACGAAAATATGCTGCCATTCCTAGACCCATTTTCCTTGAGCTAAAGAGTGTTAGCTTGTGTCGGTATGGTTTGAATTTGATGAAAGATTCGATGATTGTGATACAATCGAATCACAAACAAAACGGGTAACAAATAACTCCTACTCTTCTCCAGATGTCTTCCTTATCAGCATGTCACTTATACCAATTGCAGAATAGAAAACAAAAATAGCTTTGGGATCAGATCACGTGCCAATCATAATCACCTTAAGAACGTTCTATAAACCAAAAAAAAAATCCTAGAAGAGGGATATATTAATGTCTATATTAATGTCATCAATGCTGACTGTTGTAATTTTACAAATTTTGCTGAAATGGAATTTTTACCTTTTGACCTCTTTCTAGGGGAAAAAAATTCAGAAGGATTTTCAATAAAGATAGATATCGCTACATTTCTTGTGTGCTTTCCACTCAAAGAGATAAAATTCACAAGGCAGATCCAGCTGTCCCTAGAATTCCGGCCCTGAATAAGCAAATTATAAAAGTAGTTACGGAACACATATGTAATAAATGGTGAATAAGTTCAGATCTAGTGAATAAGTTCAGCTTTGGCACTAGTAAAAGTTTCTGAAAGGTCATTAAGGACTTAACTCATCCTCGACAAATGGTTAACAACTGCATGATCTCCTTCGATGATATCCCATCCGAAAACCACAGGAAATGCTCAACAAACACGCAGTTAAAAACACGTTAACATGAGAAGGAAACTAGATCAGTATTAAGACATCTGCGCAAATTTAATACTGATAATTAAGAGAATATATTTTCCGAAGAAAATTTAAGAATGCAATAAAAAAAGTTAAGCCATTCAAAGTTATTTAACGCGACGGCATCCCAGCCATCATGCTCAAACACATTTGACCTAAAGGATTTAACTTTCTCACTACTACACTCAAAAAATCTCTAACTAATCACCAGATACCAAATGGCCATAATAAGGCATGTGCCACTAAATTTAACACACAGTTTACAGAAAAACCAAGTAAACATGAAAAGAAAACAAGGCCAGTATTGAGACATCTGCGCAAAGTAAATACTGAACATCTAGAGAATATCACATTTTCCGAAGAAGAAGTTGAGAATGCTGTAAAGAAAACTAAGCCATCCAAAGCGATTGGAATCGACGGCATATCAGCCATCATGCTAAAACACATTGGACCCAAAGGACTGAACTTTCACAACCACACTCAACACATCGCTAAATACTCTTCAGATACCAAACATCTGGAAAACCAAAAATAAGCCCCGCTTGAAACCTGGAAAACCTGAAGAGAAGGGAGAATCTTACAGACCGATCTCCTTCCTTTCATCGGTTGCAAAAATGATTGAAGCACTTCGGTTACCTCGGTTATGCAGATCTTGCAATTTGGCGCCTCACCAACATGGCCTTAGGACAGCACATAAGACAACCACCGCTCTTCACAAGATCCCAGATCAAATCAGTGATGGACTGAACCAAAAACAACCCTGTGCCAGAACAATATTAGTTGCACTCGACCTATCAAAAGCATTCGACACAGTATCGCACGCTGCACTATTAAATAATATATTTAACACCAATCTCCCAGGTTTAATAAAGCGCTGGTTATGCAACTACCTAAGAGGCCGGCAAACATACGCTGAGCTCCGTAACTGCAAATCTAAGATGAGAGTGCCAAGACAAGGAGTTCCACAAGGTGGAGTTCTCTCACCTTCACTATTCAATCTCTACCTAAGCAGCTTACCTGCACCACCAGAAGGAATAACCATCACGTCATATGCAGACGACTGCACGGTGGTGCTTGCAACAGGAGAGAACAACTCACTAATGCTCTGAACACCTTACCATCCTGAACGAATGGCTTAAAACCCAAAAACGCAAACTTTCCACCGAAAAGTCCACCTCTACACTTTTCACCACATGAACGAAGGAGGTGAACACAAAACTCAACATCTGCATTAACAACGTGCTTATTCCCACAATCAAAAATCTGAGACTGTTGGGGGTGACATTCGATCCACTGCTTAAATTCAATGCTCATGCTCAACAGCTGAACGCGAGATCGAAAAACAGGAACAATGCTTTGAAAGCATTGGCTGGCAGCTCATGAGGTAAAGATAAAGACACAATCATAAAAACGTACAAAGCAATAGGAAAACCTATTTTGAATTACACCGCACCCATATGGACACCTCAAGTCGCTGACACTCACTGGAATAAGTTACAAGTAACACAAAACTCAGCATAGCGAATATCAACTGGATGTCATTTGATGGTTTACCGCGATCACCTGCACCAAGAATGTAACATATTGCCGGTCCGTCAAAATAATGAAATGCTCACCAAACAATATCTACGGGCCTGTCACAAAGAGCAACATTCCTGCAATGGCACATTATCCACGAACACACCATCAAGAGACATAGGGCGTACTGCGAAATGTTTCTTGAATGATGTCGCAGAAACAACCAAGTAACCGATAACATTGACGTATAAAACGGGCTTAAAAACAATTCTCACGAATGTTGATACAATTAAGTGTTCTTACGTCCCAAATCGAGCTCTCAAGAGTAAACCGCCATAAGTTGCTGCGGAAGAGGTCAAACTACCGCGCAGTATCAGATCCATTCTAGCGCAGTTAAGATCCGGTTGGTCGCGCATCTTAAATAATTACTTAAACAAAATTGACCAGACCATTGTTGACAAGTGTTCCGCATGTGAGGTCATGCTGCATGATGCAGACCACCTATTGAATTGTCCAGAAAAACCAACCAACCTGACGAAGGAACATTTGTGGTACCGCCCAAGAGCAGTAGCAGAGTTCCTGAATCTGAACATGGAGCCGGAAGAGTAGCACCCCACTGTCGCAACAACAACAAACAACACAAAACGCAGCCTTACAAAATAACCGCAACCGGATGTCATTTGATGGCTCACCGAGATCAATTAAACAAGTAATGTAACATATTGCCGATCCGTGAACATAATGAAATGCTTACCAAACAATATTTGTGGGCCTGTCACGACATCCCTCCAATAACACCTTATTCACGATTGCGCCACCTAGAGACATAAAACGGACTGCGAAGTGTTTCCTAGAAGATGTTAGAAACAACCAAATCACCGGTAACATCGACGATTCGTCGTATAGAATGGGCTTAAAACACTGCATACCAAAATTGATGAAGTCACAATAAGGAGTTACGCCCAAATCGAGTTTTAAATAATAAGTCACCACAAATCGCTGCCGAAGAGGTCAAATTACGGCGCAGCACCAAATCTATTCTAGTGAAGTTAAGATCCGGTTGGTCACGCATCTTAAAAAACTACATGAGTAGAATTGACCCGCAAATTGTTAACAAGTGTCCCGCAGGTTAGGTACCCCATATTATGCAAAGCACTTATTCAATTGTCCAGAAACCTCAGAGTGCCTGAATCTGGACATGGATCCGGAAAAGTAGCACCGCACTTGTCGCTACAACAACAACATTTTGCTTTAAACTGTCTACTTTGTCTACAGAACACTATAAACTATTCGAGATTTTTGCGAGCAATTAATCTCAAGTAACTAAGGAAGTAATTTGAATTTATTTCAATTCAAAGGTTTTGTTGGAAATAAGTCAGAAAAAAAATCTGTTTTTATCTTTTTCATGTTTCGACTGAGGTGCGAACTCGTAACCTCATCTGTTCCAGAGTGAGTTCAAATCCTTTAGCAGACAAGCTATCCACTTCGCCACCAATGCGATAATATTTTAAAGTTGAAACTTCACCATCACACTATTCTCAACTGTCATCATTAGACTCCTATTTATCGGAAATGTTTTAACATTAATTTTGGGGATTTTTCTATTAAATTTCCGTTAACTATAACCTATATTAAAGCTGTAATTTAGAGATGCTGCTAAAATAGTTAAGATCTTACAGAAACAGAGAATTATTAAAATTTCGTTTGTCTAAATGAAATCATAAATATAAAAATCTGATTCGCAATTATTTTTGTTAAAAAGAAATGTTACTTCTAAAAAATTATATAAAATTCTGAAGAAAAAATTATATGAATGAAAAAAAAACACCAACAAAAACATGATGAATCATTTCCACGTTACTTCATTGTATATTGAAAGGCTATTGTGATACAGATCGCGATTATTTTTTAATTTATATTCAATCAGTTTGTGTTATTAGTTTAAGTTTAATATTTAACTACACCATACAGAATTTTTTTTGTAATTAGTTAATTATAATTGTGTTTAGTGTGTTGTGTGTGCTTCACTTCTTAAATGGAACATATTTATGTTTTGTTACTTTTTAATATATTCGTTATAATTTTGGATATAATTGTCAATGTAATAACTGTTGTGACGATGGTTCATTATTAATTTTCTTTTGAGTTGATCGTTTTTTTTTTTGTGAAATTCTTCAACATGAAAGATAAAATTTCTCAACAAAGAATATTTTGTTAATAAAGTAATTCCTGGAGTGAATACAGTGAGTCATAAATCTATTTCCAAATTTAGTGATTTTATTACGAACCGCAAAGTATTTAAAAAAAAAATGTTGAATTTTCATATAAATATTTACATTATCTTATTTTGTGAATCATATGTTTTGTTATTGTGATAAGAACTTGTAACACAATTTGAAAAAAGTGTTGTTTGTTTAATTTATTTTTACGATTTGAAATTGATATAATTTGCTAGTTTGTCAGTCAGATAAAAAGCACTTGTTAATTTTAATTAATTTCTTTAAAATGGTTTTATGCATTTATTTTTTAACAAATTCAATTTAATTTTTGACATTATCGTTTATGCCAACATCATGAATAAAAAAGAATTCGAACGTATCATCATTTTTCCAAGAAAAAATCAGTTAATGTAGCAGATATGTATCGTCATTTGTCATCCATGTATTTTAAATGAGTGATCTAAGGTTTCACTTGTTAGCCGAATATAATATTTCAATAATTTAAGCCCAAAAGTAGTTAATATGTTTAGATAAGTGGCTTTTCATATATTTTTACGTGGTTCAATCATTTTCCAAAGTTAAAGTACAGCAACAACTGAAAACTTGTAGGGCTCAGATCTTTGTTTCATTATATTGCCATATTTTAATGTTAATTGACGAGTAAAACGAGGAAAAGAATACGGTTGAGGCATGATAGATCAGCATCCATACGATATTCATAAAAATCAACCAGATCAGCAACAGTACAACAAGGAATCCAGATTTAATATTAAATCTCGATCAACCACAATTCGTATAGCACGGTTTTGAACATAATTAAAAAAAACTAGGATAGAAACAGATGCAGCACCCAAAATTGACAATACTCTATATAGAGTTGATACGGCGTGAAATATTGATACGGAGTGAAATATTTTATACATTTATTGAGGGATCTAGTTTTCTTAACGCGCTTTTTGCCATCTTTATTATATGCTCGTTCCAGAGTAAGTCGATAAAAATTGTAACGCCCAATAAACGAACGCTTTCACATTCGTCTAATTGTTTGTCACACATACTGGTTTGTCACACATAATATATCTGGAAACAATCAATAGCAGTGTTTTGGTAGAATTTAAATTGACCAAATTTTTGACACCTCCCGATTGGCAATTTTTTCTAGGTCCTTGTTTCTATTTATGACAGCGTCTCTCCGGACGAAATTTATTCGTTCTTCCATTTTACCCTTTGAATATAGGATGACAAACGACTTGTGCAGTGTACTGTTATCTGCAAAACTATTTATCGGGTTATTGCTGATTTATAAAAGTTCGTTGATATAAAAAATAGTGACGTACAAAAATGAGCCTTGAGGTACACTAGCGTTAGTTAATTTAGACTCAAACCTATTGACATATTGCAGAAGACTTTTGCGTCCGACATAAAACAAAATGCTTTACCAGAGCCAAAAGTCTCGGGATAAATTTTGTAAAAAATAGAATTTTAAACTGAAACTTTTTCTTTTTACTTAACATTTAAACTATTTTCTTTACAGAGACGTCGATATATACACGATAAATCCCATCAAAAAATGGTGCTCGCTATTTAAAGATTGGGAAAATGAAGTATTCAATGATAGTTTGAAAAGTTCAAATAATAATACAATATGGAATAAAATATCTGTATATATATCAAATTCAAAACGAAGAGAAAAATTAAAATCGGATGGTTTTGAAATGAAAAATCAAAAAAATGCTCAAAATATTGATAGTCTAACAATTGGTGATATAAATCTAAATCAACAATGGGATAATCCTGATACAATATCAATGATAAGTAATTTATCAATAAAATCATCTAGTCAATTTTCTAAAAGAAAAACGTTAGATAAACAACCATTTAAAATGCCAGAGTTTTTTCATAAGAATAATAATTCGTTTGTCAATCAAAAATCAGTAAGTAATGAGATGTTAATTGCAGATAATAAAAGAAAAAATGAATTTAATAATGCAAATAAAAGAATATTTCGATCAAATGAAAGTATCCCAAATAGTGATATATTTGAAACTAGGAAAAAAAGTAAAGATACAATCTTGGAGATAACACCTAATTTTGGTGTTAAAGATTTGAAAAAGGAGGATGTAAAGCTAATAAAAGAATATTTGTTCGAGGTAAATTTTTTTTAGTTTAACATAAATTTCATCAATTTGTATATCTATTTTACTTGTCATTTAGGCCTTTAAGGATATGAACCATCCCCTTGGCGTGCTTATATCAAAAATATCAAAATGTTTTTATTTTTCGTATGGTCATTGGAATAATAAAAAACCGACAATACTAACAAGACAAGCATTAGATGAATTGGAATCAATATCGATAAGAATATATCAAACTATTCGAAAATTATTTCCAGCGCTTCCTGAAGACCGTATAGTTATCGACGAGTAAGGTTTTTTTGTTAAATTTTTAATAGTTGAATATAGCACTAGGTGTTACTATAACGATTGCTGTGAGATCACATTTATACTGATTAGTAAAATTATTGATTTATATATATATATAAGCTTTTGGTTAAGCAATTTTTCGAAATAATCAAAAACAGTTTAAGTTGTTCTCTGTGATCCATTTTGAAGATGGTCTATTCTTCTTTTACATCTTTTCGGTTCTCGATTTCTTCTTAATAAAATGCACTTTTGCGAAAGTATCTGATACTGAATTTTCTTGTATTCATGCGTCCACAAGTGCTACTATAAACTACTAAAAATAATATATGTTTTATTCTAGCACCGGATACCTCAGAAAAAATACCCTTGTTAGTGTGTTCTCTTTAATCATTGCTAATGTAAAATGTTAGTTTGGTTCTAAAACCACATAAGGCATCAATTCTCTGTATTTTTGTAAACATTTTTTAAGCAGATAAATGACATGTTTTATGCAACCAAACTAGTGCTGCATAAATGAGAATAGTGCAACCAAAGTTTTATTTTGAGACTTAAAACCAAAATTATAGGATCAAGCGTAAAGCTTTGTTTGAGATGTTTTTAGGTGTAAGTGTCAGGAGATTTTACTTCCAGGATCCCACCTAACATCCAGAATCGCACTCAATCTCTCTCTCTCCTTAAGTTGCAGAAGTTCAACACAGAAGTTATAAAGCTAAGAATTGTTTTCCGACAGTAGAAACATGTTTACGCCTTACTAAGACAGTTAAATTGTCAGCGTAGGCTACTATGTCAAGATCTGTACTTTGCAGTCCAATAAGAAGATCATCTCCTGAAGGTAACCTTTAGTTGGCGTTACTTTTGTTTTAATAAAAATGGTTTTGTAATAGAAATTACAATATGTGTCACTCGAGACTCTGGATTCGGGTACAGCATTCCATTTCTACGATGTGCAGACAAAGAAGTGTAACTCAGTATCATAGTTACATTTTGTCACTTGATAATTAAATTTAATTTAATTAACGTTAAATTTCGATTCGTAAAGCATGCTTTTGAACAGAGTCCAAAAGAACCAGAATAGAAACAGATGCATCCATGAAATAAATTTTCCGACACGCAAACAAATGCATCCATTAATTGTGATAATTACGTAATAATGTCTGTATCTAGATTATATATTTTTCTTAGCACCATTATCTGATAGAATGCAAGTAGAAAATACGCAGGGGCTGGCATCTCAAGGTTCTGAGATATCAAGACTTTGGTCTGTGTGAAAGGTTTTTATTTAGTTTTTGGTAGAAAGGTTGTTGTTGTTTGTTTTAAGTTTTGGGCAAAAATGTTTAATAAAAAATAAAAATAAAACCCATTGCTTAGAAATTGAAAAAGTAATAGTACGAGATCCGGCTGCAGGATTAGTGCGCTCATCGATTTTTTGCTGAAACCAAATTTTTATGTATATTTATAATTAGGAGAATATATATCTACCAGGTTGCCTATCAAAATTTGGCCGCCAGTATATTTAATTAAATTATTTTTAATTGATTTTTGTGAAAAAATTTCGTTCACTTGTTTTTTAAATAAAATGTCGTCTATATCACGGCAAATTATATAACGATTCTAAAAATTCACGGTTGCCGTTACGCACCTGGCCGCACCTCTTCGCAGCCAGGCGTAAACAGGTATGATTTCGATACATTTATGCGTTCATAACGTACATTGATTAATTCTATATCAAATTAAAGCTAATTTTTTTCTATTTATTATCATTATGGTTGCCGAATTAAATCCGGCCGCAAATAAGGGTTGCTGGCTGTTAAAGATGATAAATATTTAAGGTAGAGTGAAAGGGAGATAGCGCGTAACATCATTTGTCAGACGAGGATAGCGATTGCCAGCTGTGCGACGCTCTTAAGCCATTGCGCATGCGTCGGATGTTAGTGTTCTCAACCACCGGGGAGTAATAGAGACGACTTAATAAATACTCCAAAAAAATTGTCATCGTACCTGTTTACACCTGGCTGCGAAGAGGTGCGGCCAGGTGCGCAACGGCAACCGTGAATTTTTAGAATCTTTATATAAATTGCCGTGATGTAGACGATATTTTATTTAAAAAACAAGTGAACGAAATTTTTTCCCGAAAATCAATTAAAAATAATTTAATTAAATATACTGGCGGCCAAATTTTGATAGGCAACCTGGTAGATATATATTCTCCTAATTATAAATATACATAAAAATTTGGTTTTAGCAAAAAATCGATGAACGCACTAATCCTGCAGCCGGATCTTAGACTATAAGTGTATTTTATTTTAGAACTACATTAATTAACAAAACACATGAATGTGTTGCCGTATAATTCTTAATTCGTTTCTAGTCCAAAATATTTGCCATTATTATAGTTGTCAAAAAATTAGATAAAAATTCGGCAATTAGGTAAAAATTAGGCGATTTCCAGTCAAATGTCAAAATATTACCCCCAAGTGGGGGTACGATTTAACATTTGGCTGGAGATTGTAATACTTAGGTATTTCAGACCGAAATAATTGTCAAAGGACCGTAGGTTTTGTAAATATGTGCTTGGGGTCTCAACTCTCACTACAATTAAAAGTGTAGCGTCGTACGATTTACAGAATTAGCAAAAGAGAATTACTGTCGTCAGCCATTTGTAGTGTCTGGAAGTGAACTGGAACAGGTAAACTCTAGCGCTAGAGACCCTGAAGCTGATTCGTTTAGGTCGAACGATTTTGTTAAATTTTTAACCTTCGGGTATGACCACCCCGCGTACTCCCGTCCCTGCAATTCTAGTAAACATCTTGTATTCAGAATTATGGCGGTCCGTGAAGGTTCAACAGTTGGTCGCTGCACGCGGAATACACCCTCCCGCTAGCTTGCTATTGCGTGTATTAGTTCCCACACAGGATCTCCAGAAAGGAGAACTGCAATGTCAAAACTCTCTCTAAATTAAGTTTGCTCTAGCTGCCCAAATTAAACGTTAAAACTAATATCCTATTTCGCCTCGACTACTGCTACTGTTGTAGATTCACTCGTATCATATCACTACATTACTGCCCCCGTTTAAATCAATTGTGGTATCGATGTACAACTCGACACTGTCCACTGCAACCAAAATTTCGTGAAAGAACTATATATGTATCTGGGTATCTTAAATTTTTTCCTTACTTTTAGAAAAACAACATTTAAACAAAATTTTCAAGGTACTAAAATTCAAAAAAAAAATTATTAAATTAACTAAAATAAACCTCTAACCACTTAAATAAAAACCTGATGAAGTTGGTTAAATGCCGGATCGAGAGCTGATAAAAACTTAAAAAGATGTTTAAAAATTCAAAAATTGCAAAACAAATAAATTTCTAAAACAAAATTTTTTAAAAAATTAAAACTTTTTCCAAAATTCTAAAAATATTGCAAAAATTGAACAAAATCAAAAATTGAAATTTTTATTCAAAATTCCAAAAATTATAATAAAATCAAAAATTTTAAATTTTTCAAAATTCTAAATATATTCCAAAAATTCTTACAAAAACAAAAATTAAAACTTTTTCCAAAATTCTAAAAATATTGCAAAAATTATTACAAAATCAAAAATACACACTTTTTTCAAAATTCCAAAAATATTTCAAAAACTTAACAAATTCAAACATTTCCATGTCCAATTTCATATTCAATTACATTTACGTCATACAAACAGCTAAATTTTTTTTTCCAAAAAATTGGCTAAAAAAATAAATAACATCATTTTTTTCACACACTTGACAATATTTATTTGACAAACTTATAATGCAATAAAATTCTCAATAATAATAATAAAATTTCATGTCATACAAATAATTAATTTTATTTTTTTCCAAAAAATTGGGTAAAGTAATATATAAAAATCGTTCTTTTGACACACTTGACATCATTTTTTTGACAAACTTCTAATGCAATAATCTAGTTTTTGATCTCACATACCAATCCCGACCGTCAAGGTTTCTCCACACACATTATCACTTAAAATGAACGTTTTTTAAGCCAAAATTATGAAAATTTGCTATTTTTGACACACTTATAGATATTTTGACACACTTCCGGTACAGTTATCAAACACATCGTCCTTTCGGACCTGCCTATTGAGTATACCTATTTTTAGAAAAAAAAATTTAGAAAAAAAAACCGCCTCCAGCGGTTTTCTAGATTTCGTCGGTAATAACGGACGGACGACCGGAAGACAGACATACATTTTTTTTTTTGTATTAGAATCAGTAGGTCCTAAAACGTCGAGAAATGCCAAAAAAATTGGGGTAAGAATTTCACTTTTGGCTCATGAATTCAATACTTTGGTTTTTTCAAAACCGAAGTAATTTTACTAAAGTTCTAAAAATTCAACAAAATTATTTAAATATTTTTCAAGAAAATGAGGGTAGAGCTGTGGCTGACAGCCCAACCACTTCGTGAACCTAGCTGGTTATTCAAAAATCTACTTACGGGCTTTTAAGAGGTACGAAAACAGTCTGACAAGGCAACACATATGGTGTAACTATGGCTCAGAGATCCAAGTGCTAGTATTTTCCATTCTTCTGTCACCTATCAACCAATGTCAACACAGAAAATCCTATGAATTTTTGATATCGTTCACGAACATCGCATCCAACATACGAAAAAAACATCTATTTGAGGATAACGGCAAACCTCGATATTTGAAACCCGCTTGTTTTTTCAGCACAGAAAAAACCTACCCGGTTAGGGCTGTTCATTTCAGCAAGACTAAAGACTTAAATATTGCCTGCCTATTGCTATTCATATTCAATGTGATAGTAATATTTCTTTTTATTGAAATGTTACAAATAATTTTGAACGAATAGAAATGAAATATTAAAACTTTACAAAACTCAAAATTAAATTATTTTCAATTCTTTTTAATTCCAGTGAAATAATATCTCACCGTTATTTTTATTCCGTTCTACTATCAAACTCAATATACTCATCATTATTTGTTTTATACGCAAGTAAATGCTCACCGTTAGACGAAATATGCCAAAGAAGAATTCGATTTACAGATAAGAAGTCAGACGAAGAGTTACTGAAATTTTTAAAAATAGAACCACTACTACTACAAATTATTAAAAACGAATATTTTCGTGACGCTATCGCATGCTTTCGTCAAGTTGAAACAAAATTTTGCCCTAAAGAAATGCTAACGCAAATCAAAGATACATATGAATATATAACGAAAGCTGCGCTAGAAACCGTTGGAGAAGGATTTATATTGAATACTGATTGTTTAATACCATTGACAATATTTTTAGTTTTACGTTCAAACATTCCGCATATTGGTGCTGAGTTATTATTATTAGAAGATTTACTCGAGTCTGAGTATGAATTAAATGGAGAATCGGGAGCATGTTTTACTCATATCAAGGTTAATATTGGAGTCACACGCAAAATTTCAAAATGCCTAAATACTATTTTCACTTTCTTTTACAGGCATCCTATGGTTATATAATAAGCAACAATTTTTTTGAAGATTAAGAAACGATAGTAGTCAACTTATTTATTTATTTTATTTAAATATTGCCCATATTACATTACGAGAGTTATATACATTTCTTAACCCCCCATGTACAAAAATATAATTTTATTCCTTAAAAATATGAAATAAATAAGATTAATATTTTTAAATTATTATTAATTTTATGTAACATTGTAAGTTAAAATAAAACATAATGCAATTTATTTTATTTATATTTTAAATCTATTGTTTTATTGTCAAAGAACTTATTCATTCTATTTGGGTTTGATATACCATAAATTTACTTCATAAATAAAACGCCCTTGTTTCACTCTCTGTAAACCGTGAAAATATTTAAAATCGCATTTTAGTCAAACTTTTATCGAACAATAGCTCTACCTAGTGTTTGGTAGAGAAGTATCGATTCTACACTGTCTAACATAACATTCAATAAAGTTCTATTCGTTTTTATATATTTTTTGTTGCTTTGTTTTGTTTCTATGACAACAAAATCATAAACTAATAGTATATTTTGCTACAAGAGATGAGAAAACTATTTTTTTCCGCAGAAGATAGTATATACAAGTATACATATATAGAACATAACTTTAAAATTGTATAAGGAGAGCCGTAAAAAATGGTGGTAGTCATATGGTGGTATGTCATATACTAAACTTCTCTTGTCTCCATTTTGAATTGTTTTTATTTACAACCACAAACTTTTTTATTAAATTATAAATTGAAACAATTCTAAACTGCAAAAAACTATTAAATGTTTTCTTCATATTTGTGCTAATTTTTATAAAAGAAAATAATTACAAGAGTAATTTAAATTTATTATCTTATTTCCAGTGATTATATAACTCAAATATTGATAAAGGGCAAGCAATATTTTCTAACGGCACGAACAAATATTTAAGTTATGTAAATATTATCAAAGTATATTATGAAAATTTGCTGGCAAAATTTTTTCATTATGGACAAATTTATTTTTCATTGATAAAATATCAAAAATTATGTTTGGTTTTAATAAAAACCAAAATGTCAGTTTTTCCATTCTTTTTACACAGTCGCAGGGACATTTGACATTTGATTAAATTCACATTTTGAACATTTCATTAAATTCACAGCCATAAAAAAACTTTACAAGGTTAACACAATAATTGAAATGAAAAGCAAATTTATTTTCTTTTTAGTTTGAAAACAACATTTTTGAAATAATTAACAATACTAAAACTACTCAAAAGTAAGCTGTATGACGATTCAGTCATGACTGAGTTTAATTTTATTTCAATTTACATAATTATTGAGCACTTATATTTTGATTTAATTTTATATACTAACTGTAAATTTGTACTAACTAACTGATTTTAAAAATTATACTAATCTCGATCCAAACAATTTGATCGTTTTTATATCATATTATCATCGATCTTCTGTTTCATTTTCCATCATTTATGAAAAACTTGTATTTTTATTTTACTTGAACTCATTTAAATCATCAAAAAAAATGCACAGTGGTACGAATAAACCATATTGAAGAAAATTAATAAAATCATTATTGAATTTGAAAACTATTATTTTAGAGCAAAAATTGAAAATAGTCCGTCGTTGATGCAACATGGAGGGGAGGGTTCGAACCCACAGCAACCCCCCCTGCGTACGCCACTGCCTTCTGTACGTCGTGAGAATACAGAATTTGCACGACGATCCTTAATATTTTGTACAACTTGCTGAAATGCTTTGTTTCACTTTGATTGTTTATTGTTAAAAACATCATTGCATTATTTTCTAATTTATTAGTTAAGATCGTTTTCCGTGTAATGTGCCCAATATATAAACTCTTTCTAACTTTCAACCAATGAGATAACGCTCCTTAAAAAATCATTGCTGGAAACATTTCGACTAAATTGGTTTCCTCAATGTCATTTTTCACGGTTCTATGATAAAATATCACACGAAAAAATCCCACACGAAAGAATATCACGTCGAAAATATCACAGCGAAAAAATCACACTATACGAAAATATCACATCACGAAAATATCACATCTCGAAAATATCACTTCCTAAAATCACACGCGAAAAAATATCACATCCTAAAATCCCACGCGAAAAAATATCACATCCTAAAATCACACGCGAAAAAATAATAACACAAAAAAAAATGCAGAAATATTATAATTTTTGAGTATCGCACAAATGCGTAGTTTCGATCTCTAGTTTTGGAGATATCACTGCGGCAGAAGAATAGCAAATATTTTTACAAATTACAGTCGTGATCAAAAAATTGCTCATGTATATGGTGCATATAAGAAATCAAAATAGTAAAAATACATAATTGTGAAAAAAAGCAATCAATTTATTTTAGGATTCCTTTAATACTGCGTGTCTGTCTGTTACCGTTCGCTATCTTGTAAACTATAAATCTTTTCGATCTAAAATTTGAGATGAGTATTGCTTAAATCATTTGGGATCCAAAATAAATTAAGTGGGAATCATTTGTTTGATAGGGCTATGACGTGAAATCGTTCAAAACGTTTTTACTAGGTCAAATACGGTTTCATATGAAAGATTGTGTCTCAAATCTCAATGGTTGTTACAATTGTTAGCACATAATTCGTTTAAATTTATATATTATATACCGACTTCTGTTTTTTTACAATTAAATGTTTTCCATAATATGTTTTCGCGTGTGATTTTAGGGTGTGATATTTTTACGCCTGTGATTTTAGGATGCGCTTTTTTTAGCGTGCGATTTTAAGTTAGTCTCCACTGAGATCTAGTAGATCTACTCTCCACTGCACGAATACAAACAACAAACGTTTGCTAATGTTTACTAACGTTTGCTAACAATATGTCTATGAACCAAACTACCTTTCTGAAAACAAATGCTTGCTAACATTTGTTGAAGTGCCGAAAATGTTAAAATAAAAACTTTGACAGCTTTTACTTGCCAAACAAATTGATAAAATCATCATTAAAACCAAATACACAATTTTTTAATATTTTAACAAAATGTATTTTTTGTTTTATTCTAAGTTTTCACTTAAAACCAAAATCAAATTTAATTATCAATGACAGACAATATATGCATGGCAGATCTAGTTCCTAAATAATATGAAGTGGAGACAGATTTTTGTCTGCACTTCATATTATGAAGCACAAACATGCAAAAACATCATGTTTTTTAACATCAATTGTTAGCAAATGTTTGTTCGTGCTCAAATTTCATTTCTCCACTAAACAAATATATGTTTGCAAACGTTAAGGCTGAAATTCACATAAAACAGAAACAGAATTTCATACAAATTTTACAGCAATAGAATTTTTTACAGTCAAATTTGTATGAAATTCTGTTTCTGTTGTATGTGAATGCCCTGTTTTAGCAAACGTTCAGCGCGGCTAGTGGAGACGAGCCTTAAGAAAGTGATATTTTTACGCGTGTGATTTTAGGATATGATATTTTTCCCGTGTGATTTTAGGATGTGATATTTTTTCGCGTGTGATTTTAGGATGTGATATTTTCTCGCGTGTGATTTTAGGATGTGTTATTTTTTCGCGTGTGATTTTAGGATGTGATATTTTCGTGATGTGATATTTTTGTGCTGTGATATTTTCGTATAGTGTGATTTTTTCGCTGTGATATTTTCGACGTGATATTATTTCGTGTGGGATTTTTTCATGTGATATTTTATCACGACACCATTTTTCACCATATATCAAAATTAATGGTCTGTGGCCTGTGATGATAGACCAACAAAAACGTATCGTAAAATACATTTTACGCACAAACGAATCGTAAAACACATTTTACAACCTATAGTTATCGTGGCTGAAAGTTGATCTTTACGCCCGTTAAATAAAAGCCCGTTGCTATATAAAACATTGCTATATTCTTCTACTTTACCGTCCGTAAAATAATTAAAATTATCATAAAATTAGAACAAACAAATCAATTATTTTATGAAGCTTATAATGAAAACCATGGCATGCCTGTTTTTTTTAACAAATTTTCAAAATGTTTAGCGAGATTATAAAATTTAAAAACTGATTTATTTAACCATACAGTTGTTCATTTGTGCGTAAAACGTTATACATACACTCAGGCTGAAAGCAAGATTACGCCCTTGGTTCAATAAAAGCCCTCGCTTTGCATCGGGTTTCAATATGACCCGCAGGTGTAATCTTCTACTTTCAGCCTTCGATTTGTAAATAACTATTACATCCTAGTTTTTGTGGCTGAAAGTTGAACTTTACGCGCGTAAAATAAAATCCCGTTGCTATATAAAACATTCGTGTATTTTTCTACTTTGCCGCCCGTAAAATAATTGCCTCCAAAATAATCATAAAATTAGAACAAACAATAATTATTTATGTACCAAGGTTGTTATAAGGATTTTAACGGCCCAAAGGCGATATGACCAGCCCGAGGGTCTCTGGCGACAGTGGTGCGTACAACGATTTATTTTGTCGTTATATATTGTCGTTATATATTTAAAGTCGTTATATATTGCACTGTAAGCCATATTTATATTCCTTTTTTTATTTTTAGTCTGAAAAGTTTGCCCCTAATTCACTCTGGACAAAATACTCGATGCTGAAAACCACTTTATTAGTTAATACTAATGTCGATCTTACAAAATTCAGCCGCCTCATTGCCTTTCTCAAAACGAAGTCGAAAAATTACGTAACAAAAAAACCCAAAGTGTTAGAGCCGGACCATATCCAATGTTTCATTCAAGATGCCCATGATAGTGATAACCTTCTGCACAAAGTAGTTATTTTAATGGGTGTGTTTGGGGCCTTGCGGAGGGATGAGTTGATGAAGATGTCAATAGACGACATTGAAGACAAGGGTTCCTGTTTAGTTGTTAAGGTACCTTCCACCAAAACTGGTCCTTCGCCAGGGTTTAGTATTATAGACGAGGATAAAATCAGGGCCTTACAAATAATCAAAAAATATATATCTATAAGCGGAGAAAAGGCTTCCAAACGTTTTTTTTTTCAATCATAAGAACGGAAAATTGTACTGAACAGCCCGTGGGAAAAAACACCTTAGGCAATGTTCCAGCAACTGTGGCAAAGTTTTTGAAATTAAAAGATTGGAAAGGATACACTGGACATTGCCTAAGAAGAACATTGGCCACTCTATTTGTTGGAGCAGGGGCACCTTTCGAAGCGTTGAAGATGCATGGGAAGTGGAAGAGCTCTTCAGTGGCAGAAGCGTATGTAGAAGAGAGTGTTGCTACCAAAAGTAAGGCTTCTAAACTTTTAATGGATGCGTTGGAACTAGCAGAGCCACCAACAAGCTATACCGCGACAATACAACACACAAATTCGAACACTCCAGATCTGCAAAGCCATACATTTTCAGACAATAATTTTAATTATTGCAACTTTAAATTTTATATAAACTAATTTTAAATAAAATAATTTATAATAATTTATTGTAATAGTTATTTTGGTGTCCTTTCAAATACGTTGCTATATATATGAAAATGTTTACATAGCAACGGGCCGTTATGAGGGCCGTTATGGCTAAATTACAACCGGCATTTATAATGTGATGTGACGTTCATAACATTATTCAAATCGAAGCTGGTTAAGAAAAATAACATTCTAATGAAAAATAAATAAATTATTGTATAAAGTTTATAGAGAAAGAAAATCATTGCATGTTTATAGTGGAGTCATATTAGATAAAAATGGTCCAAACTTCGGAATAATTCTGCGATCCACGTTTTTTTATGAAACCTTTTGTATCATAGTGGTAATAAAAAATGCGACCCTTTAAAAATGGGTGCTAATTGTTTGTATGCCCAATAACCACCAATAACTGCCCATATACTTATAAAATGAAATATTTCGCATATTAATAGAAGTAATGTTATGAAAATGGGTGTTCAGGGGTTTAAAGTGTGCTGAACACGAATCTGAGACCAAATTTTAGAAATTCAAAATGGCCTAATTAAAATGGCCGATGGGAATTCAAAATATTACAAAAACTAGGAGGGCCCGGCGTGCTTCGCTATGCTTATAAATAAAGTTTTTGCGTAGACATTTTGTTGACGTAGAAGCAATGATTTCAAAAAGTGGTAATGAGAAATGCTAGCATATAATTTTTAATTTTTCTTTTTAAATATATGAATAAAAAATAATCAGAACTCTAGCTGATCAGTTCGGATATATGAAAAATTAGCGATCAAATAAGTTTTCAAGTAAGCTTATTTGATCTCTAACTTATTTGATCACTAATTTGTCATATATCCGAACTGATCAGCTAAAGTTCTGATTATTTTTCATTCATATATTTAAAAAGAAAAATTAAAAATTATATGCTAGCATTTCTCATTACCACTTTTTGAAATCATTGCTTCTACGTCAACAAAATGTCTACGCAAAAACTTTATTTATAAGCGTAGCGAAGCACGCCGGGCCCTCCTAGTTTCAAATATTCAGTTATTTTTCTTTTTACTTGCAGAAATATACTTAAGTCGGATGAAATTTGTGGCACCTATTCACAAAACATTGACACCAATACCAAAACTACGTGAAAAAGCCTCAAAAATTCAAACGCGCATAACTCCGATTTAGAGTACACAAAAAATAAAAGCAAAAATAACTTTGTTCCTTTCGTCAATACCAACAAAATATCAAAATTTCAGATTTTTTAAAAATCAAAAATTTAAAAATCAACAAAAAAATGTACGTTTTCAAAATAATAGCCCTCCTATAATAAGAAAACAAAAAAAAATATTACGTAAATATCTTTATATCAATAAACAAAATAATCGAAATAATATTGAAAATTGTCCTTGTTCAAAAACAAAAGACGACTGAAATGAATGATTTAAAAAAGAAAAATGAATGAGAAAAAAAAGTTTCGTTTTTGTTGTTCGTTGTTCGCTAATATATAAAAAAGAAAATATAAAAATATAAAATAAATTTTTAATTTCGTTTTTGTTTGTATGTAAACTTATAATGCATATGTATATAAAAAGTTTTCCGTATATAATAACTTTTTTATTTATGATCCGAAAAATCCCAATCCCAATCCCAGAAATAGGTTACAGTAATATCAGTTAGCACTGAAAATTTGAAATCAATCAAAATTCGAATAAAAAAGCCTTAGGCTCCACCAAATTTTGGGTTAGCGTATTAATATATAAGAAGATAAGCGATAAAATAGTGTTTTTTGGAGTTTGCTGGGTATAAAACATATGATTTATATTAAACTATTATTTTTGGTGAGAAATGATGATTATTATAGGGATCGTGCGCATTCTGAATGTTACGCACCAAGGGTTGAGTATAGAAAGTATTGGATCCTTTTGAAATTAGTTTGACGTTTGTTGTTCGATATATTACGAAATATTACTAAAACTCTCTGTTTGTGCTGTGTAAACTTTATTAAATATTTATCCATTTATTTGTATTGTAACAAATATCGCATAATTTGTCTTTCGTTTTTAATATTTTGACAAAAAAAAACAATAGAATAATTTGAACGGCATACTAAATCATAAAATTTATTTAATGTATTGACGATTGGAGGAAACTTCTGGTGGTAAGAATCAGAACTAGTGCACCCATATAAATTTTGACATTTAGTTCATTTTTGTATAGATTCTCATATTTTTGTTTACATTAGTAAGTTTTCAAGCTGAAAAATAATAATTTAAATTAAATCTAATTGAAATATACATATATAAAACTTGTGTTTTTTCTGGTGTTTTGTCTTGTGGCAGCATTACCTTTAAAATTACTACTATAAATCGAGTTTAAAGTTTTGTCCCAATTCTGGCAATTATTTTTGGAATACGTATATAAACGGTACAATATACTCCCGGTGATTCGAAGTTTTCTTTCGAGTAGCCAATGGGCACTTGTTTGGCTAATAGTTTGTTGGCAAATTGTAACTGCCTCTTCTACAGTCTTTACAATATTATCAAAATTTTAGCGAGTTTTGTTTATTTAGCAACGATTCCATAATCGGGACAAACTTTTTCATATAATTATGCCTTAGCATTTGTTCAAAAAGAGCTGTATCTTCGTTTTCACCAGCATTTTTATTCAATATATTTTCTTGACCGATCTGATTTTACTAACTTCGTTAGTTCTGAATTGGGGGTAGTATAACGAAACATTTGATGTTACTAAAAATTATTTATTTATTTTTATCATATAAAAATATAAAACTAATATAAAATAAAAACCTAATATAAAATATAAAACTAATATACTTTGTACGCACCAAAAAAATATCTTTATAGTATATAATTTTTCAAAAAAATATTATCCTATTATTTTAGTTTCTCATATATGTATTTTATTTTATTATTTTTAAAAGAATATTTTTCTGTTACACAAAAAATTTATATTGAAAATAAATGTCAAGTATCAAAAATAAAATTGATAGCTATCGTTGAAATTGAAGATAAAATCAAACCAGAACCCAAAAACGTCCCAATTTGTTGGTTCTTATCCATACGGAAAAATATTATTATATCAAATTCTAGTATCTTATAATTCTAAACTACATAATGGTTAGATCCATTGCTATCGTATAGATAAAAATCTTAATTAAATCTTGAAATCAAATATTTTTTTACTTGACCCTAAAGTTTTATACATGCTCGTAAAATAAAATAATATAATAAATAATGACTCGTAACAGCACCATAGATGGCTCATGTCAGATGTTTACCTTTTAGAAATCGATCAAAGGCTTTGTCTTGCTGTTCTTCGGTAATGGTGTCATCATACATAAACAATTGCTTCCGGACATGATACATTTCAGTGGTATCTACAGAGTTGTACGTTTTAGAAAGTGTTTGTCCTATTTTGCCTCTTTTTTGCTTCAAATCTGTACTACTAAGTGAGCACAGATTTGGATACCTTAAAAATAATACCATATGGATTACTTTATTAACACAAATCTTTATAAATGCTTACCGAATAATATATAGCAAGCAAGCGGCAATATGTTTGCACTTCTCTCCGATCCCTGGTTTACATGAACAGATGATGCAGCCCCATAAATTCGAGGTTTTCCTTAAGTTTTCTAATCTAACCTCATGAGGGTTAGATTTTATTCCAGAGGTTTGCACAAACAGTCCCATGACCCTATCACAAGATGCTGGTGGAACTATTCCAATAACATGCACCCGTCCTGCATTTAAAGGCTCCGTCCCCTCGCGTATTGATCGTTTGCCATTACTGAAATAATCAATAAGGTCAACAGGAGAATTAATTATACTTACCTCAAAATCGCTATTTGCTGTAGAATTCGTTGGTTCCATAATCTCCTGTGGATGAATCTTCGTTGTCCCTGTATGTATGTTTCCCTGTGAAAATATTGATCTAAATTAAATTCACTTTATAGTTTAAAAATTAAGTAAAATTTATGTTTCAGTGCAAAAAATGGTATAACTATATACTAAACATCTATCTAAAATATTGTATTTTTTTTGTATTTTAACAATAAGTTTCACTAATCCACTTTAACATTTCGAAAGTTTAATGTTTTATTGTTTATTTTTAGTAAGTCATTGTATTTTTAAATTGTTATAAAACTAAAAATATTGTACTTACTTTAATTGAAATTTAATTTTGCCCTCAACAAATACACAGAAAAATATACTTTTATCAAAATCTTATATGGGTGCACTAGTTACAAAACCTGCCACCGGCAGCGCGATTTTTTTAGATTCCAATCGTCAATAATTTGTAGAAAAAAATATTCAATATTTACAAAACCTAACACTTAAAGCGCAACGGTCGAATCAAATAGCAATGCACGGTCCCTGTTAATGTATTTATTTTTGAAAAAATAGTCAACTTTTAAGATGTATATTTGTTTTATAATGTAGCATTTTCCTTTAATAAATGAGAGACAGTTTATTATTTTGTTTTTATTATTTTATTAATTATTTTACATACATAATTTAAATAAATTTTTTCTATAGATTAAGATTCTGTAATATCTGTCAATTCTAAAATGTCTGCAATTTCAGTTGCATCATCAAAACTGCAGCGTTGCGCTTTTTGTAGATGGCAAAAGTCCAAGAGTCAATTTTCGTTGTTTAGAATCACTTCTTACAAAACATTTGTACCTATAGTAATTTTTTTCTGATTTTGATGTGCCATACATAGGTAATGTAAACTTAATACCAGCTTCAAAATTTGTCTATACTGCTATTTTTATTATAAAATTTTTGTGCCGATGTCTGGTAATTCTTCGTTATTTTCAATTTTTTTTGCAAATGTATTTTTCCCGTGGTTGAAAAAAGATGATGTTGCATCACAGCCACTGTAGGCGGGTAAAAACAAAATGCAACTTTTTGAATTAGGATATGACTTGCACATAACATATCTGACGAAGAAGAAATAGGTCTTTCTCCTTTACCTTTTCCTGGCTTTAAAAAAAATGTTTCTATGTTATTAGGACACAAAGCAGCTAAAATAACAAGCACATCGACATCCTCTTAGACAATTACAGCTTTTGAGTCTGCTAAATAAACTGGAGTTTGAACAATTAAAAAATCTGCACCATCGTGTGCTTGAACGACAGAAATATTATTTTCCTTCAGTTTATACGTCAATAATTTTATAAAAGACATTTTCTTATTTTCATTTGATAGAAACTTTGTTGTGCAATCGTTAGCGGCATATCTTCGGCGAAAAAGACATTAGCACATTTTTGCGTGCGACTTCTTCTAATTCTTTTAACTGACTCGATACTGTCTAAGCTATATCCAAAAGTCACTAGTATCAAAAATCTCAGTTACATCATTGCCATCACTTCAACGATACTTAACGTAGTCCAGCGGTTTAAAAGTCACGGAGCTGTGAGTGAATTTCCACGTGCTGGGAGGCAACCAACAATTGCTTATCTTACAAAATATTGCGTATCATTATTGGTTTTTCAATTATTTTGAAGAAATGGCAATTTTTTGCAAAATTACAAATATGCATTTTAGGTAGATTTCATATAAAAATCTACCTATTGCAATGGGCTTCATCTCGGAATTTCGGAAAAATTTTTGTGCCAAACGACTATAACAGGTCGTTCAATAAGTCCGTAGGATAAGTAAGAAAAAAACAACATTTTGACAAAACTCGATTTTTTTATTCAACATAGTTGCCTTCGAGGGCGATACAACGAGTATAGCGATTTTCCAACTTTTCTATACCACTTTTATAGTACGATTTCTCTTTCTCGTCAAAATAGGCCTCAGTTTCAGCGATTACTTCATCATTGGACTTAAATTTCTTTCCAGCAAGCATTCTCTTGAGATCTGAAAACAGGAAAAAGTCGCTGGGGGCTAAATCTGGAGAATATGGTGGGTGGGTAAGCATTTCAAAGCCCAATTCATTCAATTTTGCCATCGTTTTCATCGATCTGTGACACGGTGCATTATCTTGGTGAAACAACACTTTTTTCTTTTGCAAATGTGGCCGTTTCTTTGCGATTTCAGCCTTCAATCGATCCAAAAGTTCACAGTAATACTCGCTGTTGATGGTGGTTCCTTTTTGGAGATAGTCGATGAATATTATTCCGTTCGTATCCCAAAATACAGACGCCATCACCTTACCGGCCGACTGTTGCGTCTTTGCTCGATTTGGATTCGGTTCGTTGACTGCTGTCCACTCAGCTGACTGTCTTTTGGATTCTGGTGTGTAATTGTGAAGCCATGTCTCATCCATTGTCACATATCTACGATAGAATTCCCTTTTATTGCGGTTTAACAGTGCCAAAAACTCCTCCGAAGCATCGATTCCTTGTTGTTTTTGGTCGACTGTGAGCTCACGCGGCACCCAATTTGCACAGAGCTTTTGCATACCCAAATGTTCATGTAAAATAGTAAAAACACTACCATCTGCTACCTTTACAATGTCAGCTATTTCGTGCACCTTCAATTTGCGATCGTTCATAACCAATTTGTGGATTTTTTTTATGTTTTCTGGAATAACAGCCTCATTTGGGCGTCCACTGCGCTCTGCATCTTTTGTGCTGGTACGACCACATTTAAATTCAGTCATCCACTTCTCTACCATTTGTCTCGATGGAGCAGAGTTTGGATAATGTTTATCAAGCCAATGTTTGGTTTCCACTGTATTTTTTTTCATCAAAAAGCAATGCTTTATTAAAATTCGAAATTCACTTTTTTCCATTTTTTTTCAAAAACAAAAGTTGCTTCACACAAAATGCTTACTCACGAATCGATGGTAAGATTGCTGTCAAATTTATACACGTATCGTTTGAAGGTTAGTACTAAATAAAAATCATATGGAAAAAATTCTAGTAACGCCATCTATGTGTCATCCTACGGACTTATTGAATGACCTAGTATATGATAAGCGGACACGAAAAAACAAAAAAAAAATGTATATATATATATATATATATATATATATATATATATATATATATATATATATATATATATATATATATATATATATACATATATATATATATATATATATATATATATATATATATATATATATATATATATATATATATATATATATATATATATATATATATATATATATATATATATATATATATATATATATACGATATGAGATATAACGAAAACGACCGGCACTCTCACGGTCGCATTTGTTGAGGTAGATCAAAAAATTTTTCTGTACATGTGTGTTCTATTAATATCTCGGATGAGTTCGTGAATCAGCAAAATCCGACGCGTGGTTAAGGAACTAGAGCCTTTTTTCTAAAAAAAATTGATTTTTTAAAACCGTTATAACGACCGTTTGGATACTAATATTTTTAAAAAGTTAACAAATTTAAAATCTTTGAAATCTTTTTTATCAATTTACTCTAAAAATAGACCTCTGCAATTAGAGGTTTTTCTGAGTGAGCGGCTCCAACAAAAAAGTTTACAAAAAAAAATTTTTTTTTGAAACAACCGGCACTCTCACGGTCGCATTTGTGAAGCCAGATCAAAAAACCTTTTCTAAAAATGTGAGTTTTCCGACTTATGGTTAAGAAACTAGAGGCTTTATACTAGAAAAAACTCTGTTTTTTAGATTCGTTATAACGGCCGTTTAGATTCTAATATTTTTAAAAACTTCATAAGTTTAGAATCTTTGAAACCTTTTTAATCAGTTTCTTTCAAAAAAAGACCTCTGCAGTTGGAAGTTTCTGAGTGAGCGGCTCCAAAAAAAAAGCTTGTAAAACACAAAATGCGTTTGAATCAACCGGCACTCTCACGGTCGCATTTGTTGAGCCAGATCAAAAAACCTTGCGTGAACATGTGTGTTTTATTAATATCTTGGACAAGTTCGTAAATCAGAAAAATCTGACACATGGTTAAATAACCAGAAGCTTTATACTAGAAAAAAAATTCGTTTTTTTAATCTGTTATAACGGCCGTTTGGATACTAATATTTTTAAAAACTTCATAAATTTAGAATCTGTGGAAACATTTTAATCCGTTTCTTATAAATATAAACCTCTGGAGTTAAAGGTTTTTGACTTGCTGGCTTCAACAAAAAAGTTTGCAACACTCCATAACTACAATTTGCAAAAACCTTATAACAGTCAATGAAAAAAAAATAAAAAGGTTTGAATAGAAGAAATTAATTTTTTTTCTTAGAAATAAACTATTTTGATATTTTGCAGTAATTGGACGACATATGATATAGCGTAGGTTTGTGTCATAAATTGTCACACACATATTCTGTGGTAAATTTGATAATTGTTTGTTGCAAAATTGGATAGATATAGTTTTGCTTATACATATGTAGCTAATTTTCTTTTTAAAATTTGTTCGATATCTGTTTGGAATTAGTTTGTGTTGTTTAAACTAATCTGATACATCAGATTCTACTGGCACACAAAACTGT
Source organism: Diogma glabrata (assembly GCA_963693315.1). NCBI lineage: Eukaryota > Metazoa > Arthropoda > Insecta > Diptera > Cylindrotomidae > Diogma > Diogma glabrata. The sequence continues at coordinate 119,427,643 of OY856187.1, forward strand.
CTGATCTCGAAATCTACCTATTTCTAGCGGATATACGTGCCGCTTGAACTTTTTCACTTCAAGCTCTTTTTTTCCAAAACTAAGCACTGTAAACCAGTCAAACTTCTAGGGCATATTACAAGTACATTAATAAAGTGCACAGATTCTTCCTCTTCAAAAACTTATCGAATTTGAGCTTGCTGTTTTAGTTTTTAAAATAAAAAATAATATGATAAAAAATAATTTCTTCTTACGTCAAGTCAGCGATATTCATGATTACCCTACAAGACGTAACACTGATTTTTATATTGATTTTTTCCGTACAGCCAGTGGCCAAAGTTCTCCTCTATACAGAGGCCTGTCAATTTATAATAATCTTCCTGATGAATTAAAGGAGGTGACTCGTATTTCAATATTTAAAATAGGTTTAAAAAATCATTTGTATTAGATTGATTTGATTGAATCGATTTGATTTGATTTAAAAAATCATTTGTATTAGATTGATTGATTGAACAAAAAAAAAGAAAAAAAAAAAGAAAGCATTAATAAAAAATAAAAAACATTATAATATTAGAAAATTGGCTCAAACTAAGCACAACTAACTTATATTAATATACATGTATCTGTTATTATTTTATTATTTTGTAACTTTTGTTATTGTTAGTTATTTGTTATGTTGTATTTATCATAAAAGGAACACATTATAATTTATTAAATTGACAAAAATATTATATGTATAACTATTGTAACCCTTATTTGCGTCCTGCATTATATGCTTCTGCAAATAATTATCTAAAATTATAATAATATTACCAAAAATTTGTAAAATGATTAAATTAAATAAAGAAAAAAAAAAAAAAAAAAAAAAGTGACTTGAGAAGTGTTGCCAATTATTTTTAACTGGGGTGGTAATTATTAGGTGATTTTTACACACTTTCTTTCGCTGAAAACAACATGCACAAGCTCTATTTCATCATAACTCACTTAGTTTTGATGCTAAGGACTTTAATAAATAACAAAAATAATGGCTATTTTAAGCACTTTTAAAAATGTCCTGCATGTTGCCCCCAAAAATTTCATTGTTTTTTGTTTAGTGGACGTTGAAACTTTCAACTTTGGCGTTTACCGAATAAGAGCCAAACTTCAAGATGTTTTAAATTCGTTTGTAATAGGTCTACAGATACCATCTATCCATCATTTGTTTTGTTTTTATAAGCTAAATTCTATTAGCATAAATTTTTCGGTATGATGCTTTTTGAAAAACCGTCTGAAAATGTGGCTTTCGGTAGAAAAATTGATAGTTCACTTGCGAATAAGTCGAAAAGTATTGACTTTCAGAAAAAACATTATATAACACAAAAGGCTTAGAATTAGTCAATCTATCTGTTTCTTGACTAATTTTCAATGAAACATTGTTCACCCGCGAGAAGGGGTATAAAAAAAGTAGCACCCCTTTTCTCGGGGAAGAATTTTGATATGTTGTTTCTTACACTTTTTTCAACACGTTCCAAAAGAAATCATCGATCGAAGAATTCGATCGGAGAATTTTTCCGAAGTAAAAATCTAAAATTACTATAGTAGATTTTTTTTGCCAGCGAATTTCTGACAGCTAGGACGTAGCAAGACAAAAAGTAAAACAGAGATGTATTATTTATTTTGGGATAAATTTGTTTTCAAAACAATTATATTAGTTAAATTTCTACTTACAGTTCGTACCATTTGTTTGTTGTGATATTTGTTTCCATAGGCGTCGTTATTTTTATTATAATTATTTTTAATTATCAAAATTTTGTTACATTGCCTACAAAATCATTAATATTTTTACCAGGGTTGTAACGTATAATACGGTAACGTATAAAACACGTATTATACGTACGTATAAAACGTACAGTATAAAACACACAATTATTAAATAAAAATACATAATAAATAAAAATACATTTATATAACATTATCGTGGGGCGTATTATTCAACGTTCTCATGATATTTAATATTTATAAAGCTCATATTTCGGGACTAATAGGAACAGCTGCTTTAGAAAATATAGCGTCGTCATGATAATTTCTTACCCAACTATTCCTATGAGTTCAGAAAACTTCCACATTTAACGTAAATGCTTCTTTTCAAAATATAATTATTTATTTTCAAAACAAATTTAGTCTGCAATAAATTGACATTTCCAACCATACCTATTATTCATCAATGACCAAAATTGAATTTACTCAATTAACTTCTCACTAAACTTTTTCGTTTGACGTAAATACATATTTTATCTGTATACTGTCTTGTATTCTCTTGCTTATAAAAGGGGAACTTTTATTAAAAATAAAAATAAATGAAAACCAAAGAAATATTTTATATTTTAACTATTACAACTTTTGTATAAAAAGAAGATTTGATCTGCAAGAGCCTGTTATTTTCAAACTGTGTCTATTAATAGGAAGTGGTGCAATCCGGATTCACACAACAAATTTTTTTAAAAACATCTCTCTAATAATCTCTAATAATTTTCCTAACTGCTATGACAAAAACGACATTTATTCTGCAACAACATAATATTTCCCAGCTGTTCTTATTAGATGGGAGGAGCTGAAGTTGAATTGAACCATATTTTATATATTCAATAACATTTCATGATGCCAAATAATCAAGTTCATGAGCCAAAAGTTTTTAGCGTGAGTTCATGAGCCAAAAGTAAATGTTGGAATCAAAATGAAAGAAAATCATATAGTATACTTACGTGTTGAAAAATTTAAAAATAATTTAATTGCTTGAGTTGATGTGCTCAAAAAAATCTCTAATATATAATTCAAAATTTTCAATATTCAAATCTAGTGAATTAAAGATTATTAACCAGTTTAATGTACAGTAACATAGTCTTTCGTATAAAGTATAAAAATTTACATTTAAATAACATCTAGAATTTAAATAGTTTTTGTTATAAATTATAAAATATATAACTAATTTATAACTACGTAATTATGTTTTTACTAAAATATATATATTTTTACTAAAAATATAATTAATATCTGAAGTAAAAGCATTTTTAATTTTTTATGAATGAATTTCAAAAACAAAATCATATTATACGTTTTATACGTTATATACGTTTTATACGTTTTATACGTTACGTATTATACGTGTAACGTATAAAACGTTTTATACGTGTATATTAACAACCCTGATTTTTACTAGTTTTTGGTTTTCTATTATAATTGGTTGAATTTCAATAGTAATATTATATTAATTTTTATGAGTTTTTTTTGTCCATTTCGATGGGACCCCAACAGTTTTTTTTAATATTTTAATCGAGACACTGAATGTGCAAACCATATGCGCATGTGCAAACAATATGCGCATAACAAACAAATTTTGTGTTCGCTGGCAAAAAAATTCTACTATACACTATTAGTAATTTTCAAAATGTCTAGCGAGCTTTAAAACCTCACAAATTCATATATTCTACAATTAAGTTGTGCTGTTGTGCGTAAAACGTTGTACATACACTCAGGCTGAAATAGTGTTTCCAATCCGGTTTAAGCCGGATTGGAATTATCCGGATAATTCGTAAAAATTTTGCTATCCGATATCCGGTTAATTCACAAAAAAAATCCGGATAACTAAATTAAAGCAAAAAAAATTGTTTGCGCTATTTACCTTTTTAAAAATTTTAATCAGCTACTATTAATTTTTCGTAATGGACGTTTTCGTTTAGTCAATCTAAAACTTACTTTTCTACGATAGCATATAGAAATTCTATTTTCATCACGCTTAATTTCTTATGAAAATGGGTTCTTTTTCAACTACAGTGTTAAAAGAATAACAAATTGTAGTTGCTATGGCTTTTCATATAATTTTACAAAATTTTTTAAACAAAGCAACCATGAAAAAATAGAATGTGAATTTTTAATGAGATGTTGTCAAAAACATATTTTATAATTTAAAGTAAATATCGATAGTATATATACTATCATAGAAAAATTTGCATTCGTAAACATATCTCACTCGACGCTAGCGCGTCTCGTGATCAAATGTTTGCTTGCGAAAAAACAATGTTGTCATCTCTTGTAGGAAAAGATAATATTTTTCATTTAGACGATTTAGTTTGGTTGATCTAAAAATTATCATTTCGGCAATTGTTTTGAATTTGAATTTTTAGAAGTGTAATTTATTTACAAATAAAAAACAGTATTTTCCCGTGTCATAATTTACGGTTCAATTTTTTGTAATTTGAAAATATTTAAAGTTAATTTAAAGTTAATAACATTAAGGCAGTCTATTAACAAAACGAGAAATGTTGGGCTACCTTCATTAATGATGTTGGTGCAGAATTCAACACTATTCCAAAATAATAATTTTGACGATTTTAGTTATATTTCTAAAAAATAAGCTATCAGTTATGCAAAAACGTTAATAAAAAGTTTGTTTCCTGATACCAAAACAACCAAAAACATTAAGTTAAAAATGGTGGAACAAGAAGTTAAGGAAAATGAAAATTCTCCAACTTCCCGAACTTCCCGAATGTACTTTAGTCATGGAATTTACGAAAAATACGATTTCACCAATCGAAAATACATAGTAAAGTTAATCGTTAAAATAAATATTCTTCACTGGACAAGGAATTTAATTTATAAAAGCATAAATAAAACACTCGCTCCTTACCTAGAAAAGCTGTTTGATACTTTGAAGACCATTCAACCTATTTCGAACGAAAGTGAAAGAGTCTTTTCGGTTGCTAAACGAAAACTAGAAATCGGTTGCAGTTTCCAATGTTAAACGCTCTTGTATTTTTAAAATATTATTTGTCAGATGAAATAAATTATTAACTAATTTTTATTGTTTTAACTACATATTGATTTTATTTAAATCCACTATCCGGATTATTATCCGGATATCCGGATAATTACTTTACATACTATTCGATATCCGGATAGTTAAAATCACGGATAATTGGAAACACTAGGCTGAAAGGAAGATTACGCCCTTGGTTCAAAAAAAGCCCTCACTTCGCGTCGGGCTTTAATATGAACCGCAGGCGTAATCTTCTACTTTCAGCCCTCAATATGTAAATAACTATTAAAGTTTATTTACAAAAAGAATTTAGCTATTTACAACGAGCCCTAGACGGACGTCTGAATACACCAACTCACTAATTTTTCTGCAACAAAACAAAATAAAAACCAACATGGTGTTATCGATCTTTCGATCTTTTGAACCAATCAACGTGTGGCGTCATTACCTTTAGTTTTTTTATTTATTTAAAGGAGGGTTCAAACTTGTGAACATTGATGCGTTCGTTCGCAACAGATTCCGAAATAACGGAATTCAATATTTACCTCAATAACACATTTTTTTATTTTATGACACCAAATATGAAATATTCACTATTTAAACTTTTTAGAATTTTGAATATCCGAGGATACCGAGAATAGCCGAGAAATTTAGGGAAATGACAGAAATTTGAATGGTGATTGACATTTTCTTTAAATTTTTTCTTTAAATTTCAATGAAATTCATTAGGAAAATCGGAGAGGGGACATGAATTCCACCATGTCGTCACTCTATAAAGATAATCGTCCTGGGAAGAAATCGAAGAAACGTTCGATATTCCCATTTTTGAATCTTGTGCCAAATCTGATGTCAGTGTTCAGAGTCCATAACTTAATTCCTTTTTGCAGAAATAAAGGGCAAACCTTCCGCCCAATCCAATTTCATTCATTCTCATCTTTTTAGAAAAACTTTTACACGTTTATGTAACGAACCACTTGATCCTATAACCCAAGTAGGTTTTGCCAGACATTGACATACGGCCAAGCACTGGCCCATTACTAGAACTGTTAGTAGAACTAGAACAATATTAGAACCGTTCAGAACAACCAGAAAATGGCCGATCCATGGTTTACAGCCAGTATATTGTTGCCTTTGAATGGCCATAGCACTGGCCCATGAATGGCAAATATTACTTGGCTATTGTTATCGTGCCATTACTGGAACCACGAATCAGCCAATCTACCGTTTATAGACAATTGCCAGTGCAGTTTACTTTGAATGGTCAAGCAAAGGCCCGTTAATGGTTAACATTAATTGGCTATTGTTATTGGGCCAGTACTGTAGCCATGAATTTGCCGATCTGTGTCATTTTTTTTAAATTTTACTAGAGTATTATCCCTTTTAGAAATACATAGTTTGAAACATTTCCCATATAGTTTAGTTATCGCCTTGTCGGTTGAAAGACTATGATAATATAGGGTTGGTATATGTTTTAATTTATTTTTATTTCTATTTTATTTTAATTATTTTGTAAATAATTTATTTAAATTTATGTATGGAAATATTATTTTATATTTTTAACTTCCCGATATGGGAAGTTATTGTTTTTGGGTCGATTTTCGAAATCGGAATTTTTATGATATCTTTACGTTACATGACCTCCTGAAGCTGTTTAGACTATTTTTAGCTAGCAGTCTGTATGTGTGTGTGTGTATATCGCTGTGTGGAGAATTTTTGCCCAACGCTTTCTCAACAACGGATGGGTCGATTTTAACGAAAATGGTCGCAATCGATGTATCTTGTTCAGTCCTTTTCTAGCGAAATTACATCATTTGTTTTTTAATGGTTCCCAAAAAACTGAAAATCATCTCTTGCAAATATCATTAGATTAAATAATGCTATCAAGGTCATGAAGCTTCCATATTGTTTGTCATCATGTCAGACATTTATAATGAGGTTTGTATAAATAATTGCTATCTTAGTTTTTGAGATTTGTAACAAAATGTGAAAAAACTACGTGTTATTTTCTTTATGCAAACACATGATATCTGGATGAAACTTTTGCATCCGAGTTTACTTGAATATCAAAAACCTGAGTTATTTTCTAAATTTGACAAAACGGTCAGAGGTTCGAGAGTAGATTGCCTGGTCAACTGTTTATTAACTGTCCGATATGAGAAGTTATTGTTTTTGGGTCGATTTTCGAAATCGAAATTTTTATAACATCTTTACGTTTCAAGACCTCCTGAAGCTGTTTAGGCTATTTTTAGCTGGCAGTATGTATGTGTGTGTGGGTATGTGCGTGAGTATCATCGTAAGTGGACGAAAATTTGTCCAACACTTTCTCAACAACGGATGATCCGATTTCAACTTCAATAGTCACAATCGATATATCTTTTCGTAACTTAGAGCCCAGTCCTTTTCTAATGAAATCATTTATTTTTTAGGGGTTTCCAAAAAACTGAAAATCATCTCTTGCAAATATTACGAGAATAAATAATGCTATCAAGATCATTTACCTCCCATTTTGTTTTGTCATCATGTCAGCCATTTATAATGACATTTGTATAAACAATTGCTATCTTATTTTTTGAGTTTTTTAAGTAAATTTGAAAAATGGGTGTTATTTTTATTACGCAAACGCATGAGAACTTGATGAAACTTTTGAATTAAAATGAGCTGCAAACGCATCCGGGTTTATTTGAATATGGAAAATATGCTATTTTGAATGAGAAATTTTCAAAATTTGGCAAAGGAGTCGGGGAGGATGTCTGTGGTTCGTTGAACAACTGTTTTTTAGACTTCAATAACACTCAGTCCTGACATTTAATTTTGTTGAAACTTAGAGCATAAGGTTTTTGTAATGTTTATAGTAGTTTTGCAACTTGTCACTTTCGGTTAAAAAACTTTATCTTATTCTTTTAAATATATCACAACAACAGCCACAGTTATTAAGTGTTTTGTTTTTGCCGAATGTTTGGTAAAACTTTTTAGTTAACATGAGATAGAACAAATTTGCTTTTGAGATGTCTTGTATATAGTGGTCGCCGTTCATCAATCAAATGCTGACCTTTTATCTTATCATAAGGTTAGGTTGTTGTGTTGGAGATCATTTTTGATATTGATCATTTTAATGATATCTTCACCTTTCAATACCTTCTGAATCGGTCATGACAACTTATTTTAGTTTGCCGTTTGAGTGTTAGTATGCTATAAAATTTAAATATGATTACACACACACGTAGACGTTTAAATTATTATAATTGTTGTGTCGTATAATAAATAAATCTTAATTTTGCGTATTTAAGGCTTGAAAAACCCTCATTGAGGTAATATTCACTTTTTGTTGACTTTTTTTTCAAATTTGTTTTAATATTTATTTTGTAATTTTTCGTTTTTATTTGTATTTATTGCAGTTAAATTATATTGCACAACTTTTTTTATGTTTGGTATTTTAGTATAGCTTATCCAGTAACTGGTTAGTTTTTAATCTTACCTGAAGTTCTTGGTGTGGCCCCTATGGTCACACGCCCATCCCACTAGTTTTTAATGGCCTAGTACTGGCAGTCATGCTAGCCATTACTCAGCTATTCTTGAACTGAAACAGTTGTGTGGGGTGGGGAGATTTGAATTTTTTCCGTCATTTTTATTTTATTTTAAATTAGTTTGTATTTAATTTATTTAAATTTAGGTATGATAATAATGTATATTTTTTTAACGGCCCAGCTATGGTTGCCAGTATTTGGTCATTACTACAATGCTGGTCATCATTATTGGTCCGTTACTAGGTCAACTGTACAACCTTGTGTGGGCCATTGCTATTGTTTTTCTCTGGACCGTGAATGGCAACCATTTGTTGTCCGAAGTTATCCTCCAGTAGAATTATGTTAATGACCCAGTCGTGGTTGCCAGTGCTCGCCCAATGCTGCATTACTGGCTGCCACTAATGGACCATTACTGGACCAGTTGTACAACCTTGTATGGGAAGCATGGAGAGCTGGCACTTGACTTGCATTGGTTTAAAGATAATATTCGCAGGCATATCTATTTTAATAAACCTTGTAGTTTTTCACTCCCTGGAACACTAGCGTCCATTTTGTAGAATTCCAAACTGTGAGTCGACACGTAGATTATCCCAAACCAAGCAATCTTGTTGGAGATATTATATCAGCACCCTTAAGCAGGTGCCTGATTTCAAAGTTATAATGGGTCTAACACTTTTCATCGTCTGTCTTAAGTAAACCAGAAATCTCAACCAAGTGTCCAAATTAATAGAAAAATAGGTTTAGTGCATCTACATAGAAACAGCTTAATCCCACACCTTCAACCATCATACCCGATAGTCAGTTTTTTTCGAGTGCAGAGTTTTAGCAAATGCGACTCTTTACTTTATACTTATGGGCTATTATTTTGAAAACGTACATTTTTTTGTTGATTTTTAAATTTTTGATTTTTAAAAAATCTGAAATTTTGATATATTGTTGGCATTGACAAAAGGAAAAAAGTAATTTCTGCTTTTATTTTTTGTGTACTCTGAATCGGAGTTATGCGCGGTTGAATTTTGAGGCTTTTTCACGTAGTTTTTGGTAATGGTGGCAATGTTTTGTGAATAGGTGAAACAAATTTCATCCGACTTACGTATATTTTTGCAAGTAAAAAGCAAAATAATTGAATAACTGAAATAAGTAAGTTTAAAATTAATAACTTTTCTCTTTTCCGCTAGGCGGCGCGTAAAACCTTTGTTTACTTCAAAGCTCATATCTCAAAAAGTAGGCTTTTTTTTTTTTGTTTTTCACAAATTTTAAAGTAAACATATGCAGCTATGAAATTGAGAAATAAAAAGTCAGCAATTCAATATGGATTTTTTCTTACGATTTTTTAAAGTTTGGTATATGAAAAATTCACATGTGTTTTTTTATTAAGTTAATAATCCTGTACTAAATGTGGATCTAATAAATTAAACATTTCATATTTTAACACCTGCAATAAATTTGAACCATTTTCTGTGCGGTTAAATGGTTAAAAACTTATTAAAAATTAATTTAAGTTAAGTGGTAAAATAAAGGAATTTAAATTATTAAAAGGGTGTGTAAAATGTTTATTCATTTTAAAAAATGTCTATTCAGCCCCTTTTTACTAATTAAAATATCATTAGAGGCTCATAACTTTAACATTTAAAATTTCTAATGACGCCCACAAACGGTTTTTGACCAAATTATACTTGCATCCAATCAAAATATATTAAATTGTACCTACCTAATTTTACCTGATTCTACCTATGTCAAAACTATTTCAAGGGTGTATATATATATATATATATATATATATATATTCATTGGATTGCCTTATAATCAATTATATTTCAAAATATTTAGAAGACATAACGTTTAGAAAAGATAATAATAGAAATGCCTTTCAAATTGTGCTGTAACTTGTACGGTCTCAAAAATCATCAGCGGACATCAAAAAATGTGAAACTGGTCACACCTGTTATTCAAAAAGCTGCGACCCTAAATTTTACTTTGCGTGATGACCAGTTTATATGTGAAACATGTCGCACTTATATCTATAAAAATAAGGTAAATTTAATTATTTTATTAAAATGAATAAAAATTCATATGCAACTAATATTTTCTATACAGCAGCTTTCATGTTCGGAAACTATCGATAGTGAAATTATTTCTATAAATCAGGATGTTGAAAATGTTCCAACGAACGAAAGTATTCAAATACCTCCAGCATATTTAGATCCATCACCAGTTTCGGTTGATACTATATCTCCACCAGTTCCTGAACTACTTAATGACATTTTAGAAGATAATAACAATGTTCTTGGAAGGTTAGCCGAATCTCCTATCAAACAAAATCATATTACAACAGGAAGTTATAAAAAAATTGCAAGTGTCACATCGACAATAAGTCAAAGAATATTTCAAGTAGATTCAGTTAAAGTGTTATCACCAAACGAGGAATGTGAATATACATCATGGCTTATGAACCTTAAAAAAGAGTTTAAAGATGCCAGCTGTAAATCAAAACAAGTGTTTTTGTTGACAACTCTACCACGTAAATTTTGGTCAAATCAACGTATCCAGGATGAATTTAATGCATCAAGACGACTGGTAGAATTCGCCATGGATCTGTTGGAAACAGTAGGTCCTTACAGTTGGCCTCAAAGCAAACAAGTGCACAGATTATCACAAAATATAGTAAAACAAATTCAAACATACTTCTTATCATAGGAAATTAGTAGAACAATACCTGGCCTGAAAGATGTTGTTACTATTACAGAAGGATCGACAAAAATTAAGAAATCAAAGCGATTGGTGTTATGGACCCTCACCGACATCTACGAAATGTTCTTGGAAGAAAACAAAGAACTCAAGGATTCCACTGTTTTTTACCGGATAACACTACACCCGATAAAATAATTGCCAAAATGTTTTCTTTTTCTGATGATCATAAATATTTCAATTTAAAGGCAAAAAAAAATATATAAATTAATTTTTTAATGTATTTATTTATAATATTGATTAAATTATAATGTTTATAGGAAAAATATTTTTTTAATGTTTTTTTCTAATGTTAGTGTTGGTGATGTTGAAATTATAACAAAATCTTCGATCATTGGGATCTCCAATTCTTATTCTGAATAAAAACCTGTTTCTCAATCAGAAATACACAAAAAATGGTTCAAATTTATTGCAGGTGTTAAAATATGAAATGTTTAATTTATTAGATCCACATTTAGTACAGGATTATTAACTTAATAAAAAAACACATGTGAATTTTTCATATACCAAACTTTAAAAAATCGTAAGAAAAAATCCATATTGAATTGCTGACTTTTTATTTCTCAATTTCATAGCTGCATATGTTTACTTTAAAATTTGTGAAAAACAAAAAAAAAAAAAGCCTACTTTTTGAGATATGAGCTTTGAAGTAAACCAAGGTTTTACGCGCCGCCTATCGGAAAAGAGAAAAGTTATTAATTTTAAACTTACTTATTTCAATTATTCAATTATTTTCCTTTTTACTTGCAAAAATTTACGTAAGTCGGATGAAATTTGTGGTACCTATTCACAAAACATTGCCACCATTACCAAAAACTACGTGAAAAAGCCTCAAAATTCAACCGCGCATAACTCCGATTCAGAGTACACAAAAAATAAAAGCAGAAATTACTTTTTTCCTTTCGTCAATACCAACAAAATATCAAAATTTCAGATTTTTAAAAAATAGTTGTTTTTTTTTCGATGTACGTTTTCAAAATAATAGCCCTTATATAATATTTGATCAGATAATGAAAATATATCCAATAGTTTCAACAATGTTATTAAATTTTATCATTTTAAGATTTAGTGAGTTCAGTAATAATCCAATATTAATAATAATCCAAACTTTAAATTTAAAATTTTAAATAAAAAAAAAATATTAATTGAAGTGCTTTGTAATTGTAGTGCAATAACTGATCAGCTTATATAAATATTTTAAGATCGTGTAGTTATCAATAAACAACTCAAAGATATACATTAATAGTTTAATAACAAGTTATCAGAAGCTTTTAATTATATAGTTTAGAGAACAATAAATTGCAATATATAGTTACGCGATATTTTGTTTTGAGGTTTGGTGTATCAAGCGAGTTTCAAGTATGTATATAAGTTTTTTTTGTCTCCTTTATCTCCACTTTAGAAGCATAGAGCGTCTACTAGACAGGACCATATAACTCTATAGGGGACAATCACTTTAGCTCTCCCCATGTCTTACCAATTTGTTTCGCTTCAGTTAGTACTTTTTTCTTCCAACTGAGAAACTGCAACGGTTGATCGTAAAAATTTCCAGTTTTATTCATAGCTTTCAAAAATTTTGCACAAAGTATTTCTATTCAATAAACCTTAAAACGTTTTTTCACAATTAAAATTTACAGTTACTTAATTGATCGTTGCCTGTTAACAATATCGCTTTCCAACTTCGTAAAAAAAATCGCAAAAAGAATTTCTTATATGTTGTACGAATATAGAATTCGAAAATTGTGTGATGAATCACCCACTTCACTATAATTATAACTTGTTAATAACACGGTTATTTTATTAGATTTACTTTATTTAACATATTAAATAAACTTAAAAAACTTTTAAAAATTTATAATAATTGTGAAACAAAATTATCTCCGTCAGTGAAGTAAAATATAAATTTAAAATTATAAAATAATAAATTTAACTAATTAAAAACATGTTTCGATAGATTTAATATCATCATCAGTAATCCTGATTACTGATGATGATAGTAAATCTATCGAAACATGTTTTTAATTAGTTAAATTTATTATTTTATAATTTTAAATTTATATTTTACTTCACTGACGGAGATAATTTTGTTTCACAATTATTATAAATTTTTAAAAGTTTTTTAAGTTTATTTAATATGTTAAATAAAGTAAATCTAATAAAATAACCGTGTTATTAACAAGTTATAATTTCTTATAGATAATTTTAGGTCAATACAAAATTAATACAGAGTCAATACAGAGAAAATATGATAAATTCTCGGAATTATCGACGTCGTTATTATTTTGCATGTATATTTTATGTATTATGTAATGACCCGTTTTTCCAAAAATTATGATGACATTTTTTTTAAAAATCTAATAATTTGATGTTATGGAAACCAGGATTTTGTTGCTGTGAAATGGTGTTATTCGGTTATGAATTTTTGTTTTTTTTTATAAAAAAGAGTAATAACAAAGGCTTCATCGCCTTTATCCAGTATGCAGTTCCAAGTTCCAGCAATAAGGTACAGTTCAGTAGTACGGCTGATGATATTTTCCTTCGAAAACCGTATCAGATATCGGATATCAAATGGAAGATATGACTGGGAGTATTGTAATCAATTGTATTGATCTATTACTTGAAATATCACATTTCGTTCCTTTTTTGTGAACCAGAGGGACATTTCTCAACTGCCGGTACGAAGAAGAAATAGAAGTTTTATAGAACTTGTATAAAATGTTGGTTAAAGTCCTTTTGAAAGTATTTTTAGAATTATTAGTGGAATTTTGTCTAGTCCCGAAACTTTGTTGATGTTGAACCCCCAAAAAGTTTTTCGACAACTATGGGTTTGTATTGAAGTTGTTTCATATTAACTCCTAAAGACTTGAAAAACGGTATTTCTTTAGGAAAAAAGATTTTTGTAAAATGTTTATAGAATTAATGATACTGTAAAAACATTTGTCAGAAATTGACATCTTGTGATCTGAGGTTTGGTGGACTGTGATTTTCTACCAGTTGGTCGCTAAGCTAACTTCACCCTGCGCTAACCTAAAGTGTAAGTCCTATCAAACGACCTCAATGAAAATAAACAAAAAAAAAAAATTTTTTAAAAATTTATATGAAGAAGGATTGAAAAGTTTTTGAAAATGTGTGTAAATACATTTTCGAATAATGTGACCCAGTATAGTACTATTTACAAATTGCATGCTGGTCGTTGCAGGGCAGGACAAAAGGTACGCACTTGTTTTTAAAACGGGAGTGATTGTCGTTCGTGAGCTTGTCCCACTCGACGCTAGATATATACGAAAGCTAGACACTAGATATATACGACATATACGAAAAAATTACATTCTCATCTCTTATAGTAATACAATGTACATACACACAGTAAAACATAAATACATTGAACGAGAGACTTCAGTAAAATATACTATTATTCCACTATTAATAAGCATTTTTACAGTTTCTAGATAATAAAAAGACAAGATCTGAAATACAGCATGACAAGGGAAGATGTGGATAATCAAATTGAAATGAAAGGTTTGTATCTACATGGTGAAATAGGTTTGTATCTACATGGTGAAATCAGACAAATTTATCATCTGAAATATTTGAAATTTTGTATGTACAAAAATTATAATAAATATTGATTGAGTCGTAGACGTTAATGTTAGATTAAGATAATTTCGAAACAAATTTGAGATTTTTTTTAAAAAATGAAGAGTTGTGTCAAAAGTTTTACAATATGAGTCACAACAACACATAGATACCTTTTAAGACCTAGGGCTCATAACAACATGCATTCTGTAGTGTTGTGCGCAATTTTTTGGTTTTTATTTTTAAGGAATGAGTTCCTAAGCTATGAACACTATCATATGTAACCTACGTCTTTTAAGGTTATTATGTGTAGTCGTAACACATATTGTAATTCCTACTACAAAGCACATTTTATTTTAAAATTTGGTATCCAATAACCAAACTTGTAAAATGTTCCTTAATATATTCTTTCTCGTAAAATGTACCAATATTCTTCCTCAATTATTAAAGCGCACATATAAAGCTATATGTGGTTAGTTAGTTATAAGAGGTTAGTTATTCAAGCAAGAAATAACGCGGGATCAGTAAAGAATTCTTTATAACTATGCTTAAGGGTGCTAACGTTAACTGAATAAAGTTCATCCGTTAATCCCAAGTAACAATTTTGATGTAAATATGCTTTAAGATGCTTTGCATAGAGGTGAGTGCATATAACTTTGGCGCTAGACGCGTTTTTATAGCTCTTACAAAAAGCGAAAATTGGGGGTTTTATAACGTTTTTTAAGGCTGTATACCAGTGGTCGCAATAAAAAATACGAAAATTAATAAAAAAAGATGTTCTTGGTACGGCAATTACTTTTAGTTTTTCTTCAGAATTTCACCTAAAGCTCTTGCATCTTTTTCACGGTTCTTTTACCGGATAAGCCTAATACCGAGATCGAGTGAAGTGAAATTTATAGTAGTAATTTCCCAAGGTTGGTGATAATTTGCAATAATTTTTGCGAAAATTTCAAAATCAGGTTGATTGAAAATAGCACGAGGCCGTAGGCCGATGGCTATTACTAATGCCACTTGCTTGAACAATTTTCGAAAAAAAATTATGAGAATTTATCATTCGATATTCGGTGTTTGCGAAGTAAACATCAAATTATCAAGTTGTAATCAAATTTTTTCAATATTAAAATTTCTAACTGTGTTTTATTTTTTGTTTGGATTTGTTGTTAGTTATAAATTCAAATCAAATTAAAGTTAAACATTGAAATATAAATTGATTGTTTTGTGATTATTGTGTGTGGATGCTCACAAATAAAAGAACTATAAGTCGCCAGATGCGTAGCCTCCCTAGGAGCTCGCTCAGCAGCATTAAACAGATGAGTCAAGGCATTAAAATGAGTGACATCCCAACAGTAAACAGGTATGCAGGTTTACCGCCTAACGTTAATTTATCAAAATATGCAAAAACATCGCAAACTAGTTCTCCGTATGGTGAAAGTTCTAGAAAACCTGTAGAAAAAATTCCTCCAATAATTACAAAATCTCCCTCAACGGAGATTCATAAAACTATGAAGGAACTAAATATTTCAAAATATAATATACAAATAATGTCAATTGGCATAAAAATACTTACATATAGCCTATCAGACTATAACAAAATTTTTACTAAATTAAAAGAACATAACAATGGTATGTTCTCATATACGCTTGAGGAAAATCGTTTTGTTAAATTTGTACTATGCGGGCTCCATGATATGGATACAAATGAAGTTAAGAAAAGCCTCGAGAATAGTGGCCTGAGTCCTATTAATGTTTGGAAAACTATTCCTAAAAAATATCGTCGAAACAGTGAAGATGCCCTTTATTTTGTTGCTTTCAAAAAGGGATCAATGTCTCTGAACCAATTAAAAAATATTAGATTTGTTAATAACACAGTGTGCAGATGGGAAATTTGTCGATCCACCAGCAAAGGTCCTCTCCAATGTTATAAATGTAAAATGTATGGTCATGGAGCGAACGCATGCTACATGAAGCCAAAATGTAATTTCTGTGGTGGAGATGAACATATTGATGATATGGAGTGTCCTTTACAAAACGATATTACTAAACATGTTTGCTGTAATTGTAGTGGAAATCATACATCTAACTCTATAATTTGTCCAGAAAGAGAAAAATACATTCAAATAAAAAATCATCTGAATCTAAAAAATAAGTTGAGTCGACCTTCAAATCAACCAACGTTTTCATTTCAACAACAGGATTTTCCTATTCTTCCTTCAATACCTCATCAAAACAACAATAAAAATTTTAATAATAATAATAATAATAATAATTTTGTTAACAAAAAAATGCAGTTCAGTACAGTGGTTCAAACAAATGCAATCAATCATGAAAATTCAATTAATATTAATTCAGATAGCACAAATGATTTGTTTGCACCACATGAGTTATTACAAATTCTCAAAGAACTTGTTTCAGGACTTCGGGGGTGCCATTCCAAAGAAGAACAATTTGATGTTATGGCTAATATTGCTATTAAATATGTCTGTTATCCATAATTCTTTAAAAATTTGTGTGTGGAACGCGTACGGTATAAAAAATAAAAAATTTGAGGTAATTCAGTTTTTAGATAATTTTAATATTGATATATTACTTATTAGTGAAACGCATTTAAAGCCTTCTATTTCATTTTCGATTCCTAATTTTCGATTTTATCGTAATGATAGAGAAAATATTCGCAGGGGTGGTGTTGGTATTCTTATAAAAGATTGCATTAAACATTCGCTTCTTCCTGACCTTAAATTAAATTGTATAGAATCCCTGGGTATTAATATAATAAGTAGTGATAATAATCAACTTAAAATATTTTCTGTATATTGTTCATATTCGAATTCTGAGCATCTCAGAAATGATTTTATAAAAATTTGTAGTGGTAATATTCCTTACCTAATTGGTGGTGATTTAAATTGTAAGCATCCTAACTGGTTCTGTCCTAGAACTAACCGCGGTGGTCGAACTTTATATGATTATTCTATTAACTCTGATTGTGTTGTTATCGCTCCCCAAGATCCTACCCACTATAGTCCTGCTGGAGTCCCTAGTATTATTGACATATTTTTAACAAACAACCCTCAGTTGATATCCGAAGTTAACACCATTCAAGCACTCTGCTCCGATCATCTGCCAGTCCTCTGTTCAATAGTATTTAATAATCAAGTAGATCATTGCCATCGTAAATACTTTAACTATAAAAATGCTAATTGGAGCATTTATCAGAATCATATTTCATCTGAAATTGAAAATTTCAATTTAAGTTCAATTCATACTATTTCAGATGTCAACGTTGCAGTCGATTTTTTGACAGCATCCATTTCTTCAGCTCGTGATCTATCCGTACCGCTTCTGCCTGTTCTTCCAAGTGATAAATTGTTATTATCTGATCAAGTGTTAAGTTTTATCAGACACCGAAATTCGCTTAGAAGATCTTACCTCAGAAGTCGCCTTGCTCACATTAAAACCTCAATAAACTTGCTAAATAGAATTATTAAATATCATATAAATATTCTTTATAATCAAAAATGGCAAACGAAGCTTGAATGCTTGGATAATGGTTCAAGAAACTTCTGGAAAACAACTAAACATTTTAAAAACCATCGCAAGTCCATTCCACCATTAGTTACTCCCAACACTGGAAATCGAATTTTCTTAAATACAGAAAAAGCACAAGTATTGGCTGATGTCTTCCTTGACGCTCATCAAATTCCAAACTCCAATATTGTAATTGAAGAACAAGTGAATGACTTTTGCACTAATTTCAATAATTTGGATAACAATGCTCCAATTTCTGAAATTCGCCCTTCTTAAATTTCTGATATTTTGAAATTCCTTCCAAGGCTCAAAGCTCCAGGTGTAGATAATATTCCATTTATTTTACTTAAAAATCTTCCTGAAAGTGGAATCCATTTTCTTAAGATAATGTTCGAGTGCTGCTTGAAGCTAGGTTATTTCCCAATTCAATGGAAAAAAGCTAAAATTACTCCTGTTTTAAAGCCTGGCAAAGACCCCACTCTTGCTACAAGCTACAGACCTATTAGTCTTCTTTGTACATTGGGAAAACTCTTTGAGCAGATTATCAAAAGAAGAATGGAAGAGTTCATAACTGACAATCAAATAATTATAAACGAGCAATTTGGTTTTAGATCTGGGCACTCTACAGTTCATCAAATCCATCGTGTAGTCAATCATATTAAATCTAATAGATCTTCGCTAAAATCTACTGGAATGATATTATTAGACCTTGAACGAGCCTTTGATAAAGTTTGGCAAGACGCAGTCTGCTATAAATTATTTATATATGGATTTCCAATATTTTTAATTAAAATCATAAAATCGTTCTTAACTGATAGAACATTTTTTGTCCAGATTTTTGATTCCATGTCCTCTATACTTAGCATTCCAGCTGGGGTTCCTCAAGGTGCCGTATTGAGTCCTTTGCTTTTTTGTTTATTCATCAATGATATTCCAAGAGATAGTGAATGTAAATTATCATTATTTGCTGATGACACTGCAATATTTGTGTCAGATGAGCTGGCGGTATCTATTATCAATAAGCTTCAATTGTACCTCACTAAAATTCTCGAATTTTTTAAAAACTGGAAACTTAGTATTAACATATCAAAATGTGAAGCCATTTATTTTACTAGGTGTAGAGCATCCCGTAAACTTCCACAACAACCTTTTCTGATTCAAAACTCTTCTTTGGAATGGAAACCTTCAACTAAATATTTAGGAATTTATTTGGATAAATCATTAACATTTAAGACACACGTCACTCAAATACAACAAAAATGTAATGCACTGTTCAAAAGTCTATATCCTCTACTCAACAGAAATAGTAAACTGAATAGTCATAATAAGACACTAATTTACAAGTGTGTGATTCTTAATATCATACTTTATGGTGCACCAATTTGGTGGGATATTGCTTTGTGTCATAAAAAGAAATTTCAAATTATTCAAAACAAATTTCTAAAAACTATATTTAAACGCCCTAGACGTTATAGCACTTTAAGACTGCACAACGAATTAAATATAAAGCTTGTCAATGTATTTGCTAGAGAAGCTAATGATAGATATATAAATAAATTAAATTGTATTGAAAATGAATTAATAAATGCAATTAGCTTTACTACCGCTTAATTTTTGCAACGTAGCTTTTAAGTTTAGATTTAAGTAGGTTAGGTAAATATAAGTTTTTTATTAGCTACTAAGCAGACTGAACTGCATTTGAAAATATAAACATTCTTTTTCATTTATTTTTCGCAATACTCATACTAATTAATTTCATCTGTTGTAAAGCTTACTATTAAAAGCTGATCTCAGTAAACTATTAAATGTATACAACTGTATTATAAAATTTAAAGTCAATAAAGGATTATTATTATTATGAGAATTTATCACCGGTTGAGGGGAATTCGTTTAGAAAATGTTTTGCCATTTTTGATTTTTTTATATTTTTTGCATTATAATGAATTGTTTTATTTATTCTGGCCTTCTATAAATCAATCAAGGCGCCAAACAAAATTAATATTATCGAAAATTGAAAATAAACAAACAACCAGAAACATATTATAAATAGCATATACAATATCTTTACTGTTCTAGTTGGTTATTTTAATAATTACGGCGAATAAATTAAATAAGGAATAATAAAAGCACTTAATATTTTTATATATACTAATTTATATTTAATAATTATAATTAATAATTCACATCAGTTCTGTAGCGCTTATCCAACTCTCTGTAGGTATATTATATTGAATTACAAAACAAAAACTTAGAGCAAAAATAATGTTTTAACAATAGTTTACTGCGATCAATAATAACTCAGAATAAGTCAATGGGTTACTGAATTTACATATTACGTTAACAGGTTGGCATTAGATATAGTATAACGACTACACTATGAAAATAATTTTGTAGGAAAAAAACTTTGATTCCTCAAGAAATATTATTTTAAGACATTTATTAATTGATAGTTCTATTAATTCATATATTTCTGTAAAAATAAAATAAAATATTCGTGATGATTGCCCTATAGGCTCGTGATAATGGCCTTATTCGTGATAATTGCCATATTATTAGCTTAATTGCAATGTGTATGGTCAAGTTCAATGATCTCAATACATTTTAGAGAATTTCATTGGGTTAAATTCAAATAAAAATAAAGCAAAAAATGTTTATGCCAATTTAACATCGTATAATCAAATGTAAAACTTCCACTTTCATTTTGGTACGCAGTTCGACGTGAAAAAGTTGTGAAATTATTACTAAGTTTACACCAGGATCTAATAGGTACATACTATACTTATTAGGTCGACTATGGTCGATGTAAACAGTTATCAAAAAAGTACGTACCAAATATTTGGTAGGATGATTTGCTACGTATCAAATTAGGTACGTAGCAAATAGGTATTATTTTTACGGTGTGAACACTAAAATTAGGTATGACATTTAAAATAAAAATAAATCAACTTATTTTATAAATATATATTTATGTTTGATGTGATTTTTTTGCTGAAATTAAAAGTAAAATAAATTTTAGCATTAATATAATAAATGTTTTCAGTTTTTTATAAAAAATATATATGGAAATTATTTTTTCCTAACCAAAAAAAATGTCATACCTAATTAGTAAGAGTTTACATCACCGTATCAAATTTAAAAAGTATGATGGTGAAAATGACTAGCAAATTTGATACGTAGCAAATTAGATACTGGTGTAAACTTAGTATATATTTGTTTGTTTTTTCACAGATGGTGCACAATAGTTTCCAAATAACTTTTCACTGCAATAGTAGATTGTATTACTAGTGCGAATGCGTTTTCCAAACAAGATTTAGTTTGCCGCACGACCGCAGGGAGAATTTATAAAATTTATAAATATTTATTTAATTGTTCATTTAATCATTTATTTAACAAAGCTATAAACAAATTTAAGCTTTTTAAATAATTAAAGTGCGCCATCTTCGTTGTAATAGTTGTAAATTATACTAGCTCGAAAATATAAACATAAGAATCCAACTAAAACAACCATAGGAATCCAATAAGAGCTGTCAAAATTGTAAACTTTGAAAACCTAAATAAATTGTTTTTTATGGCAATTCAAATGATGCAATGTGTTTAAGTTGTTTTTACTATAGTCGCGTTTTATCTTCGTTTTATCTTATATCTGGATAGATTTAACTACAAATCTCACATGCAGGCGGCGTTGCGGTCCTGGCTTACAAAATATTTTGTGGTCATATGTGCGGAAAAGTAGTTTTTTCCTTTTATGCTATTCTAGTACAAAATTGAATATTTTTTACGCATGTGTTACAAAAAATAATTTTTTGAACAAAATTTCACTGCGGGATTTTGAAATTTAGACTACTGTTCCAATTAGCTGCTAAATTGTACTAGACTGCTAAATCTAAATTTAGTTTGTAAAAATTACCGAATTTTAATTTAAATTGATTTAATCAAGTTGTCAGATATTGTTTAGCGTTTGGTTGCTGAAGAGTTGTCCAGGCCATGAATTCTGCTGCTGCCGTGTTGTCCGAGTACTTTATCTTGATGTTAGTTTTGAAATATTATTATTACAGCAACGTATATTCAAGGAGTAATAAATATAATGAGCCAGCTCTAGAGATTTCTTGTTTCCGGATATTTTCTATTGTTTATCGAAGTAAAGGAGACTGCATTTACAACTTTATTTGTTTGACATTAGTAGATAGGTTGTCATATATCCCCCAAATAGTTACAAACTATATATGTATCATCAAGAAAAATTATGAATGTTTTTTATTGTTGTTTCTAACAGAATCTTTATTTAAGTCAATTGTAATTGCGCACTCGCCGACTTTAAACACATACCAAAAAATAATAACAACAAATAAAACATTGACGGCTAGTTTTTTTATAACTTTTTAAATACGAAATTTAATAGTATTTGTTTTCGAAATTTAATAGTAGTTTGTTCGAAATTTAATAGTAGTAATTTATTATTATATTTTAAAATAATTTCATTATATCGAAATTTTATATAATAACAAATATGGCGTCGCAATGGAATAATTAATCATGGAGAATGACATCTGATTAATCTGAAGTACGTGTCATTTTTAGGTAGATTTCAAATAAAAATCTACCTATTGCAATGTCCGTCATCTCGGAATTTCGGAAAAATTTTGATGCCAAACGACTATATATGTAAAGCGGAGACGGAAAAACATAAAAAAAAAATTATATATATATATATATATATATATATATATATATATATATATATATATATATATATATATATATATATATATATATATATATATATATATATATATATATTAAAGACGAGTCAACTCAATATATTAAAATATATATATATATATATATATATATATATATATATATATATATATATATATATATATATATATATATATATATATATATATATATATATATATATATATATATATATATATATATATATATATAACGATATGAGGTATAACGGAATTTATTTACGGAATTTATAAATATAACGATATGAGGTAGACTCTCACGGTCGCATTTTTCGACCTAGACCAAAAATGAGGTCTGAGCGTGTTGCGGCAAACAATCTCTTGAATAAGTTCGACAGCTGGCCATATCCGGGTACAGGTTAAGAGTCTAGAGCCTTAAAACTGTCAAAAACAAAGCGTTATAACGGCCGTTTGGGGCAGAATATGTAAACAAAGTTTATAAATATTAATTATTTGAAGATATTTCCATCATTTTTTAAAAAGCCATCTGCAATAAAAGGTTCTTCAGCTATCTGCAATAAACTGTGTGAAGTACAACGGCATTTAGCGGCACTCTCATGGTCGTATTTTTTCACTTACGCTAAAAAATTTTCTGGGTATGTTGCGGCAAACAGTTTCCTGAATATGTTTGACAATTGGCCATATAGGGGTACAGGTTAAGTGTAGCCCAAAAACTGTATAAAATAATGTTTATTTTTAAAGTTTGTTTAATAATTCTGTTTTTAATTAGTGTTTTTTATAAAGTAATCTGATAAATTCGATTCTAATTGCACACATAACTGTCTGATCCCGAAATCTACCTATTTCTAGCGGATATACCTGCCGCTCGGACTTTTTTAAATACAGGCAACTTTTCTCTTTTTCCACAATGAGTTAAACTACATTTTGTTAGGGTGAATTATATTGATGTAAGATAAAATATATATAACGCAATGCAGTGCGTAAGTAAACTTTATATTCTATTTATTATTTGTGGAACTGAGTTATTACCGTATATAAGCGTATGAATTTCTTCACAATTATTTAGAAACTAAATGTTGATTTAGTCAAATAAAATAGTTTAGTCCAATTTAGCAGAAATTGGAACTTAACGTGTTTTATATAATTTTGTTTGGTAATAAATATATGGTTTCAATGTTGACAACAATACATAAAAACTAAAAATAATAGTTAAAGTAACTGCTGTCGGTAAATAAAAAAATTTTAAAAATGAGCTCTCGTAAACATTTCTCTACTCTCCATCTCTGTAATAACCTATAATTAGGAGAGTTTTGGAGATCGCGTTAAAAGTTTACTTTACTCAATCTCCGTAAATACGAATATTAAGAATAGAGAATATTAAGCTTTTATTTTCACTATTGTGATAACAACATTATTTTAACAACTTTTATTACTTGAGATAATATGCCAATAGCAAACGGCAAAAAGAATAAATTTATTTTTTTATATAAAAAAATTATTGACCCGAATATCAAATATTCATTTCATATGCTGTGTGCGAACTGACGAAATAATGACAAATGACAAATATTAACTGTCAAAATTTTGTCTTTTGGAATTTATATTCACCATAACGAAACGTCAACATTTGATGTAGCTTTTTAGCATCATCAAATTGTGACAGTAGGCTTAACAAATAATTTCATAAGGAACATCAATTTATTACAGAAGTTTTTTTAATTGCCAAAGTAATATTTATATAAGTATTTATATTATATATAATTAATAACAGCAAACATAAAAATTAAAAAAAATTTCACCTAATGTCAAAATTTTGTTTTTACAAATTTCACCTTCACCAAAAATTGTGTTCTGTCATTATTTCGTCAGTTCGCACACAGCAATAATTAAAAACGAAATTTAATTTTTCATTTGTGTGCTGCAACAGATAGATAAATAGAGAGAAAGTAAAATACAACCCCAACAATGTTATTTTCTCGGTATGAAACAAAGCCATGGATACAAAAACATAAATAAAATTCAGGTTGAGGCGTTTCTAGATATTAGTGTGCTGCTATATAATAAAGACAATCGTTTCCATCGTAAGTGTAAAAAAAAGTGTAAAGCAATTAACAGTATGGTAAACTAGAATCAGTTGGAAACAAAAGTGTAAACTACTAATAATAATACCGAGTGAAATACTTACAAGTACAAGTAGTGAGTGTTTTAAATAATAGTTGTTGATAGAGCTAAAACTATTTGACATTACAGCTGATTTGATTGAAATTATAATTAAAATTTAAAACTTTCTACTCGAAAATTAATTTTCTGGATGTTTATTTCATATTTTTACCTTGCATATTTCCCTTTTTTGCATTTCCTTTTACGTTTGAGGAAAACGCATTTCGGTATGTTTTTTATGATTTTAAATGTTATTATCAAAAACTTCTGTGATTAATTACTTCGGTCTGAAAGACCTAAGTATTACATTCATGAGCTAAAAGTGAAATTCTTACCCCCACTTTTTTTGACATTTCTCGACGTTTTAGGACCTACTGATTCTAAAAAAGCAAAAAAAATGTATGTCTGTCTGCTGGCCGTCATTACCTACGAAATCTAGAAAACCGCTGGAGGGATTTTCAAAACTTTTTTTCTAAAAATAGGTATACTCAAGGGACTGGTCCGAAAGGACGCTGTAACAGTACCGGAAGTGTGTCAAAAAAATCATTGTGTGTGTCAAAAATAGCAAATTTTCATATTTTTGGCTTAAAAAACGTTCATTTCAAGTGATTGCGAGTATGAACATTGAATTTGGAGAAATCTTGATGGTAGGGATTGGTATTTGAGATAAAAATCTAGATTATTGCATTATAAGTTTTTCAAAAAAATGTTGTCAAGTGTGTCAAAAGAAAGATTTTTATTTATTTGTTTACCCAATTTTTTGGGAAAAAAATAAAATTAATTGTTTATATGACATGAAATTTTATTATTATTATAGAGATTTATGGCATTATAAGTTTGTCAAAAAAATAATGTCAAATGTGTCAAAAAAGGGTTTCATTAATTTGTTTAGCCAATTTTTTGGAAAAAAAAATGTTGCTGTTTTTATGACGTAAATGTAATTGAAAATGAAATTGGACATAGAAAATTTTGAATTTGTTATGTTTTTGAAATATTTTTGGAATTTTGAAAAACGTGTGTATTTTTGATTTTGTAATAATTTTTGCAATATTTTTAGAATTTTGGAAAAAGTTGAATTTGTAAGAATTTTTGGAATTTTGAAAAAAGTTAATATTTTTATTTTGTAATAATTTAACAATATCTTTAGAATTTTGAAAAAAGTTTGATTTTATTTAATTTTTACAGTATTTTTGTAATTTTGAAAGAAATATGAATTTGTGATTTTGTAATATTTTCTCGAAACGCTAAATGGGAGGTTTTTGATTCGTTTGTTGATTGAATCTTCTTTCACTAAATTATGTTAATTTATGATCTATTATAATTTTCCGGCAACTTATTGATGTTTCGTGTTAGTTTTGTAATAAATTTCTAAACAGAGATAAAAAGGTACTTGTACGTTAACAAAGAGTTAGGTTTGATATACATCGCTGCCCAAAACTAAAAACCATGTCCTCATAAAAGTTTTTCGCCGAAAACTATATCAAAATCCTTAACCCAGACCGAAGTCTTGATATCTCAGAGCTGTGAAATTGCAGCCCTTCCATATTTTTTCATATAAAAAATATGGAGGGGCTGAAATCTCACAGCTCTGAGATATCAAGACTTCGGTCTGGGTTAAGGATTTTGATATAGTTTTCAGCAAAAAACTTTTATGAGGACATGGTTTTTAGTTTTGGGCAGCGATGTATATCAAACATAACTCTTTGTTAAAGTACAAGTATTTTTTATCTCTGTTTAGAAATTTATTACAAAACTAACACGAAACATCAATACGTTGCCGGAAAATTATAATGAAAATTCCAAAAATATTGTTAAATTAAATAAAATCAAACTTTTTCAAAATTCCAAAAATATTCCAAATATTAGAATCAAATATTTAAATATTTTCTAAATTCCAATAATATTTCAAAAATTCTTAAAAATTCAAACTTTTTCCAAAATTCTAAACATATTGCAAAAATTATTACAAAATCAAAAATTCAAACTTTTTTCAAAATTCCAAAAATTATAATAATATCAAAAATTAAAAATTTTTCAAAATTCTAAAAATATTTCAAAAATTCTTACAAAATCAAAAATTAAAACTTTTTCCGAAATTCTAAAAATATTGCAAAAATTATTACGAAATCAAAAATACAAACTTTTTCAAAATTCCAAAAATATTTCAAAAACTACAACAAATTCAAAAATTTCCATGTCCAATTTCATTTTAAATTACATTTACGTCATAAAAACAGCTACATTTTTTTTTCCCAAAATATTGGCTAAAAAATTAAATGAAATCATTTTTTGACACACTTGACATTATTTTTTGACAAACTTATAATGCCATAATTCTCTATAATAATAATAAAATATCATGTCATACGAACTATTAATTTTATTTTTTTCTAAAAAAATTGGGTAAAAAATAAATAAAAACCTTTCTTTTGACACACTTGACAACATTTTTTGACAAACTTATAATGCCATAATTCTCAATAATAATAATAAAATTTCATTTCAAACAAACAATTTATTTTTTTTCCAAAAAATTGGGTAAAAAACTAAATAAAAATCTTTTGACACACTTGACAACATTTTGTTGACAAACCTATAATGCCATAATTCTCAATAATAATAATAAAATTTCATTTCAAACAAACAATTTTATTTCCAAAAAATTGGGTAAAAAAAAATAAAAATCTTTCTTTTGACACACTTGACAACACTTTTTTGACAAACTTATAATGCCATAATTCTGAATAATAATAATAAAACTTCATTTCAAACAAACAATTAATTTTATATTTTTTTCCAAAAAATTAGGTAAAAAAATAAACAAAAATCTTTCTTTTGACACACTTGACAACTTTTTTTTGACAAACTTATAATGCAATAATCTAGTTTTTGATCTCACATACCACTTCCGACCATCAAGATTTCTCCAAATTCAATGTTCCTACTCGTAATCACTTAAAATGAACGTTTTTTAAGCCAAAAATATGCAAATTTCCTTGTTTTGACACACTTAATGATTTTTTTGACACACTTCCGGTACAGTTATCGAACACAGCGTCCTTTCGGACCTGTCCCTTGAGTATACCTATTTTTAGAAAAAAAAATTTTTGAAATCCCTCCAGTAGTTTTCCCTGCAGCGTAGGTAATGACGGCCGGCCGGCCGGCCGGCCGACAGACAGACATACATTTTTTTTTTTTTGCTTTTTTAGAATCAGGAGGTCCTAAAACGTCGAGAAATGTCAAAAAAAGTGGGGGTAAGAATTTCACTTTGAGCTCATGAATGTAATACTTAGGTCTTTCAGACCGAAGTAATATTTATATGTTAAAACTATTTTCTATTATATTTTATTTTTTGTTTTACAGATCCAGTTCAACATCTTCCTGATATAACACAGTTTGAAGATGCATTAACGCTTACTGGATTTGGGAAGTTTAACTATTTATTAATACTAGTATCTGGTATAGTATTATGGATGACAGTTTGTGTAACTTTGTCTCTATCCATGGTATTACCACTTGCACAATGTGATCTTAATTTGACAATAGAGGATGAAGGCATCCTTGGGTCAATTGCATTTCTTGCAATTATATTAAGTTCACATTTATGGGGACTCATAGCTGATACATTAGGACGAAGAAGAGCCATGATTGTATCTTTGCCTCTTTCTTATTTTTTCACTTTTATTTCAAGTTTTGCAACAGGCTTCTGGTTTTTGCTTTCATTTCGATTTTTAAGCGCTTTCTTGTAAGTATCTCAATTCATGAAACGAATATGGGTTAACATTTCGTTTAATTTCAGTATTTCAGGATCTTCTGCAACAATATATGCGTATTTAAGTGAGTTTCATAACAGTAAAAATCAAGCAAAGGCAGTTTTTGGTGCAACCGTAGTTTTTGGTGTCGGATGCTTAGTGTATCCAATTATATCATACATTATTGTTATAGAAGCATGGGGTATTGATATTCCTACATTATCGATTAGAATAAAACCTTGGGGAATGATTATGGTGTTCTGTGAAATACCAAGTCTATTATGCGCTATTGCGCTTTTTCTCCTTCCAGAAAGTCCAAAGTTTGTTTTACTGGACGGTGATCAGGAAAAAGCAATTTCCATTATCAAAAAAGTACAAAGAATCAATTTGGGAACAAAATCAAGGGAGTTAAATGTATAATTTTAGCCAGAAAACTTTTTGATTGATTCAATATTATATTTTAAGATTTCAGCAATGGTTGATGAAAACAGCGGAGTGCTACAAGGAAGATGTGACTCATTTTCAATAACGTTCTTTTTAAAACTTGTTTGGAATCAAACCGCTCCGTTATTCAATAAAAAATACTTGAAAGCAACTTTATTGATGTGTGCAATACAGTTTGGAACGTATTTGTTATCACAGGGCACTGTATTATGGGTGCCAGGTATATCTAACCAAGTCGCAGACTACACAAATAAATTTCCAAATGAATCTATCAGTATGTGTGACATCCTAACAAAAACTGGTTCAATCGATAACCAATCAACTTTGAATTTGACTAACGTGAGAAAATTTTAGTAAAACATGTTTTCTTTATGAAACTGAATGCTTCCGAATTTTGTAGGAAAAGCAATGTAATGACACGTTAGATATATCTGCATTTTTTTATTTAGTGATTATGGATGCTATATATTTGATTGGATTTATAGTAACGGGATTCGCTGTAAATTCTTTTGGAAAACTTTCGATCACTTTACTCATTTTAATCACAAGTGCAACAAGTGGAATTTTGATTATATTTGTACCATCTTCTTTTGGTATGGTACTTTTTGTGATCCTACTTCAATGTGGCTTGGTAGCACCAATCATTAATCTAGCAGCTGTGGAATTTTACCCAACAAATATGAGAGCAATGGCAGTATGTATTTCATTATTGTTAGGAAGATTTGGTAGCGGATTTGGATCCACTTTTATTGGTTTCCTATTAAGATACAGTTGTTCTGGAACATTTATAGCTTTGGTCATTGATTTGATAGGTAATATATACAATCTAGATATTATTAACTGTAATGAAATTTTCGTTTTTAGTATGCGCTGTTCTTGCCTGTTTCATTCCGAATATTCGAACGCAACCAATAAGCGATATAAAAATCTAGAGTCTATCAGTTCGGTTATGCGAATAATATTAATTGGAACTTTTTTGTCAATCAAAAAACTATCTGGTTGTTTTATTTATATTAAAGTGTTACTTTTTTAGTGTGGTTTGCGGCCTTAAAGTGTCACTTTTAACTATTTATTTTGTTGTCATAGTTGCGACCAAAAAAGTGAAAAGCAGTTTTATTTGTTTAAATTCTATGCAAAATAGAATTTTTTATCAAAGCAACCCTTAAATTCAAAATTTCATTATCCAATTAAAATAGTTGGTATCATTTGTTGTCATGGTTATACAATAATTTGGAAAAAATAACAAATATTTTCTCAAAGGTAATTTGTTCCACATATTTTTAGTTCAAAATTTATGCAAATTTATTATTTTAATTTAGAATAAACATTTTTTTTTTAATTTTTGCTTGCGGCGAATAAAAAATAGTATATGATGCACGGACGTAAGCTATTTTGGACTTAATGTGGGTGCAAATCTCGGCCAGCACCTCGATTTACAAACTCCACATACGTCCAAAATCTTTAGCTTTACGTCCTAGCATTATAATATACTATTTTATTCGCCCACATATTAAAATGTTACTTTATTACTGTGATTTGCGGCTTTAAAGTTTAAAGTATCACTTTTCAACTATTTATTTTGTTGTCATAGCTACGTCCCAAAAAGTAAAAAGCATTTGTATTTTTTTAAATTCTATGAAAAATAAAAATTTTTATCAAAGCAATCCTTAAATTCAAAATTTTATTATCTAATTAAAATAGTTGTTATCATTTGTTGTCATAGCTACACAATAATTTGGAAAAAAAAAATAAATATTTTGTCAAAGGTTACTTGTTCCACATATTTTGATTTTAAAATTTATGAAAATTTATAATTTTAATTTAGAATAAACAAATTTTCTTAAAATATTTTCTTGCGGCGAATAAAAAATAGTATGTGATGCACGGACGTAAGCTATTTTGGACTTAATGTGGGTGAAAATATTCGGCTAGCGCCTCGATTTGCAAACTCCACATACGTCCAACATCTTTAGCTTTACGTCCTAGCATCATAATGTACTATTATGTAAAAATTTGTTGTTAAAGGTTTGTTTTATTGCAATAAGTTTCTAGACAGTTAATTTTTTGAATTCATAGGAATTAATTCTATTTCAGCCAACCTTAATTTTGTAATTTGTTCAATGAATTAATTAGATTTGTTTAGCACATTAAATATGAAATAGTGTTTAACTACTTTAAATAGCCGAAGATACCATGTAACGGTAAAAATGACAGGGATGAAAATATGCAGGGTACAGGTAATTGTATTCAATTGTTATTGATATTTTCTTTATATGTCTGAGGTTTAAATTCATCGGAAAAAACGGATAGGGACAATGAATTCCATAATTCTGTCGCTGGGCTATTATTTTGAAAACGTACATCGAAAAAAAAAACAACTATTTTTTAAAAATCTGAAATTTTGATATTTTGTTGGTATTGACGAAAGGAAAAAAGTAATTTCTGCTTTTATTTTTTGTGTACTCTGAATCGGAGTTATGCGCGGTTGAATTTTGAGGCTTTTTCATGTAGTTTTGGTAATGGTGTCAATGTTTTGTGAATAGGTGCCACAAATTTCATCCGACTTACATATATTTTTGCAAGTAAAAAGGAAAATAATTGAATAATTGAAATAAGTAAGTTTAAAATTAATAACTTTTCTCTTTTCCGCTAGGCGGCGCGTAAAACCTTGGTTTACTTCAAAGCTCATATCTCAAAAAGTAGGCTTTTTTTTTTTTTTGTTTTCCACAAATTTTAAAGTAAACATATGCAGCTATGAAATTGAGAAATAAAAAGTCAGCAATTCAATATGGATTTTTTCTTACGATTTTTTAAAGTTTGGTATATGAAAAATTCACATGTGTTTTTTTATTAAGTTAATAATCCTGTACTAAATGTGGATCTAATAAATTAAACATTTCATATTTTAACACCTGTAATAAATTTGAACCATTTTTTGTGTATTTCTGATTGAGAAACAGGTTTTTATTCAGAAAAAGAATTGAAGATCCCAATGATCGAAGATTTTGTTATAATTTCAACATCACCAACACTAACATTAGAAAAAAACATTAAAAAAATATTTTTCCTATAAACATTATAATTTAATCAATATTATAAATAAATACATTAAAAAATTAATTTATATATTTTTTTTTGCCTTTAAATTGAAATATTTATGATCATCAGAAAAAGAAAACATTTTGGCAATTATTTTATCGGGTGTAGTGTTATCCCGTAAAAAACAGTGGAATCCTTGAGTTCTTTGTTTTCTTCCAAGAACATTTCGTAGATGTCGGTGAGGGTCCATAACACCAACCGCTTTGATTTCTTAATTTTTGTCGATCCTTCTGTAATAGTAACAACATCTTTAAGGCCAGGCATTGTTCTACTAATTTCCTCTGATAAGAAGTATGTTTGAATTTGTTTTACTATATTTTGTGACAAACTGTGCACTTGTTTGCTTTGAGGCCAACTGTAAGGACCTACTGTTTCCAACAGATCCATGGCGAATTCTACCAGTCGTCTTGATGCATTAAATTCATCCTGGATACGTTGATTTGACCAAAATTTACGTGGTAGAGTTGTCAACAAAAACACTTGTTTTGATTTACAGCTGGCATCTTTAAACTCTTTTTTAAGGTTCATAAGCCATGATGTATATTCACATTCCTCGTTTGGTGATAGCACTTTAACTGAATCTACTTGAAATATTCTTTGACTTATTGCCGATGTGACAATTGCAATTTTTTTATAACTTCCTGTTGTAATATGATTTTGTTTGATAGGAGATTCGGCTAACCTTCCAAGAACATTGTTAATGTTCTTAAGTAGTTCTTCTAAAATGTCATTAAGTAGTTCAGGAACTGGTGGAGATATAGTATCAACCGAAACTGGTGATGGATCTAAAGATGCTGGAGGTATTTGAATATTTTCGTTCGTTGGAACATTTTCAACATCATGATTTATAGAAATAATTTCACTATCGATAGTTTCCGAATATGAAAGCTGCTGTATAGAAAATATTAGTTGCATATGAATTTTTATTCATTTTAATAAAATAATTAAATTTACCTTATTTTTATAGATATAAGTGCGACATGTTTCACATATAAACTGGTCATCACGCAAAGTAAAATTTAGGGTCTCAGCTTTTTGAATAACAGCTGGTGTGACCAGTTTCACATTTTTTGATGTCCACTGATAATTTTTGAGACCGTACAAGTTACAGCACAATTTGAAAGGCATTTCTATTATTATCTTTTCTAAACGTTATGTCTTCTAAATATTTTGGAATATAATTGATTATAAGGCAATCCAATCAATATATATATAAACCCTTGAAATAGTTTTGACATAGGTAGAATCAGGTAAAATTAGGTAGGTACAATTTAATATATTTTGATTGGATGCAAGTATAATTTGGTCAAAAACCGTTTGTGGGCGTCATTAGAAATTTTAAATGTTAAAATTATGAGCCTCTAATGAGATTTTAATTAGTAAAAAGGGGCTGAATAGACATTTTTTAAAATGAATAAACATTTTACACACCCTTTTAATAATTTAAATTCCTTTATTTTACCACTTAACTTAAATTAATTTTTAATAAGTTTTTAGCCATTAAACCGCAGAGAAAATGGTTCAAATTTATTGCAGGTGTTAAAATATGAAATGTTTAATTTATTAGATCCACATTTAGTACAGGATTATTAACTTAATAAAAAAACACATGTGAATTTTTCATATACCAAACTTTAAAAAATCGTAAGAAAAAATCCATATTGAATTGCTGACTTTTTATTTCTCAATTTCATAGCTGCATATGTTTACTTTAAAATTTGTGAAAAACAAAAAAAAAAGAGCCTACTTTTTGAGATATGATCTTTGAAGTAAACCAAGGTTTTACGCGCCGCCTAGCGGAAAAGAGAAAAGTTATTAATTTTAAACTTACTTATTTCAATTATTCAATTATTTTCCTTTTTACTTGCAAAAATATACGTAATTCGGATGAAATTTGTGGCACCTATTCACAAAACATTGCCACCATTACCAAAAACTACGTGAAAAAGCCTCAAAATTCAACCGCGCATAACTCCGATTCAGAGTACTCAAAAAATAAAAGCAGAAATTACTTTTTTCCTTTTGTCAATGCCAACAATATATCAAAATTTCAGATTTTTTAAAAATCAAAAATTTAAAAATCAACAAAAAAATGTACGTTTTCAAAATAATAGCCCTATTTTATATTAATCGTTTTTGAAAAAAAAAAAAACAGTTCTGCTACTAGATATCTGGTTATCAATTTCTATTGTTTGTTTGGTTGTATTGCGCGCACGATAAAAGGATGTTTTGGATTTCTCTAAAGAACAAATCATTGGCTGGTGTTGGAGTGAATCAAATTGTTCAATTTACTCAGTACTATCAATCAACCGTATTGCCTATCTCTACACAGAGTCTTGAAAATTTATTTAAATTTTGTTTATTCTTTTTTTTGCTATTAACTACGACATGACTACGACATAACTACGACTTAACCTGAAATATCACATACCACTAGCAATAGCAGTGAAATATCTGACTAAGTTGATATCTTAGGGGTGCCAGCGGATAAACTGTATTCAGTCAACGGTCGCACCCTCTATTTTAGGTATTCTCTAAATATTCCCTGATGATATAGCACGCTCTTGCTTGCTCTAAGAAATGATCTTTCATGTAACTTAATATCATGGGATATAATCATTGAGGAAGACGGTGCGTCACATGATCAAGGAATATGCCACTAACTGGAATATTTGCAACACAATTTTAGTTTTGTTTGCATAAATTTTTCTAAAATTTGCTGTTTGTCCTTTTGTTTTCCTTAGATGAAATTCGTGGATGGCTATAGATGAAATTCGTGATCTGGACTCGACCGACGCTGAACCCAACCACTTTAGATCGACTTGATACTTGACATACAAGTAGTGTAGGTAAAATAAAAAGTCGGCGTTTTTTAAAGAACTTTTAAGTGTTTAATTTTTATAAAGAATAATTATTACCATTCATAATACTGAATTTATTAAAATAAAATACATAAATTTTGTACGTTGTAATTCCACTTCAACTTAACAAAAATTTCACAACATTTTACAAGGAGTAAAGATATGCGTGCCAGTGGCGTCATTTCACCAAAATCTTGGGAGGGGGGGGGGGCGAGAATTTAAATGACATAAAAAGATTTTTTTCGTAAAACATAACATGTACATTTTTATACACACATATATTTAAAAGCATTTAAATGCATGGTCTTAGAAATGAAACTAAAATGCTAAAAAGCTACCTTGGTTACTATGCTAGAATGCTAGACTTCTATTGTTGTTTCATCGAAGCGAATGCCGCAAAGTTCTGCAAAATCCCTTCATTTGTTAAAAATAATTTTAAATTTAGTATCATCTTTGCATTGTTTAAGCATCAAGAAAGTAGTTTGGCATTACCGCCAGCCAGCGAGTTTCACTGTATCCAATAAGTTGGTTATGTTCGACATTATTTTTGCCGCAGAACTCCTTCAACGTCTCCAGTAAAGACAGTAAAATATCCAAATTTTTTAACCCTGCCATTTAAATCAGCAGCACTTCTTATTGTATTATTTAGAATATGGGCTGCGGATCCAATACCCACACAGTTGAAAAAGTAACTGCAATATTTAAAGCAAGTCTTGCAATAGGAGCTGTGCGTTGCAGGTTATTATTGAATTGTAAAGTAAATGTTGCATTAAACCTAATTTCAATGCATTTCTATAAAATTTAAAACAACTCTTGCATCATAATTTATTTCTATGGAACAGCTAGAAAATTTAATGCACCTTGCTCCAATTTAATACATTAATGAACTTTTAAAATTCACTAGAGTATTATCCATTTTAGAAATATATAGTTAAAATCGTTTCATGTATGTTTTACTTATCGCTTCTCAGCTGAAAGTCTATAATAATAGTGATTAAGGTGGTATGCATGTTTTAATTTTTTCCGTTGTAATTTTTTTATTTTAATTTGATTAATTTAGGCAGGTGCGTAATAATCAAAATAACTCAAAATTATGATGTAATTTGCATTAAAATGTCATACTAAAAAAAATATTGCGCGTAATTTATTTAATGCAAATAACAGATATTTTTAAACAACAAGCTTTTTTATTTTACTCCAAGTACTCTGTTAAATATTGATGCAAAGAGCATTAGTTTAACTTTATATAGCAAGCTTTGTATTGTTTTGTAATGGAAACTTCCGTAGGTCCTATATGTGTAGCAATTTGCATTACATATTCAATTTTTTTTAACTGTGCAATACATTCTGGTTCAAATTCGAGCTTAGCTTGCTTTTAAATGTTCACCCCTTGACGTGACACCACTAAAATTGGTATTCGAGTTATAAGCGCAAATTGCAACTAACTTTTTGTCAATGTTAAATAACAACAAGAAAACAAAATAACAACAAAACTTGTTCAAGCTACTGGAGCTGGCGGCTTATAGCAACGCTTTTTTATGTTTATCTGTATCTATATGTCTTTTAATATCATAATGTCCACTGTTAATTTGCAAATTCACTCCGACTGGTAATTCAATAAACCTTTGCGTCGTTATATTTTGATTTTTTTATAAAAGGATAGTCCAATTCAATATCGTATGAGAATTTACGTAAACGTTTTCTATCCGTCTTGATTTGCACGAGAACTTTTTAAATATAATTTTAAAAATTAGTATAAATTTACCTTTTATAGTAGCTTAAAACTTTTGTTACACAAGTAAAGACTGCAAAATAATTGAAACAATTTATTTTAATTTTACTAAATAATTTATATCTTTTCTGTATTCTGTAAGTATAAGAGGTATACAGTATACCGTTCTCGTTCTATCTTTTGCAAATCTATACCATTTATCAAGTTTTTATGCTCTCTCCTTTGTTTGTTCTTTATTGAGAAAAAAAATTATAAATTAGAAGATAATAATTTTACTTTTGAGCTACCTAGGTAAAGTGCGTTTTAAACAGAGTTTGAAACGCTACTTATATCACTCCTTTACTTTGTTCTTTCAGAGTGCGTAGCTTAAAAAATATGACACTCCCACATACTGGAGTGAAAATAATATAATATCATTCTTGCTACTAAATTGAAATAAATATTTTCTTTCAAATACTCAAAACTTTTATTTTTGCTTCAAGTTTGATGCTTTTCAACGTAAAATGCTTCGAATGATTCGTTCAATTATTCATGTATTGTTAGAAAAATGAATATAAAGGATGACGTAGAGGGACTATTTTTGTTCTTTTGCAAATCGAATAAAAGAACAGGAAAATGTAATCTCCTCCAAAGGAGTAAAATCGAAAAAACAAAAATTTTACTCTTACGAGTAAGAACGATATTCAAATTATGAACATTTTAATTTTTGAATATTATTTCAAAGGATTGAAATGAGTGCTCGAATAAAGTAAAACTCTGGTTTGAAAATTTAAATGTTTATGAATTTATACGGAAAACTGCGTCTTTTTACGTAAAATATTTTGTATTTTATTTTTCATAATATACGTTCGATCTCTCGTATATACACCGGGGAGATGTTTCTATAAACATAGAAACCTTTTCGTTGAGATAGATCTGTTAGACATCAAAAGATATTCGCAAAACAAAATGTAAATTATTGAAGTGAAAAAAACTGAGTTTAGTATTTCTAAGAAAATTATAGTTAAAACACTATTTTAGTAAAAAAAAATATTGCACTGGTTTGTTCTCTCAATAAAATTAAATCAACATATACATACCATTATACAAACTGCAAGAAAAAACTGTGAAGCCATTGCTTTGACTAAGATATTGCGCAAACTGTACGTAGGTAGATATAAGGTTTTTTGATTATTTCGATAATGCGGGCAAATGTGATGGAAATATTTGTTTCGTGGTACGCTTCGTGGGACAAATTTCTCCGTGGGACAACGCAATCAAATGTGGGACATTTCCACGCAGCGTGGGACGTCTGGTCAGTTTACTACCCATAAACGTGCGTAAATTTTTCATTTGGTTCAAAATTGTACAATTATTGCGAGCTTCTTTTAAATCTATAAGAAAATCCTACTACAAAAAAATAATAGTTTCTCCCTCCCTGTGACTGTATAAAAAAATGAACAAAGATTGACGTTTAGGATATGTTTTGGATTTTATTATAACCAACCAAACATATAATTTTTGCTATTTTATGAAATAAAAATTATAGTCCGTATAGCGAAAAGAATTTGTCAGCAAATATTCATAACATACTTTGAAAATATTTACATAGCTTAAATATTGGTTTGTGTCGTTAGAAAATATTACTTGTCTATTATAAAACATTCACTATTATAAAATCACTGGAAATAACACAAAAAGTTTAAATTACTCCCGTAATTATTTTCATTCATTTTATAAAAATTAGCACAACTATCAAGAAAACCTTTGATATGTTATAGGATTTTGCATTTAGAATTGTTTTTGATTTATTGTTTTTTAAAAAGTCTTGTAAAGTTTCTACAGTATGATATAGATAAAAAACAGGGCCAAACAGTCAGGGTTCTCCAAATAAGTGGGATATAATTAGGTTGTGTTCTCCTGCATGTACTTACTTTTAAGTTTATATAAATTACCAATGACCAATAACAATTGAAATTTGAATGTTAAATACTGTACTATCAACTCTCGAGGAACCCTATACAAATGAAATATTTTGTTTCCTCTGGCTCAGACACGAATATCTTATAAACAAAACACAATCGTTCTTCTAAAAGCCAATTGACGCCTCTGATGCGTGCACTACAACTTTTAATTTAATTTAAGTAATAATTAGATTTTTTTCTTATTTTAATTAAAAATAAAATGCTTTACAATAAAAATTGGTTAACACAGCTGCATTTCAATAAAAAAAGACATGTGATTTTTTTAATAATAGTTTAATGGCAACTAACTGTTTTCTCAATCTCCATTTGTTAAACTATGAACATAAAAAAGGCATCTTTGAACTAAAATTTTCTTAAAGATAAACTACATTTTAAGCTGAACCACATTTTAATTCAAACAATTAAAGGTGGACGGAGACTGACGCCATAAACACTCTTTCGCCAGTGGCTTTGTCGAAGACACGCAGGGTAAAAGGTACTACTGGTGAATTGAAGGTTCATCACCAGGTAGAGAGATAGGGTTGGTGGAACGAGAATTATGATGACGGTTAGGAAGAAAAGGTGAGTGAAAATTCAGTACATTTTTGTGATCATGGGTATTATAATTTTAAAGATACGGTTTATAGCAAGCGTACGGTGGAGAGTTTAACACAGTATCCTAGTACCGTACCTACACGGCAATACATGGGAGTAATAGTTTTTGTTTGTTCTAGTTCTAATTGCCCTTCCAGATTTCGAAGCTCAGTGGAACAGTGCGTATTTGAGGCTGATCATTAAAAGTTATCTTTTTTGTTGGCTTGTTGGCCGATGGTAAATCTGGTTGATTCATGCCCGTTGCGTTTGCTGGCAACAGAGTAGCTAGAGGATAAAAAACTCGATCACAATTATGATCAGCTGTAGGATTAAGTGAAGGAATTGACTTGTGAATCGTTGATGAAGGTTCTGGATCAGCGCGATCCGAATGAGCGTTTGAGTCTTGTTGGCTCAATTGTGGTAAATGCGTGGCAGAACTGCGTTGCTCGTCACCTGAATTATCATGATATAAGAACTTATTTTTATTGATTGAAATCTTGGCGGTTTTGCCATTTATTTCCAAATCTAAGTTTTTGTTAATGTGACTTTAAACTTTGAAGGGACCGGTATAAGGAGGTTGTAGGGATTTCCTTACAGCATCGGTTCGTTTGCAGATCTTTACTCACAAACAAAGTTGAAGACTTTACGTGTGCGAACGCTTATATTGGACGTTTTTCGTCGAAATCTTTCTTCAATTGTTTGATGAATTCGGAGGGGGTCGAACGAATTTGCATAAGAATCGAGAAATTGGCCCGAGATTCTAATCGAGCTGCCAGAAGTTCCATAGTTCTGAGGAAGTAGATTGCAGGTCGTTGCTGTAGGAGGTTCGTAAACCAAGAAAGATAGAAGGTAGAATTGCTATCCAGTTG
Organism: Diogma glabrata; assembly: GCA_963693315.1. NCBI lineage: Eukaryota > Metazoa > Arthropoda > Insecta > Diptera > Cylindrotomidae > Diogma > Diogma glabrata. The sequence goes on from OY856187.1 coordinate 119,467,956, forward strand.
GGATGATTGTGGCACATAATTACGGACTTAATAGTACGATGCCAACGTGCTATCATTCCATTACATTTTGGATTGTACGATGTGGTTCGACATTGTTTGAAACCTAGTGGATTTGAATTGGGTTCCTTGATCTGTTATAAATGATTCTGGAACAAATCGCGAAATCCAAAATTGTAAACAGCAAAAGCGACTGTTCGAGCAGTGAGCGCTTCAGACCACCGTGTATAACAATCGATAAAAGTTACAGTATCCACCGTATCGGTGGTTTTCTGACACTGGTAGAGGATCAATGATATAGAGGTGCATTTGAGTGAATCGCTGACTTTTTATTTGAATGGTGCCAGGGTGACTTAGTATGTCGAGCACCTTGCACTTTTGAAACGCTATGCATTGTTACGTCATTTTTGATGCCCAATGTTCAAATATTTTACTTTTTAATTTTTACTTAAAAGACGCGCAATCAAATCGATTGTAAGTTCATTTAATGTGTATCCATGTTTCGTTTTAGGTAGATTTCATAGAAGAGTCTACCTATTTTTAAGTTTAATTTTTAATGTGTCACAAAAAAAACCATACGCTAAATAAAATAAATAAAAAATGACAATAAATTTGAGTTTCAAAGTCGTGTTGCCTTGAAGTAGAGTTTAAAGTTTCTTGTCTCATTAGTTTGGGCATCCGCAATTGCAACATAGTTAATTTTCCTTGGTATGAGTATTTGACGTATAAGAGATAACGGGTCGGCTTTAACGTTGTTGGTGCCAGAAATATGTTGGATATCGGTAGTAATTTGCCCGATGTAAGCCGAATTCCGAAATTGACAGGGAGATACTTTTTTCAAGGTTTTACCTGAGAGCATAAGTTAATGGTTTATGGTCAGTGAATAGTGTAAATTAAAGACCTTCCAGTAAATACTTGAAATGTTTGATGCCACAGTACGCTGCTAAAAGTTCTCGGTTTTAAGCGCTGTTTTTGATGTGGGAATCATTTAAACGGACAGAGAAGAAACTTAGCGATTGCCATGTTTGTTTGTCAAATTGTTAAACTACGGTCCCTATAACACTGTGTTTGATGCATCCACCATAATTGCTAGTCGAGCTGAAGATGACAGATGCGCGAGAAGGCTGGCATTGCACAATTTGTCCTTGCAGTTGTTAAAAGCTTGTATGTTGTTAAAGCTTGTATGTAACAATATTTACATCTAAAGAAGATTCACTTCAAACGTGAGCTTATATAGATGAGGCTCACACATTTTTATAGTTTTTCTACCCTTCTTTGAAACAGAATGTACCCTAATCAATGAAACAAATATTCAATTCGCTATCATTCAGATCGCCTCTCGTTATAGACCCTAGCTTAGAGCTTCACAGTTACTTTCATAGCACTCGAACTGTTTACTGATTAGTTATTTTCTTAGGTTCAAACTTATGAAATAAATAATGGATGATTATTACAAGCCAAATTTTCATCAGATAATCCAGAAAGACTCTACACAGAGTTATAACATTACTGTAAAATTTAATAGTTTAAAATTAAAAGATTTAGTAGATTAAGAGTAAACATTTTAATTTAACTGCTAAGTAATTGTGTGTCAGTAACTTATTGAAGATCGATCATTAAAAGTTTTAAAGAGAATGAAATTATAAGCTGGTTTAAACAGACTTACGTTTTATTTTGTGTTTAAAGTTTTATAAGTAATATAAAAATATTTTCAAATTAATTATTTTGAGTGAAGTTATATAATATTTGTTATATTTTTGTTTGCAAAGTTACTATCCACAAAAACGGCTATCCACAAAAACGTTAAGCCACGAAATTAACATTAATGTTGGTTAACAATTAGTTTGTGAACAATTCATTAAAGCATCCAAACAATTTCAATTTTGGAAGCCACATTCGAGTTTTATATTTTCAAAGTCAGTTTTTACAACTTAATATAATTTTATATAAAATAAGTAATATATTATGAGTACGTACTACGTAGCCGTAGTCATTATATTACAGTACGTGTAGAGTATTTATTAGAGTATTAATTATTTAAAAGATAAATATAGAAATTAGAAATAATTACTGAGTTCTGATGTTGTACGAATTCGGACAGAACAGATATATAATAAAAGGAATTTGAAAATATGAAGGGCCTGAAATCTCAATGCTTCTGAGATATCAAGACTTCAGTCTGCTTTAAGAATTTTTTTAAGCGAATCGAGGATTCACTCAGCACTGCATTGGTGTAACTAGGAAATTGTTTCAGGGTGGGCCTGGCCCCGTAATATTGCTAAGTAAAATAATAAAAATTTCCCTATTTATTTTAATATATACATAAATGTGTGGTTATTTGAGTCTAATTTTCAAATTTACTTTCGTTTAAATTTTTTTTATAGAGTGTAATGTTTTAAACTAAGTTATTTAGACATTTATTAAGTTTAAATCCTCTTTTAAAAACTCTTTTCCCTAAAACCTTTTACTTTATGAAATAGCATGTTTGAAAAATAAAAATTGAGAAAAATCGTATAAAATATAATGTTTTTTATCTTTCTAATAAAGTCTCACTTAGTCTCAAACAAAATAGTTAAAATCGGTTAACCCGTTCGATCACAATATAATTTGAAACTTTCCTTGTCCTTAAATTTCCTAATATATGTATTTCGAGCCACCCGGTGTCAAAAATAAGCAAAATAAATAAAACACGTATTAATTTTTTTATTATACAAACGATCACCGAACTTTTAAGAAAAACGGAGAAATTGACAGGTTCAAATTTTTTATTTTACAACGTCTTGATGGGACATGGCTCTTGATCCGATTTTCCAACTACAGTTATTTAGATATGTGATTGCGTATTTGTTTCTGAAAGTAACTTTGGGTTTAGCAAAAATAAGGGTAAAACTAACGCAGAAGTTGTAAAAACCGTACAGGCGCCAATCGTAAAACCAATGGCGCAAAAAATTAACTATTAATTGTTGTCATTCAAAAAGTTATTGCAAAATTGGTGGAAAATAGATCGGTGAAAAACGATTAAAAAGTGGCAAAATCGTTGCAATCGCTCAAGAACATATTGCTATACTGTATAAGTGGTGGCGTAAATTAGAGTCCAAAAACATCAATTCTTCATTGTTTACAGTAATCACACATTCCATAAACTATTTAACGCAGTACTTTGCACAAAGATATTCATTTGCAGCTATACAAAATGCAGATTACTCAAGAAATAAAGCCATCGAATCATCAGCCATCGAGACGTCCAATCACGTTGTCAATTTTGATAAATTTAAAGTGCGATTTTTTTGGTGTTCCAGTGTTCCGGTGTAGTTTATGGAGTAATCAGAAGTATTTCCTTAAAATAAAGTTTGGATTGTTTTTATTAGGAAATCTTTCGTTGAACAATTTCACGGAAGGTGGGGATTTGCAGAAAGTGTGAATGTTCAATGAATCTGACACATCATATTGTTAGAAAGAAATTTTTTTTAAAGTTCCCTAATATAGTGAACTATTTAGATAAACGAACATTTTATACATATACTTTTGGAAACATGTTTGGTAGTCCATTTATAGTTGCCTAACCCTAATGAGAAATTACAAACTTTTTAAAATTGGAATTTCCTTTTTAATTAGAAACGACCCATACAAGGTTGTACAAGTAGTCCAGTAATGGTTTCTTACTGGTGACCAGTAATACAAGAATGGGCAAATACTGGCACCCATGAATGGCCCACTATTATAATTTTGCTGGATGATTACTTCAAACAATACATATGGCTGCCATTCATGAGCCAGTGAAAAAATCAGCAATCTGCCATACAAGGTATTAAAGCCGGCATAGTAACGGACTAATAATAATGTCCTTTATTGCAGCAATGGTCGATTACTGGCAACCATGACTTGGCCAATAAAAAATATAAATACGTAAATTTAAATAAATTAAATTCAAAATAATTAAAATAAATTTAAAATTTCTAATGAAAACAAATTTAAAGCTTATAAACCTTACCAATTTTATCACAGTATTTCATTTTCATAGTATGACCAAGTACTTTTTCATGTGCAAGTGTTTGGTCATTCAAAGGTAGCTATAAACTGGCTTCTTTCTGTAAACCATAAATCGGCCGATGAATAGTTCTAGTACTGGGCCATTAACAATAGCCAAGTACTGTTAAGCATTAATGGACCAGCGCTTGGCCGTATTTCAGAGTCTGGTAAAGCCTGCTTGGGGAAGACCAATGGTATGAACTGTAAAAGTTTTTTTCGTAATTGTCAAAATTTAGTTCGGTGTGATTTATTTCTAATACTTTAAGGTAGATGGTTTTTCTATCGGGGTGATGATACATCACATCCACTAATTAATTCTCTTTTAAAATAATTGTAAAAAGCGAATAGTAATGAAATATAAATTGATTTTCTTAGATTCTCCTTTTCTGACTTATACCGCATTCACAGCGACATAGCAAATTAGTAGATGTAATTTAAATCTGTGCTGTAAACACTTTTTATTTTAAAATCTTACAACTAATCTGATATCTAGGCTTACTACAATTACAAACGATTCAAATTACAATCTACGTTTTAAACTCATATTAAATATGCCAAGATGCAAATTATAATTTGCTATCTACTAATTTGCTCTGTCGCTGTGAATGCGGTATTAGTAAATAAATACAATTTCATTTTCTCTAACCAACATATGCTTCATAAAATTCATGTTCTAGGGGGGAAATTCGTCTAGATGGGGCCTCTTGGCCTCTACCTAGTTACACCAATGCTCAGCAGACTTATCAAAAATCATTCATTTATCCTTCAACGTTTCTAAACATAACAATTTTCTACACTAAAAACTGCAAGATATGGCAAGTCGAACTCCGAAATTGATTCAACAACTGTACAAGTACAGAACGGTGTAGTTGAGGCAACCGCACGTCATGTTTCTGGGAAAATTAAATATAGTTCAGTTAATTTCAAATACTTCTATTTTGAAATGAAAATAGGGTGCCACTGCCTATTGGTGTGACTTCGGTGTCCGTCTGAATCTCTACATACTCGATTTTATCTTAAACTATAAGTGCTATCAACTTGATATTTTCTATGCAGTTATAAAATGTATTTGTCTACGCCTACTGAAAACCAAAAGAATATCAAATGTTTGTTTTTCCTGTATTTTATAGACATATAGATAAGGAGATAACAAAACAAAAGTTTTTTAAGGAATTGATTTTGATTTAGAAAAATCGAAAAAGATTGAAATATTTAAAAAAGCTTAGTTTTTTAGTTATTATAAAAAAAGTTAGTTTGTTCTCCTGTCCCCCTACCCCATAACTTCGCACATCACAAAAGAAAAAATTTGAAAAAATTTACGGTTATGGGAAATGTTGTAAGGATTAAACACAAACTATAGCGATTCGGCGTATCTTTTAAAACGTTATTTGAAAGGAAAAATAATTATTTTTGATATTGTCAAGTGGGGTGTCATATGAGCGGTGATTTTTTTTGTAGACCAAAATAATTTTTTTGTAATTTTATAAAGCACCGTTTTCGACTTATTTTTGAAAACGTGAATTTTTTTGTTCCCCACACCTTTATCTACGATACGAACATAACAAAAAAAATTCAAAAAAATTTCCTGGTTTTTCCTGGTTGTTTTTTTTGGTTGTTCAAAAAAATATTTTTGACCTTGACAAGGGGGCATCAGAGGTGATTTTTTTTTTAGTTCAAACAATTTTTTTATACTTTACTGTAGTCACTGACGTGAATTTTTTTTAATTTTCGAGAATACAGTTTTCGACTTATTTTTAAAAATGTGAATTTTTTCAAGTATCGATATTTTGTTTTGAGAATAGTAGATTCTTGTATGAGCTTAGAATTGTGGCGAATAGTAATTCTTCACGAGGATGCAGTTTCAGGGAAGGAGCGAAGCGAATGGAACCATCCGAGTGGAGAATCGCCATCATTAAGATTTCCCAAATCAGCGTTTTTCTCTTTAAAAACGATAACACAAATGTTAAATTGGTAACAAAGCATCTTTATTCCTTCTTTATGTGAAAATCAAAACCTTTAATTTTGAATTTATTTCAAGAATTTGAATAAAAAATGGATTTTTTTAATATTTATTTTAATTTATTGTTTTATTTCGGGGCTTACTCCCACCATGTTAGTTACAAGTCATGCTTATTCCATGGCATCGGCAACAAAACGAGCTTATTCCAAACCTTAATTCGAAATAACTTTAAATGATGCAAGTTTATCGTGGATTTCCGTTTAAATATATAATAATTAAGCTTCGTTTATTGTTTGTGAATTGAAATAATAGATTAATTTGCAACAAATGAGAAGTTTTTTTCAATTTGTGCAAATTTGATCAAAGTGGAAGACACCACTTTGCCTAGAACACACATGTGTAGCCTAGAACACACATGTTCATCGTTCGTGCCTCGGTTGAACACTTACACAAATGTTTGTGCATTCGATAAAAAATACTATTGTGTGCACTAGTGTTAGAGGGTTTGCTCAAACTAGTATATACCTCCCATCACACCAACTAGTATCACAATAAATTTTTTTTTAAAACATTTTGAAAGATATCTGACCGACTGCTAAGTTTTCGTTAAATTTTTACAAAGTTATTTGTGTGAATTATTTCAACTTCTCTGTCTGGATCACTATTTCCGAACACATAAATGTAATCACAATATTTGTAAAACTCGTATCTGAAATACCAGAGTGGTGTAAAAATCTACACAATATTGTGAATATGACAAGAACAATATTGTTACTGTCAAAATAACAATTTTATTTTATGTTTTGTGTGTTGACTTTTTAAATACAAATTTCATCGATTGGCGTAAAATAGTATATTTTTCTACTCCTATAACAGTAAATTATAAATTACATCACACTATCCATGACATGTAAATTGATTATTTCAAATAGCGTGCGGTAAGTAAAAAAAAGCGTGCGGTAAGTAAAAACAAGCGTGCGGTAATGGATTTTCATAATATATATATTACCGCACGCTTTTAATAAAAAGAAAAATTTGATTTTTTATGAACTAGAATTTATATTTAAAGTAAAATTTTGACAATGTTTAATAACAATAGGAGGCCCAGACTTTTGTAAAACCATATTGGAAGTTGGCATTGGAACAAAAATGTTTGATGTTGTATCCACAGAATTTTAATTTGATTCGGAAGTAGATGGCATTGAAACAGAAATGTTTGATGTTGTATCTACAGAATTTGAATTTGATGTTGACATTAAATTTTCTGAATCATTTATTTCATGTTTTTCGATAGACTGAAGTATTTTATTTGCCGTAATTTGTTTGTTTAACATTGAGTTATCAAGAGAACTTTCCGCTACGTGGAAGACTTCCAACCGCCGTGTCTTTTAAGTGTCAACAAATCTCCATCAGCATCTACAAGCAGAGTTGGTGACGACCTGCGGAAGCAGTGACAAGGAAAAATATCTCGATTAGATTGCTTCAGAAATTTGGCGATTTCCTTAGGAATACTGCTAATTTTGTTTATACCAGTCACTTGTCTGGCACATTTACCATTTTGGTATTTAAGAAAAAATTGGGTAATAGATGCATCATTAACATTTTGACGGATCTGTACGTATTTTTTACATATGTTGTAAAAGGTGCCAGAAACAATAAATGATCGATCTACTTTAGTTTTTATATCAATAACTTTGAAAACTAATGTGTTTCCAGTATCTTCGATGCTAGCCAGTTTTATATTTTTTAATTCTTGTCTACGACAAGCACCGCTAATCCCACAAATCAGCATAACCTAAAATTAACAATAAAAAATATTATTTACTAAGAGACCGATTATTTAATTAAAATGTGCATACCTTAGTTAGCAGATAATCTCTATCTGGTGCATTTACAATAAAATTGTTGATCTCTTCAGGACTTAAAACTTTGGACTTGATTCCTTTATATCCATCGGATTGTCGTTTTAAGTATCCCTTTAGTTTTGAAAAGTTGGGTATATTTACATAATTTTTTACCGTCATCATAGACCTCAACATCGAATAGGTGGCCCATAGCAATGGTGGTTTAAACTTTTTGGAAATTTCACCAAAATAGGCGAGAAGAACATTTTCAGAAAATGAATTTATATTATTTTCCCTACGCCAATTCATAAATTGCTCATAAGCTTTCTCATAACGCAATTTCGATTTTTCTGGTAGGATTTTTTTCCACCATTCCCTCAGCTAGCAGTGTTATTTCTAACGGTGTGCTGTCCAATTCAGACATATTGGAGTCAGAAATCATTTTTTACAAAGTTTTATATCGTAAATTCGTAAATCAAACTTATATCATTGGTATATTATTCATTTAAATGTTTGACAGATAATAATACAAAGCCTACTACAATCGGTAAATTGTTTTCATTTAATTTATAATAAGTAGTTAAATTTTCAAGTAGGTATATGCAGAAATGTGCATTATAAAAATTTCGTAGAAAAAGTATATAACAAATCTCGAGTTGTAAAGCATTTTCCATGCTCGTGAAGATACTGCACTAAAATACACTAGATACCGCAAAATTTTCCCTCGCATGTAAAATGCTATTTACAACTCTAGATATGTAATATACCATTAAACAAAAATTTTTCTTTTTACTAAAAAGCGTGCGATAATATATATATATATATATATATATATATATATATATATATATATATATATATATATATATATATATATATATATATATATATATATATATATATATATATATATATACATATATATATATATATATATACATATATATATATATATATATATATATATATATATATATATATATATATATATATATATATATATATATATATATATATATATATGTATATATATATATATGAAAATCCATTACCGCACGCTTTTTTTTACTTACCGCACGCTATTTGAAATAATCAATTTACATGTCATGGATACTGTGATGTAATTTATAATTTACTGTGATAGGAGTAAAAAGATGAATTTACAATTCAAAAATAAGTCTTTAATTACTTATATTTTTATATATATCATTGCATGCATTTTATCTATATGTAAATACGTAAGCAATATTTTTGCGGTACAGTTTTAAAATATTTGCGCCATCAAAAGTGTGGCAATGTGTATATCGTAGGATAGGTCTTGAGGAGTAGATGTGCCGAAAAATACTTCATTTTGAATTTTGACGATTTTTTCAGAAAAAATGGCAAAAATGTCATAGGCGTATTTGTTTGAGTTTTTTGTTCGGTTATTTTGTTTTTTTTTTCAAGTTATTTGTTTCACAGTTCAAAATCTATCTATCTATCTATCTATATATAAATACGTAAGCAATATTTTTGTAGTACAATCTTAAAATTTTTGCCCCATCAAAAATGTGGCAATATGTATATCGTTGGAAAGGTCTTGAGTAGTAGATAAGTTGACAATTCAAAATCAATTATATCAATAAATCAAACTCTGAAATAATGGGTTGTAGCTATTTTATTGGGAGGTCTTTTTTCAATTTATATTTACAATGGCCAAATTTCGGCCACTGGGCGATTCCTAGTATATATCATTGCATATGTAAAGATTAAAAAAGTTGTTTAAAAAGACATCTTTGATTGTTTTATTTCAAAATATTCTTGAATTTGACAAAAAACGTGTTATAATCTGTTATAATTTCGTAGCTAAGACACAAACCTATAGGATAGGACATATTTGTGTTATAGAATATCATTTTTACATAATGTTGTGTTGTGAAGCATTTAGATGGAATTGAAAAGATTGTCGATTGACAAATTTGTATTCGGTAATACGGCCCTGTTAATGTATGGAAATTGGGTAGAGTGGTGGCGTAATTTCAAGTTGATAGTACTTATAGTTTTTTAGAAAATTGATTATATATAGTTTGTGCAAACAACTTGCGAATATTTATAAGCACTTTTAATTGCAAAAATAAACTGCCTATCTGATATTTTGTTCGCTTATTTATATCCAAAAATAAATAAATAGAAACTTCTGCTAATCAGTTGTTGTTTCCCACTGTCCTTTTCTAGAAAACAATATTCGAAGTATCATGAATAATTGGCCACACCTCCTTTAATTCATACTTGTATTAATGTAAACATTTGTATTAGCGAACTCATCCTATAACAAATTTAATTTGCATTAATTTATGCAAAATGTATTAGTTAACTCATTCTTTAATCCATCTTTGCAATAGTTTGAATGTGGAAAACATTTATGCAGAATGTATTGGTTATGTATGAGTAAATTAACCCATTCTGGTCGAAGCTTATTACAATATGTATTAGTTTACAAAAACAAAAGTGTATATATCCTTATAAATAAGCATTTTTTTACGTTTTTAGATATTAAAAAGAAGAAACGATAAGATCCGAAATACAGTATGACAAGTGTGAATAATCAAACTAAAATAACAGGTAAAAATAATTTTTCTACGATCAAACAAAAAAATTATTACTTATGATAGGGTCTTAGTAATTTAATGTATAGCAGGCTACAGACCTTCAATCAATTTGTCAATACGAAAATAAACGAAATAAAATTTAGGGGATTTTTACACTAAATTTTATTTCGTTTATTTTCGTTTTCGAATTGATTGACAAATTGATTGAAGGTCTGTAGCCTGCTTAAGGTACGTTTCATTATTGTTTATTTATTTTGAAAAATTCACCAAGCTAACAGTAACGTAATACCTGTATTACGAACTAGTGCGTAATGAAATAATAAACAATCCAATATTAACATGACAACGGTTGCCATGAAAAACTAATAACATTTCAACCAATTCTAAACTTTGGCATAACAAATAAAAAATTTCGATTAGAAATACAAACTGTGAGCTGACATCCTTTACGTACCTCTTTCGTAGCTGATAACTCTTAATACGTTATGCAATATTCAATTATTATTATTTTTTATATTTTATTTAGCAGATCCAGTCCAACATCTTCCTGATATAACACATTTTGAAGATGCACTAACACTTACTGAGTTTGGAAAGTTTAATTATTTATTAATACTAGTATCTGGTACGATATCATTAATGAATATTTTTGTCACAATGTCTCTAAGCATGGTATTGCCACTTGCACAATGTGACCTTAATTTGACAATGGAAGATAAAGGGATCCTTGGATCAATTGCATTTCTTGGAATTATATCAAGTTCACATATGTGGGGACTCATAGCTGATACATTAGGACGAAGAAGAGCCATGATTGTATCTCTAATCTTTTCATATTTCTTTTCTTTTATTTCAAGTTTTGCAACAGGATTCTGGTTTTTTCTTTCATTTCGATTTTTAACCGGTTTCTTGTAAGCAGCTCAATTCTTGAAACGAATAGGAATTAACTTTTTATTTAATTTCAGTACTTCAGGATCTTCTGCAACAATATATGCGTATTTAAGTGAGTTTCATAACAGTAAAAATCAAGCGAAAGCAATTTTTGGTGCAACAGTAGTGTCTTGCGTCGGATGCTTAGTGTATCCAATGGTATCATACACTATAGTTACGGAAGAATGGTTTATCAATATTCCTGTATTATCGATTAGAATAAAACCTTGGGGAATGATTATGGTGTTCTGTGAAATACCAAGCCTATTATGCGCTATTGTGCTTTTTATCCTTCCAGAAAGTCCAAAGTATGTTTTACTGGACGGTGATCAGGAAAAAGCAATTTCCATTATCAAACATGTCCATAGAATCAATTTGGGAACAAAAGCAAAGGAGTTAAATGTATAATTTTAGTCAGAAAACTTTTTGATTGATTTAATATTATATTTTAAGATTACAGCAATGGTTGATGAAAACAGTGGAGTGTTACAAGGAAGATCTGACTTATTTTCAATAACGTTCTTTTTAAAACTTGTTTGGAATCAAACCGCTCCGTTATTCAATAAAAAATACTTGAAAGCAACTTTATTGATGTGTGCAATACAGTTTGGAATATGTTTGTTATCAGAGGGAGCTATGCTATGGGTTTCAGATATATCAAACCAAGTCGCGCAATACACAAACAAATTTCCAAATGAATCGATCGGTATATGCGACATTCTAACAAAAACGGAATCAATCGATTACGAATCAACTTTGAATTTAACTATTGTGAGAAAATTTTATTAATTTAAGTTTTCTTGTTAAAATTTAATGTTCCTGATTTTTGTAGGCAAATGAATGTAGTGACACGTTAGATATATCTGCATTTGTATATATGGGTATTATAAATGCCATATACTTTGTATTGGTTATAGTGACGGGATTTGTAGTAAGTTCATTTGGAAAACTTCCAATTACTTTAATCGTTTTGCTCACAAGTGCATCGAGCGGAATTTTGATTTTATTTGTACCATCTTCTTTTGGAATGGTACTTTTTCTGGTCTTTGTTCAATGTAGCTTGGTAGCACCAATAATTAATCTAACAGCTGTTGAGATCTATCCAACAAATATGAGAGCAATGGCTGTGTGTATTTCATTATTGATAGGCAGATTTGGTAGTGGATTTGGATCCAATTTTGTTGGAAATTTATTGAAATACAGTTGTTCTGGAACATTTTTAGTATTAGGCATTGATTTGATAGGTAACTTTATATATAAAATCTTGATATAATTAAATATAATGTAATTTTTCGTTTTAGTGTGCGCCATTCTCTCAGTCTGTTTCATTCCCAATATTCGAACAAAACAAATAAGCACTATAAAATCATAGACTTTACGACCGATATATGACGAATGTCATAAGTTGAAAATTTTTTTATCCATGAAAAATACAAAGTTTCAAGTTATCTGGTTGTTATCGTAATAAGTATGTTTTTGAAAAACTGCATTATTCTCCGAAAATAAAAGTAGACATAATTTTTAAGATATTATTAATAATCAGAAATAAATTTGTATAACAATTAGTAGCTTGCTTCTTCGGTTTCTTGTGCATTGAATTTACAAGATTTACATCTTTGTGTAATGAGATATAGCTAATACCAAACGTTATTTATCCCCCAATTCCATGAAATATAGCCACGAATTTATATCTAGTATTAAATCCTTTTTAAAGGATCCGGAGTCTCAATGTAATCGACTAAGACGATCAACCTTTCTACCTTTCGAATCCATATCGTTTATATATCTTCAAATAATACTCTTGCCGTTTTAGTTTATTAAGGTTATAAAAATTATCATGTATCTTGAATAAAATAATATTTTTTATTTTAATAATTATTTATTAATATATATTGTTAAAACCACAAAACTACAAAAACTTGTACACACGAATAGATAAACATCACAATGTTTATCTATTCGATTTAAATTTATATACTGTTCCGATTACACAAAACACAAAAAATTCTAGTTTACAAATTTTCTTAAACAACTCAAAAAGTAAGATAGCAATTGTTTATACAAATGTCATTGTAAATGGTTGACATGACATGATGACAAACAAAATGGGAGGTCAATGATATTGATAGCGTTATTTATTCTCATGATATTTGCAAGAGTTGATTTTAAGTGTTTTGGAAACCACTAAAAAACAATTTCGTTGATTCTTACCACTTCCGTTGAAATTGGGACATCCGTTGTTGGGAAAATGTTGGACAAATTTTGCACATGAACATACGCACATACACATATATACTGCCAGCTAAAAATATGCTAAAAAGCTTTAGGAGGTCTTGAAACGTAAAGATATCATAAAAATTCCGATTTCGATAATCGACCCAAAAACAATAACTTACCATATCAGAAAGTTATTATTGAGCAGTGCGTAATTCATTATGACGAAAGCTCTTTCATAATTCTTGCATAACCCAGTTTTTATTATTATTGAAACAAGTAAAAAAAATGAATGTGTGAGGCAACAAATCAATCAACTTGCATTTGCATGAGCATACCACAATTTTTAAATATATTAACTCACACAAAAATGTTTAAATTACTGTATGAGAAAATGGTTATAAATTTATTGATCGACTTGTTGTTTTTGTGTATGATTTTGATTCACAATTCAAAGCATATAAGTTGAAATAAGGCCGGTCGTTAAATTTGTTTACTTGAGTGTATGTACATTTATGTAGTTTATTTAAAACTTGGTAATAAACTATGAGGCTTGTTTCCAATTATATGTCATCTTAAACTTATACCAAACTACAGAATTTGTGTAACGAAAACTAAACGTTCATCAGCGACAGTTACACCCGCCACCCAAGTATTATGTTTAGGAGTAGACAGTGTATGTAATAACTTTAATCGTTCACTTTTGAGAACATTACAGCACCGCTATAATGTTACCTAATAACTGTGAATAACAGCTTAGTATACCTCTTATGGATTACTCCCAAACAAGTGATACTATCAGGCAACTAACGCTATTCTCCGTTCCAGAGTAAGTGGACACTCAATTTAAACTGAGGACTATTACAACAATTTTGACGAAAAGAGCAAAAATCATGTCATTTTTTAACGTTATTTTTTTTTAGGGATAGCCATAGGTTGCATTTGGCGGAACTCTCTATTGCACGTAGACTCAACAGTTCATAGCCACGTGTCGGAGTTTGTTCCCATAACAAATATTCCAAAAAATTCCACTTTTTGTCTAAAATCTAAAACCTACTGTTTATTGACGACGGTTTTAGTGTGCTAGCCTTTAGTGTTAAAGTCAAAAATATTAGCTCTGATGCTAGAAAAGGTTGAACATACACGTTCATGTCCTTTTAAGTTAGGCTTAAAATAAAATTATTATTTGTTCTCAAATGCTGACAAACATCTTACTTTGCCTGCCTATTGATGCATTGTATGAGACATTCATCTTCAGGTCCGAATCATCTGTTAATAATGACAAGGCAAACGTTTTAGATAACCCTAATGCACTTGAATATTTCATGATTGTTTCAGCTCTTGAAAGTTAATCCGCTTTTTGTTTCCCGGAACGCCACTTTGACCTGAAATCCATCGCAGCGTGATGCAGTTGAATTGTGCTATCCTACAATTATTGAAGGACTTTTCAGAGCTATTTATGACGCATTATTTGAGACAATGTAGCCATCTCCTGCATTTCCATGAAACAGTAAACCATCCTTAAAGAAAATATATCTCGCTGAATAACCAGTCGGACGAGGAACCCTCACATTCCTCTTTAGTAGAGATGATTAATTCAGCGTGTTTCTCAAATCTATATACTTTAGTCGTGACGTCACGCATATCAATTGCCAGACAATCTGTCCGATCCATTCTATAGTCTCAGGTGGTTTCAATCCGCAGAGGTTTTAAAAATCGTTTACCAACACCTTAGAGCGCAAGTTGTTATGGCACCTACGTCTTAAAAGGTATTTATGTGTTGTTGTGACACATATTGTAAACCCTATAACACAACACTTTTTATTTAAAAAAAAAATATGCATGCCGATTACCATGAATCATGCAAAATCACAATCACCAGCCAGAGCAAATCGGTAGATGACCAACTTGCACTCTGTATTTTCTAAGCTGATGTAGCTTCAGCTAAGAGATGAAATGATCGCTTGTTCGAGTTAACCAGAATCAGAACCAGAAGACTTACTCTTTTCAAACACATTAAACAAATACGTTCTAAAGAAAAATTAAATCCGGGGTCTCAAATTGTGAACGTATATGTTGGTAATTGGTCTAAGTGTTGAATCGTTCACTAATCAGTTCTAACTGGCTGGCTAGCACTAACACTATGGCCTGCTCGACCATAGACACATATTTTCTCAGCCAGTTATTGCTGAGAGTGGCGACCTTCTCCTCAGTCAATTCCGTCATCCAACTTATAGAGTGCGCGATTTCGTAAAATCGATGCAACTCCTGCGCGTGTACATATTACAGAAAATAGTAAAACAAATAAAAAAAATTCAGAACATAATTACTGAACTAATAAGAATTTATAACATTTTATACTTTATCTAACTTCAAGGGTCCATTATGTTTTATAAAAAAACAGATCCCTGTTTCGGCACCAATTTGTAATAACATGCCATTGCGGAAGCCTTTACTTTGAAACTAAAAATTCCGGTAGATGGTAATGACCTCAGTCACCCTTGGGATTTTTCCGGACCTGCTCACGCTCGAATCACAATCGTTTCACAATCGTCTTTATAATCGGTCATCATTATATTCTTGCAGTTCTTCTTTTACCTTACAAAGCTACCAACTTTCGGCTATGGACATTTAGTATTACATTTAAAAGAAAAATATTTTGACTTATACAATAAAATTATCTACCTCCCTCTACTAGAAGTGGGGATGTCTTCCTCTAGTTCCAGCACCGTTAGTATTGGAGATAGGACTCTTCCAGAATTGCATTCACAGAGATCAATAAAAAAAACTAGTTCTCACTTTTGTTCCAAAATTGTCAATGTTATATAATTTATTATCTTTAATCCGTTACATTAAATCGGTTAACAAGTTAATTGTTTGGCTTATTACATTAATAAAATTTCACCAAATACTCATATATTAGTTAAAACACAAAAGAATTAACTGTACCTTCCAACTCACATTTAATTTTTTCGTTCTTTTTTTTGCTGGGAAAAATTAATTTTAAAGTTAAAAAAATCTCTTATTATCAAGAAATACAAAACCACTTCCGCCACTTGCATACTAATTGGAAAGGAACGAATGAAGGTTATTCGATTCAAGTATCACCGTAGAAGTGGTTGTCCATGAAGCTTCGTATGTTATGAGAATTAATAAGAAAAATCTGAAGTTTTCCTTCATTAAAAGCACTAAGATTTTGGATGGGATTTAGGGACCGCAAGTGGTACTGGGTTGAGAACGGTTGTTACCATAGGATAACACAGACTATGAACAAATAGGAGTTTGGTTTCCTAACATGTTTTCACTCTGTTTACCCACATTTCGTCCACATGCAGTTTGTAGATTGCCATTTTAGCCATGTACTCTACTTTTAGATGTAAAGAAAATAAACCCAATGACAGTGTTACTGTAGTACGAATTGGGCCACTAATACTCGCGCATGCAATTTTCTGTATTTTATTTAACTTAGCATGGATGTTTTGTTTCTCAGTCTTGGGCCACCAAGTAACACAGCCAAAAACAATTGTTAGTCTGATTATTGCTGTGTAGATTCATATGATAACCTTAGAAACAAGACCCCAAAAACGTCCAAAGAATCGAATTAAACTTCTTTAGAAGCGTTGAGCGATTTTGTATGGGGAAAAATTTATATATTTGAGTCATCGTCACGCTAAATAAATATTAAATATAAAATAAATATTAAAAGAGAAAGAGATAAATTGTAATCATTTGTTATTTTCCTATTTCTGATTCTAATTTTCTTGATTTATAATTGGTTTTTTTTTCTTTATGGTTGAATTTGATTTTTTTTCGGTTTATAACAGTGTGAAGTGTGGTATAGTAAGTAAAGATTTTATTGTATTTAGACGATAAAAACACAGCTATTTCACAGTTTTATGGTTTCACTTCAGTCGGCAGTCCTCAAGACTGCCTTTTTTTTGTTCACAGAGAATTACAATATTCGAGAATAATGCCATAATGCCTAAGAACTTAACCTTGTAGAGGTTAATATATTTAAATTTAAATAATTAATCCCTACAAACAATCAAACGATTATTTACTCGTGCCATCTACCATCTAAACATTAACGATAAAATACACATTGCAGCGCTAAACGATTAA
Organism: Diogma glabrata; assembly: GCA_963693315.1. Taxonomy (NCBI): domain Eukaryota; kingdom Metazoa; phylum Arthropoda; class Insecta; order Diptera; family Cylindrotomidae; genus Diogma; species Diogma glabrata. Next base: position 119,485,640 of record OY856187.1, read on the forward strand.
TAAATTAATTAAATGAATGAATTTAAATTCCCTTAATGTAGTCTAATGTTAATACATGTAGAACTACAAATTGACCAAGTGTCAGCCATTGATTTCACATTGATTGGAAACATTCAATAATGACCATACAATCGTGACTTAGGATGTTAATTAGAATAGAAATGTTCCCCATTCTATGAATTCACACAAAGTATTGTCTAGAAATTTAATGCAAAAAATCCCATATAATGTAAAAGCATTTCCATAATATGGAGTCTAATGACAGTGGAAAAATTCAACTTAAGTAAAATAAATAAGTGATGAAGAAGTTTCAACTTTGAAATTGTCATCGCCTCAACGGCGTAATCGATAGCGTGTCTGCCCAAAGATTCGAGCCGGGCACTGACGAGGGTAGGTTCGAATCCGATCCGAAACACGTAAAAAATGTGAATTGTAGTTTTTTTCTGAGAAACTTCAAACCATACCTTTGAATTGAAAATATTCCAATTACTTCTTTACTTACTTGAGTTTAATTGATCTCAAAAATCCAAAATGAAATTTAAATTCCCTTAATGTAGTCTAATGTTAATACATGTAGAACTACAAATTGACCAAGTGTCAGCCATTGATTTCACATTGATTGGAAACATTCAATAATGACTATACAATCGTGACTTAGGATGTTAATTAGAATAGAAATGTTCCCCATTCTATGAATTCACACAAAGTATTGTCTAGAAATTTAATGCAAAAAATCCCATATAATGTAAAAGCATTTCCATAATATGGAGTCTAATGACAGTGGAAAAATTCAACTTAAGTAAAATAAATAAGTGATGAAGAAGTTTCAACTTTGAAATTTTCATCGCCTCAACGGCGTAATCAATAGCGTGTCTGCCCAAAGATTCGAGCCGGGCACTGATGAGGGTAGGTTCGAATCCGATCCGAAACACGTAAAAAATGTGAATTGTAGTTTTTTTCTGAGAAACTTCAAACCATACCTTTGAATTGAAAATATTCCAATTACTTCTTTACTTACTTGAGTTTAATTGATCTCAAAAATCCAAAATGAAATTTAAATTCCCTTAATGTAGTCTAATGTTAATACATGTAGAACTACAAATTGACCAAGTGTCAGCCATTGATTTCACATTGATTGGAAACATTCAATAATGACTATACAATCGTGACTTAGGATGTTAATTAGAATAGAAATGTTCCCCATTCTATGAATTCACACAAAGTATTGTCTAGAAATTTAATGCAAAAAATCCCATATAATGTAAAAGCATTTCCATAATATGGAGTCTAATGACAGTGGAAAAATTCAACTTAAGTAAAATAAATAAGTGATGAAGAAGTTTCAACTTTGAAATTGTCATCGCCTCAACGGCGTAATCGATAGCGTGTCTGCCCAAAGATTCGAGCCGGGCACTGACGAGGGTAGGTTCGAATCCGATCCGAAACACGTAAAAAATGTGAATTGTAGTTTTTTTCTGAGAAACTTCAAACCATACCTTTGAATTGAAAATATTCCAATTACTTCTTTACTTACTTGAGTTTAATTGATCTCAAAAATCCAAAATTAATTAATTAATTTATTCAAAAGTTAACCAAAGTCTCGAAACTCGATTTTGGTTCAATGGTCGTCTTCTCTATTAATTTTGGTTGATGGTAATATTATTGAAAAAAGAAAATCACTCGTGTTTTAGATTCAAGCGAATCAATATCGTAATTTAATAAAATTAAACAATTAAGTGTGCTCATAATTTTGCCATTAAATTTAAAGTTTTACTTTGCCATTAAATTAATTAAAAATCAAATTTAGTTTCTATAAGTGACTAATGTAAAGTTAAGTTTTTAATAAACTTTTGTCAAACAAAACAACGCATAGTGTTGATTAATTGATCGGTACGCAGCTTTATACATCAACACTCACATCATTTGGTGACGCCGATGCCGGTTTTTACCGGATATAAGTACAAAAGCTTTGTCTTTGGACAGCCTGGTACATTCTTGTGCCAGGTTACAAGGTACGTTAAAACACACAACAATTTAATTAAATTACCACATATAAGTCACAATAGTAACACCACCATTTAAATTTTTTTTATGTTTTAAAAAAACTGGAAGTTTGGGCGAAAGAGAACTACCAAGATCCGATCCGAAACACGTAAAAAATGTGAATTGTAGTTTTTTTCTGAGAAACTTCAAACCATACCTTTGAATTGAAAATATTCCAATTACTTCTTTACTTACTTGAGTTTAATTGATCTCAAAAATCCAAAATTAATTAATTAATTTATTCAAAAGTTAACCAAAGTCTCGAAACTCGATTTTGGTTCAATGGTCGTCTTCTCTATTAATTTTGGTTGATGGTAATATTATTGAAAAAAGAAAATCACTCGTGTTTTAGATTCAAGCGAATCAATATCGTAATTTAATAAAATTAAACAATTAAGTGTGCTCATAATTTTGCCATTAAATTTAAAGTTTTACTTTGCCATTAAATTAATTAAAAATCAAATTTAGTTTCTATAAGTGACTAATGTAAAGTTAAGTTTTTAATAAACTTTTGTCAAACAAAACAACGCATAGTGTTGATTAATTGATCGGTACGCATACAATTCTCGATCAAATCAAAAGCTGAAATTTTTTTGTTTTAAATAAACATCATTTACAAACAAAAACAACCGCATCAAAATTATAATTATTATCATCTTTAACTAAATACTAATCAAACGAAATATAATTTATGGCTGCAATTAATACATTTTAACCAAAAATCAATATAAATAATATCAAAGCGGGAAACAATTATACAAGAACAACAATATTTTTCTAAATTTTATGGTAACACAACAAAGTTGCTATCATCTACATTTACATCATCATTGCCGTTATCAAGATCTTCGTTGGACCTTTTACATACAGATAAAATATTTAATTTTTACATTACAATTTTATTTTTTGTTTTCCAATAATTTGTTTAATAACTCGATAATTTTTTTTTCATTCAATAATTTTTTTTTCGAATTATTTTTTTTAACGTAATTTATTAAACAAAAGATTTTTATTTTCATTAAAGTAAACTCAAATTAAAATTTATAAATTTACATCAAGTAAATCCTATTATATTACGGTGGTGGTTAATTAGATTTAAGTTTTTTTGCTACAATTTATTTTTATTTTCAAATTCATATATAAATGCAAAATTATATTTAATTTCTTTACATACATTTTTTTGTGAATTCTTGAAATATTTTCATACAAGCAAGCGCACTTAATTCATTCAATATTCAGCTTAGTCTGAAATCGCGTTTACAATTTACAAATTTATCTGAAATTACAAACACCGAATCGCGTTTACTTTTCTACATTTTTATTTTCTATTTTTTTAATTCATTACTCTCAACCATTATGTCAGACGACGAAAAGATGGAGACCGGTACTAGCAAAACGACTAAAGACGACAAGTTTGAGAAACCTTTCGAAGTCGACGCCACATCCAATCTAAGACTACAACCTCTGTGGACACGACAACCACACACATGGTTTCGTGTTGCAGAACTGACGTTTGACCTCCAGAATATAAAAACGGATAAGCAAAAATATTTGCAGGTTTTACACGCACTAACACCGGAGTTGTGTGAACTAGTCTCGGACGCAATTGACCCCGTGCCCGAGGTTAATAAATATGATACCTTAAAACAATCTTTGTTAGACCGCCTAGCACCGTCAGACGAACAACGTCTAGAGGCGCTTTTAAGTGGTCAAGACATGGGAGACCAACAACCTTCTGAATCACTTAGAAAAATTAAACAGCTGGCTGGAAATAATTTTTCCAACAAAATTATACGTTCGCTATGGGTACGAAAAATGCCCGAAATTATTCGCATAGCACTTGCCGCACAACCAGAAGGTATGACAACAGAAACCATGTCGAAAACAGCTGACAAAATGTTCGAAGCAATGTCATCGAGCCACGGAAAGCAGCTCAATGAAGTTTGGCAACAACGCTCTACGAAAAACGCTGGCAGTACAAGTACCGAAAACAGGGACAGTAGAGGACCATCTCGCAAGGATCGAAGCACAACTGCGCAACATGACGCATAGAGGTCGAAGCACCTCTAGAAATCGACAGTCTCATGCACGAACTATGCATCGCAGTGCCTCTCCTTCTTTTCGTCCTCGATCAAGATCAAGAGACGGCTCGGTTCATCTCAGAGGATCAGGGATGTGCTACTATCATCGCACATTTGGCGCAGTAGCAAGAAAATGCAAATCACCTTGCTCGTTTAGATAGTCGACCTCTCAGACGACCTTTAACGATGAAAAGACAGAAAAAAACGAATAAAGCCAGAGGTCAATACGGCGATCAATAGGACCATGGAATCTTACCGTCTTTTTATCCACGACACACTAAATAATTTAACTTTTCTAGTCGACACGGGAGCAGATCTTTCGGTGCTTCCAGTAAAACTTTGTTCATCTATTTTAAATATCTCAAAATCAAGCGATCTAGCCTTATCAGCTGCCAACGGCACGATAATCAATACCTCCGGAACAAAACTCCTACAGGTAGATATCGGCCTAAAACGAACATTCACACACGCTTTCGTACTAGCGCAAGTGAATCGTCCGATAATTGGCGCTGATTTTCTCAGTAAATTTGACCTACTTGTTGATCTCAAACAAAAACGGCTGATTGATTCAGCTACCCAGCTGTCAATCCATGCCACAATGGCTAGTGTTGATACGTCCACACCCATCCATTATACGATCGACAACGATTACGGCCTGCTACTAAAGAAGTATCCTTCCCTAACAGCAGAGCCGAACTACAATTTACCGGTCAAGCATAACGTGGTACATCACATTGTCACCACTGGTCACTTGCCTGTATCAAGACCACGCAGACTAGATCCTATTCGTCAAAAAGCTGCGTTCACTGAATTTCAACATATGGTTGAACTTGGAATTTGTCGCATTTCATCTTCTTCTGTATCTTGTCCGCTTCACATGGTTCGACAGAAAGATCTCGACTGGAGACCATGTGGAGATTATCGCAGGTTAAACGCGGTCACAATTCCTGATCGCTATCCGATACCGCACATACAAAATTTTTCGATGAATTTGTATGGTTGCAACATTTTTTCCAAAATTGACCTTGTTAGAGCCTATCATCTCATTCCTGTCGCGAATGAAGATATCCACAAAACGGCTATCACAACTCCATTTGGCCTCTTCGAATTCACTCGAATGCCATTCGGTCTACGCAATGCTGCACAAACGTTTCAGCGTTTCATTAACGAAATCGTTCGAGATTTAGACTTCGTATTCGTCTATATTGACGATATCTTAGTGGCATCAATAAATGAGGAACAACACAAACTCCATTTGGAACAACTCTTCCAGAAACTAAGCGAGTTTGGCGTTCACATAAAGAGTTCAAAATGCGTTTTAGGCGTAAACACTCTCGAATTCCTCAGCCACACGATAACACCTAATGGTATTCTGCCTTCTCAAGAACGAATTAATGCCATTACGGAATTCCCAGCACCAACATCAATCAAACGTATTCAGCAATTCGTCGGTATGATAAATTATTATCATAGATTCATACCGAAACTAGCTGAAACACTTGCCCCAATTCATACACACTTGGCCGCTTTACTAAAGAAGCCTAAGACTCCGAAAACTTTTACTTGGCCAAACGAATGTCAACTAGCATTCACCAAGTTAAAAACCGAATTGAGCAATATCACGTTGCTAGTTCATCCACATAACGATTCTGCATACAGTATCACTACGGATGCATCGAACATTGCTGCCGGAGCAGTGTTACAACAACGTAATAATGATTGTTGGGAACCACTGGGATTTTTCTCAAAGAAACTTTCAGACGCTGAAACTAAATACTCTGCATTCGATCGAGAGCTACTCGCAATTTACCTAGCTATAAAACACTTCAGGTATTTTGTCGAAGGTCGCGAATTCACAATTTACACCGACCATAAGCCTCTCACTCGTGCAATACATTCTAAAACTGAACGAAACCTAAGGCAATCTCGCCACTTGGATTTCATAAGTCAATTTACTACCGACATCCAACATGTGCAAGGTAAAGACAACACAGTCGCGGATGCATTATCTCGTGCATCCGACAACGAAACTGCATCAGTTGAGACTCACTTCAACTACGATGCTATCATCGCTGCACAAAAAGCAGACTTAGAACTTCAGAATTTATTTTCTGGTTCCGTATGTCACGCTAGTTCATCAATGAAACTAGAGCTTTTTAAACTTCCAGGATTCGAAATCGTCTGCGAAACATCAACAGGTAACAATCGCCCATACATCGCAGAACCATTACGCAAAACTGTCTTTAACACTTTACACAACTTGTCACATCCTGGTGTCAACGGTACACGTAAATTGACTACATCTAGATATTTTTGGCCCAGTATAAATAAAGATATTAATCACTGGACAAAATCTTGTTTATCTTGCCAACGCTCTAAGGTCCAGCGGCACACAAAAAGTCCAACTGGACAATTCGAAATTCCACAGTCTCGTTTCGAACATATCCATATAGATATCGTAGGACCGCTTCCTCCTTCTAATGGATGTTCTTATATTCTAACTTGCGTTGATCGATTCACTCGATGGCCAGAAGCTTTTACTATGTCTGATATGTCTGCTGCTACCATAGCCACGACATTTGTCAACAATTACGTATCACGATTCGGTGTTCCACTGCACATCACAACTGATCAGGGAACACAATTCGAGTCAAAACTTTTTTCTGAGTTAACGAAACTTTTAGGCTCTCATCGGATACGTACAACGGCCTACCATCCACAAGCGAACGGAATGGTAGAACGTTTTCATCGACAACTTAAAGCTGCACTTATGGCCAGAGGCAACACTACTCAGTGGAGCTCCGAAATACCAATCATTCTTTTAGGTATTCGAGCTACAGTGAAAGAAGATCTGAAGTGCTCACCCGCAGAACTTGTCTACGGACAAACACTCAAACTGCCCGGTGAATTCTTCGTTGAAAATCCTCTTTCACAACTGCCAAGTCACGATACAGTTATTGATCAACTTCGAAATACAATGTACAACTTAATTCCAACAGCTACACGACAAACCAAACAAAACGACATATTTGTTCCAAAGTCGCTAGAAAACTGCGACTACGTTTTCGTTAGGGTTGATAGGATACGCACCGGTTTACAAACCCCATATGAAGGTCCATACAGAATCATACGACGTCTACGAAAACATTTCGCTATCGACATCAAAGGCAAACAACAATCTGTCTCGATCGACAGGTTGAAGCCAGCGTATGGTATCTTGTGTTCAGCTGATCGATCACCAGCTTCTCGAACACACAAAGCTGTTCATTTCGAACAGACACACTAAATGGGGGCTTTCATCTACGAGCGGGGTACTGTAGAGGTTAATATATTTAAATTTAAATAATTAATCCCTACAAACAATCAAACGATTATTTACTCCTGTCATCTACCATCTAAACATTAACGATAAAATACACATTGCAGCGCTAAACGATTAATAAATTAATTAATTAATTTATTCAAAAGTTAACCAAAATCTCGAAACTCGATTTTGGTTCAATGGTCGTCTTCTCTATTAATTTTGGTTGATGGTAATATTATTGAAAAAAGAAAATCACTCGTGTTTTAGATTCAAGCGAATCAATATCGTAATTTAATAAAATTAAACAATTAAGTGTGCTCATAATTTTGCCATTAAATTTAAAGTTTTACTTTGCCATTAAATTAATTAAAAATCAAATTTAGTTTCTATAAGTGACTAATGTAAAGTTAAGTTTTTAATAAACTTTTGTCAAACAAAACAACGCATAGTGTTGATTAATTGATCGGTACGCAGCTTTATACATCAACACACACATCAACCTCTTCAACCGAACTCCGCAATTTTGGATTAGATCCACCAGATTACGTAGCACAATCGCCTGAGAACAGCAAGCGTACAAAAAATCAAGATGCCGAGCAAGAATATTAATGGATCACAGAAATAAAATCTGATTGAGGACTACAATTTTATAAATCAACGCCTCTGCTAACAAACCATCAGGTCACCCAGTGGACATCACCTTCCGATTCCTAATAACATTGTAATGTGTTTAATTAACTAATAATGAAATTGAATCACTGTTCCGTGGAGGAGCTTAGTGGTGAATTGGCGATAAATAAAAATTAATAAAAAACGTTTCAATCACCGTGCAATATGCAAAAAACTGAAGCAAAACGTTATAGAGTTTTCCAATAATATTACCTTAATTAACAATACTTTTAATTTTTATTGATCACCGTAAGTATTTATAAAAGCATGGTTGACTTCAAGTAACTAAACAACCATCTTATTAATTTATGCATGATGACCTAACAATTATTTTTATAAATATTAAATTACCAAACAAATATTAATTTAGTTATTATAATTCGTTAATGAGTAAAAATATTATTGCGTTCAAATTTCATTTGAGGCTAACAATTAGGGAGAAATAGTAAACATGAAATACTTTTATAAAATATTTTTAAAAATGGCCCAAATATTTGCAATAACTTTGTTTACATTTGATTTCAAATTAAAATCCGTTCAAAAATCGGTATTTCGTTATGGATACGGTATTATTTTTCATATTGCAGTTTTGTTAGTTCTCGTCGAAAAATTGTGTGGCTTGGAAGCAAGAGGATTAAAAAATCGCATAGTTTATCTCATTACCGCGATTTTCTATTACACCTCAATAGTGTTTTTATGCTCATTGTTTTTAACAAAATACTTTTATTACAACGATTATTATTCTGTTAATAAGAAAATATATAAGCTTGTACTATCGTTTAAAAATATTTCTACTATAACTAATTCGAAGGATATTTCTTATTTTAAAAGATTTATTGTTCTCAAATTTGTCATTATTCCATTTATTTATTTAATACTTTTTAATATAAGTAATTTCATGAACAAAACTGGAAGCGTTATGTTTATGATCTCAATTACATTTATTTTATATTGGAATTGCCTAAGTGCGATCGATTTTTATTTTATAATGATAGTGCTAACTGTTATTTTAAGTGATTTACATACAGACCTAAAGAAAAACATCAAATTAATTAATCATAATTTTCACTCAAATGACTTTCACTCAAAAAAATTAGTTTTAAAATTTAAAGAAATGACTAGGATCCATAGAAAAATATTTAAATTTGCTCAGCTGATTGCTAAAGTTTATTCCAAACAGTTATTGTCTTACATGTTCCTACTTTGTATGTTCTTAACCATGGATATTTATCTTCTTGTAAATGATATGGTTTTCCATTTCACCATGCTTTTTGTAAGCGAGAAGTTACTAAACTTTTGTTTTCATTTTGCTGAAATGTACATTTTCTTCTGGGTATTTAAAAAATTTTATGATGAAAAATTTAAAATTGAATCGCTATTACATGAAATATCTAAAACTAGATTAGATGCCGATCTGGAACCTTGTGTAAGTATCTAAACAAATGCTGATATTTTTTAAATCAAAACCAAAGTAATGTGTGTGTTTGTGTTTCTTCAGTTAAACTTATTTAGAATTCAAATAAAATTACAATGTTTGGATATAAGATTGTTTAAGATGTTTACCATAAACAATTTTGCATTGGTCGCAGTAAGTCTCATTTTTTAAGTTTAACTTTATATGAAATTTTAAACTACCTATACCTATCCATATACACATAAATATTTCATATGCAGGTTATTTCATCGGCATCTTCTCTTACAATTCTTTTGATGCAATATACAGAAGGGTTTATGAAGTAGGACAAAAAACTTACCACCACCTTAATAAAAAGCAGAATTTTAAATTTTGAATTGAATGATATTTATTTATTTATTTTAAAATAAATCTATAAATATAATTTCGCATAATATACAACAAAAACAAAAATGTTTACTAAATAAAAATAATTAACATTATAATAATAATAATAATTATTATAAAAATTAATAGAAAAATGTAATAGATAACAATAATTGGTGTGCTTAACCGTCTAAAATTAAAAATAAAATACATGACATATTTAAAATAAAATATAAAATTTATATATCATAAATTTTCACAGTACACATGCGGTTTAATATACGCTTTCTTTACCGGCAGGTTACTAAAAACGTTGCAAACAATTTTGATCGTTATGTCATTTTATGATCAGCAAGGCCTGTAAGAATAGCGACAATACATTCGATGAAGGTATAGAAGAAGTGATGCAAAAAAAATCAAAATTTTTTGGAAGTTTTTGTATTAGAATTCATAGAATGTGAATTCATAGGATGAGAAATATTTCTATTTAGTGAACATCCTAAGTCATTTTAAAGCCATTATGGATTGCTGCAAATAAATGCGAAACTAATATCTTACACGCGGTCAATATATTGGCATATATGTTCCATATATAGACAACATTAATGGAATATTAATTTTTGGGCGATTTTGTGAGCAAGTATTGCTCAAAGTAATTATTGAAAGGATTATTCCCGATAATAAGTAATTATTGTCGGGATTGAACTCACACTGATCAGAGACATCATAGTTCAAAGCCATCTTACAGACTCAGCCACAGTAGATGAAACAACAATGAAAAATATTTTAATTTTCATGTTCAGATAATTTCTAAATTGAAACTTCATTATCTCATATTTTTATTTAAATTGAATTCTCCATCTGTGATTATACAATTGTAAATTGTATTCGTTCCCGACACGAAACACCCAAAAACTGTTTTAAAGAAGTTTTTCTGAGAGAAAATAAAAATGCTTTAAAGTTACAAAATTCATGTGAATTAAAATAATTACTTTAAGCTTAATCCCTCTAAAAATCTCTCAAAACTTTATTTATTTTACACCAAATAGTGTAAAACTTTTGTTTATTTAAGATTATACCCGTCGCATATTGTCGGTATCTCATAAGAAAGGAAATTCAAGAAAACTCGTTTTGATAACAGCCGTGTTCAATTTAACTGAAGCATTTGAAACAAGGAAAAATGTAATACAATTGTTGTTGTTTTTAGAGTTGTTTCAGTTACACTAAACGTACCTAACATTCAATTTACATTGTATCATTTTTATTGTAACAATTATTTATTTTAATAAGGAAAATATTTCAAAATGTCATTTTAATTCTATTTCTTTATTCGTGTGCTTGTTGGCACAAATTATATTTTGTGTTTTTCCATCTAGATGCGTACACGAATAAATCAGAAGGTATGCCGACGTTAGCCGGCCACATACAGTTGTCCAGATGTGAGAAGTACGGATTCTCCAAATCCACCTAGTCCACATCCTTGCAGCAATTGTCCTTGTGCTTTGTTGATGGTCATTGCAAAAGCGAGTCACACTGGAAACTAAACGTTTGAATTAAAATGCCATATCTGTTGGGATGATTGAAATGCGTGGGAACAGTACATCTCCCCTTTGAATTTTCCATTCAAAATTGTAGCTTCAGAGACATTGTTCATCATCTTTTTCACCGAAAATTTGTACTATTTCAAAATATTTGACATATCTTTTTAATAAAATGTGTTGTGTAGTTGGAATAACAATATGTGTCACAACAACACATAAAACCCTTTAAGACCTAGGTTCCACAACATCATATTTTTTAAGATGATGAACGCAAATTTCTTATCTTTTGGTTTTTTATATTCTTTTCAAAGAATGGAAAACTAAATAATAAATCTTTTCACATAATAATAAACGACATAGGGCAATATTTCATGATAAAATGGAGGAAATAAAAATAAAATACTTTTTTTTCAAATTTGTAGGAACAAAGCTAAATTGGGTTACTAATTATCCTTATAGTGCTAGAAGCATATACTAAGATCATGAAAAACATGGTTTTGCTCAAGGATTAGACCCGGCATATTTAATAGTTATATGGAAGCTCATTTCTTCGAGCAAGCGAAAAAGTTCATTCTTTAAAAAAATATACAAAAATAAAAAATTTGCGTTCATCAACACCTTAGAAAGCATGTTGTTGTGGGACCTTATTCTTCAAAGGTTGTTATTTTTTGTTGTTGCACACATTGTAATCCTTACAACCCAACACATTTTATTTAAAAAAAACAATAGCGTGTCATCATCATCATCAAAGAATATTAATACTTTAACTAAGACAAAGGGTGTTATCGTTGATTGAAAAAAGTTCATCCGCCGAAACCCCTAAGATATCACTTTGGCTAGTGATATATCACTGCTATTGCCAGTGGTATACGATATCTCAAACTAACTCATATGCAAATAGCAGGGACCTAAGTACGCGGGGTTGTCACACCCATAGATCAAAAATTTTAAATTTTACATATCTTCCTGCGGGAGTATCTAATTAATTCGTTAATGAATTTGTTATATTTGCATTGTTGGCCCTGTTACGGTGCCAATTTATTATATTTGGACCTTTAATATAATCACACAAAGAAATTAATAGTAATGTTACGGTACTTAAAGGAATTCGGAGTGAACAGACCGTTCCCATTCGAATCCGAGATTTGGGAATCTCTTATTATCTTTTTCCTTAGTTTATCTCGACATTACAAAAGTAATGTCTAAATTAAAATTAACATAAATATTAATAATAAATACCTTAGTTGTAACTGTTGATTGCTGTCATCAATATTCTGTTGTTTTAATTTATTTGTTTGATTTTCCAATATCCCTTGACTAGCGTTTGACCTTCTAACTTCCCATTTATATATCTGCCTTTGAATCCATGCGGTTTTAACAACCGGAACAACCATCAAACAAACGATTGTCTCTAACTGTGGTAATAGCTTCGATCACTGTTATCCTTGCTATTCATACTTTCGATAACATCAGTGGATACTTTATCTTCATGTACTGCCACAATTTATAAAGCAGATTTAACAATTAATGACAACAATTATCCTTCTATGAAATAAAATAAAAAAATATAATTGAAATTGTCATCCAAATTATCAGCTTTTTGATGAACAAACAAAAACACAAATCACTGTAAACTACTTAGCGGGGTGTAATCTTCCATTGTAATTACAGCCAATAAATAATGCTTTCACAAAAAAGTTATTAAAATTAGAAATCAATTCTAACAATTAAACAAAACGACCTTGGAATTTTTCTTTGTTTACACTTCTTTTTTTATTTGCTTGATTGCAATTAAATACATCACTTTTGAATTACAATATTATTGATTTATCACATCAAGGTTAAATAATACTATCAAATGACATTGATCTATATAAATTAAAATAGATTATTGGATGTTGTAATCCTTTTGAAAAGCAAAAATGGAATGAAATATAATTTTTAAATTATGAAATTGCAAAATGTGATTTTGATTTTTCCATCTTATGATGTCAAAACAAAATCGGGCAATCTCCGAAAATTCAGTAATGATTAACAACGACGTCTGTTCATTAGCATTGGAAATAAAAATTTAGTACGTTCGTTTGCCTTTTATAGTATGTTCAAAATTTAACTAGCAGTTAAGTTTTAGAAAATTTTAAAATTATTATTAATGTAAGAATGAACGGAAACTAATGAAATGCATTTTTATTGAATTGAAAACGAAGATGAATTTGGTTTTATTATTGTTTCGCGATTATTGCGATCGTTACACCATGAATTCAAGGTAGAAACCAAGATTTTTACTCTTGAAATCACAAAAACGTCGCCATCCCCTCCATGACAGAAAACCACCGAACTACTTCCACTTATTAAACTGTATCTGGGATCGAGATACCCACAGTCACTGGCGTCAAGACCGATGACCGGTTCCAACACTCATGAAGTCCTTAAGAACTTCACTGAGTATTGAGACCGACCATCCATCCGAACGTCAGCACCATGGACACCCCGATACAACCAGTAAGTATGACCTGAAGATGTGAACCCCAGAGACGACAATCAGCCAGAGGAACAACCCTACCTAACGAAAAGACATCATTCCCTGATGTCTTTCGCGTGATGGACTCCAAGATTCTTACCGCTCATATCTGTGCACTCGTAGAGTACATTTCCAATCTTAGTCTTAATCATTGCAGGTAAGAACTTTGGAGCCAATTTTGCCGAGAACTTTTTGGTAGCGTCACTCAAATGATGTTGCCGTACAAACACACGTTGTTGTGGTTGAAAAGTCCGTAGTTTAGATCGCAGGTTGTACTGATGTTGCGATTTTTTGAAAGCTGCTTTTAAATTTTGTTGAACCCGGTTCCTGAGCAGATTCAAATGATCAGTGCGTTCTATTTCCTCACCAGCATCTTCACCAAGCTGGTGTAGTGATCTCAACAAATGGTAAGTATTTCCATCCGAGATTGGATGTTGACCAAACAATAAATAGTACGGTGAGTACTTGGTAGCAGAATGTACTGCAGCCCGCAGTGCATATGCGATTTCACCAATTTGTGAATCCCACTTGGTGTGTTGACCTTTAATGAACGCTCGAATTGCTGCTAAAACTGACCTATTGACCCGCTCTGACGCGTTACTTTGAGGACTATAAACACCGGTCCTAATGTGTTTAATGCCGAAATCTGACAAAAGATTTTGAAAGTTCCTACTAGTGAACTGTTTGCCATTGTCACTGTGTAGAAACTCTGGTACCCCATATGTAAGAAACACTTCATTCCTTAGAAAAGCATTCACCTTCGGTGAAGTTGCGTTTCTAAGTGGTTTCAGTAGTACAAACTTCGTAGCATGATCCAGAACTATCAATAACACCGTATTCTCAAGTGTAGAACGAGGATACGGTCCCAAAAAATCTATATAGACTCTCTGCCATGGACGTGCTGTTTCGAATTGATATTGCATCGGAGGACGCAATATCTGATTCGCGGCTTTTGTTTGTTTACATGTGTCGCAGGACACAACATAGTTGTGTACCTGTGACGCCATGCCCGGCCAATAATAAAGACGTCGAAGTAATTCTAAAGTCTTTTTAACACCTCCATGAGCAGCAGTACTATCATCATGATGTTTCTGAATCATGTTTGAAGTCATCGGTTTTGGTACCCAGAGTTTCCACACAGGAACATCGTTAGGTATTGCATCAGGTTTTGGCTCAATACGTATGTATAGCTTATCATCCACGACTTTAACAGATGGAAAGTCCTTGGGTGATGATTGAACTTTAGCTATCATATCCGTATATTCTTTGTGCCGATAACCTTCATTGTCGATTTTAATTTCACTGATGTGATGTACTAATGCTTCCGTCAATTCCTCGTGTGTATCGTCATAAAGACGAGATAGAGCATCAGGGACTATATTTTGGGTACCTTTTTGGTGGACAATTGTAAAATCCATATGTTGGAGTTTTAGGCTCCACCTAGCCAGACGACCACTCAAGTCTTTCTGTGACATAAGCCACTTCAGACTTGAGTGATCAGTCACAATTGTAAATCGGTGACCTTCAACATAGCCCCTGAATTTCTTCACACTCAGAATTGCCGCAAGACATTCAAGCTCAGAAACTGAGTAATTTCTCTGAGCTTTGTTAAGTTTCTTCGACATGAAGGCTATCGGACACTCTTGTCCGTCCTCGTCGATCTGATACAGTACACTACCTATCCCTGTCAGACTCGCATCGCATCTAATAAAGAACTCTTTATTATAATCAGGGTTCACTAATACTGGTGCTGTAGTCAGCAATCGTTTTAAATTTTCGAAAGCGGCTTGCGCTTCTAATGTCCATTTCAGTTTCCCCGAACTCTTCTTCAATAAATCTGTAATTGGTGATACCACGCTTGCATAGTTTGGTATGAAACGTTGGTACCAACCAGCCATTCCTAGTAAACGTCGTATTTGTTTTACTGTAGATGGAGCTGGGTACTCTGCTACAGCTCTTACCTTGTCAGGGTCAGTTCGAAGACCGTCCTCACCAACCAGAAAACCTAAGTATTTCACCTCTCTCAGAACAAATTTGCTTTTCTTGAGGTTAATTGTTAACCCAGCCGCTCTTAACAATGAAGAGACTTTGGACAGCAATTCCATATGTTCCTGGAACGTGGAAGAGACTACCAATAAATCATCTAAATAAACAAAGACATTTTCGTGATATTGATGTGGTATCACTTTGTGCATTAGCCGACACATTGTCTGGGGAGCATTGCACAATCCAAAGGGCATAACCCGGAATTGATACAATGGACGACCAGGCACTGTGAAGGCTGTCTTGTCTCTAGATGCTTCTGCCAGAGGAATCTGCCAGAAAGCATCTTTGAGATCAATACTTGAAATGTACTTTGTGCTATTTAGACGACCTAGTAAGCCATCAATCAAGGGAAGTGGGTAAGCGTCCTTTTTAGTTAGTGAATTGACACGACGGCTATCAATACATAATCTGTTTTTACCAGATTCTTTTTGTACCAGAACCACTGGCGAGCACCAAGAACTGTTACTCTCTTCGATCACGCCCATTTGAAGCATTCGGTCGAGTTCGGCATAAACCTTTAGTTGAACAGCCGGCGACGTGGGATAGTGCCTCTGTTTAACAGGTGCACTATCACCAACATCGATGACATGTTCAACTAAAGAAGTCTTTCCGAGTCCAGACACTTCAAATGACGGGAAAGAATCCTTGATCATATCCAGTTCTCGTTGCTGGTCAGTGGTGAGGTTATGTATATTAACAGTTTGTAGCTCTGTGCGAGTCAGTTCACTAACAAATGAAGGAACAATACCAAATTTCTCCCAGAAATCTATGCCCAGGTAGAGCTCTTCTCGTAATCCAGGGACTATATGGAACCGCATTGGTTTAGTGGAGCCATTCACAGTTATTGGAACTTCTATGTAACCTAAAATTTTATTTGCAGTACCATCCGCCGTACGAATACACGAAGTGTACTTACGGTAGGTTGTACCTGATGATTCCAATAATTCCAAGGAATTTCTTCCAAGTATTGTGATTGACGCTCCACTATCCAATAGACCTGAGATATGTTTGTCCAAAATTTTTATTGTTAGTCGCGGCCGAGGATCCTTTGTTTCTGAAAGGATAGATGAAATACAAGCTTTACGAAATAATTTCCTCATCCTCCAATATCTAATGTTACGTTCAAGACGTCTAAAATATGTTCGATGTAATGATGGGAAATTAAATGTACTGGGTGATTTTATTCTGGTTTCCTGAGTGGTGATCGATCGTCCTGCGTTGCTACATCTCTCGTCGTTTTCTTCGGGCTCATTGGATGTTGAACCGAGGGTACCATCCCCGAAGCATGTACTCTCGGACGGTAGTTTACCGACGGGTGACAATATGAACAATTTGCATATATAACGTCCGGCTTATTACATTTCCAGCAGTGCAATTTTATTCTGTTTTTAGAACAATCAGGAGCTCGATGTCCATTTACCCCGCATCTAAAACAGACAATTGGTTGTCTGGACATTGATGGACCAGGTTGATTAGTATTACCAGATGATATCGCAGGTCGTTGCAGAATTCTTCTAGGTTGTGTATCCACAGCTTCAATATATCCATCTTGTTCCGGATCTATTTCTGATTCATAGTCGTCCATTTGCTGTAGTTCGCTAATCCTTAAGTTTGACATTCTGGTTGGGACTGGTGTAGACCACAAACGTTCGAACTTCTGACACAATGTCCGAAGCTCGTCCATAGTTGTGATTGTTGCTGCAAGTGTAGCGTTCTTCAGTTCTACACTCAGTCCTTCCCTAGCGATTTCTAATAATTCAGCTGCAGCAAATGGTCGAACTAATCTCCGATTTAACGAACCCACTTCAACTAAATACTCATAAACGCTCTCTTTGACTTTCTGTTTACGGTTCAAAAGAACACGTAATACCGCTTTATCATCGGTGAGCGTACCGAAGGTGCGTAGGAGTCCTTCCCTAAGCACTGAGTAGGTCACTTCCTCATATTCATGAGTCAGATTCAAATAATATCTATCGGCAGCTGCCTTGAGGTACCGTGGAACGATCGACCTCAGGTCGTCCCAGGACACACGGTCCCTCCTTGCAGCCGCCTCCACTCGATGGATAAACTCATGAACATCAGGAGAGTGACCATCCCCTGTGAAGTTCGGAACCCAATTTGAGTCATAACGACTCAAATTGTTCCTACGTACCTCTCGGTATGCTCCCGGTGACAATGCTGGAGCCGCGACACGAGATACCTGAGGAAGTGGGTTGTATGGTGGTGGTGCTGTTAATGGAGCTTGTGGATAATTTGTTTGAAATTGTTGTAACTGCTCCTGTGGTATCGGTTGATAATTCAGAGGCTGCTGTACCAATGCCGGATTGATGTATCTTTGTTCAGCTTGGAACGATGAACCCAGTTGTGGTAATGCGAAGTCCTCCGCTCTTAAACCTGATTGCTGAAGATAAGCCGGTGGTAATTGTTCCGACCGTCTCTGTTGTTGATGGTCTGTACGATTCAGACTATTTATTGTCTCAGTTATTGGCTGTACTGGGATCGGTGTGGATCTCTCACCTGGTCGAAAAGCAGGTGAAACAGATGGAGCAGATGATACTCCTGGTTTATTTTGTATAATTGGACGTGTTGACAGTGATCCTATTATATCCCAAGCGCGTGACAATTGCGAGATAGCGTAGGTGCGGGCTTCTTGCAAGTCATTGCGATGACCCAACCTATTCATCCTACCTGTATAATGCAACACACGATTCGCCAAACCATCTAAGAAGATCTGATTAACCGGTGGTTGAAGTCGACGTACCTGATCTAAAACAACTTGTGCTGCCTGCACCACCGTTTGAGACTCAGCTACCAAGTCTCTCGCATGAGATACCGTTACTGGAACTGCACCATGATTTACGTGGTTTCGCAGTTCCTCTGCCCAATTGACCCCTCTAAAATCCACACCCCGAACCAGACATTCGATCTGCAGTTCACTGGATTCCAAACCATAGAACGGATGGTCCACGCCAATGTGACTTGACATTTTGATGGTAAAACTTATAGAATCCAGAATTCACAATAAAAAACGTCAACACCAACAATAAAACCAATTCCAACTAGAAAAAAGGTGGAGTTAATTCGCCCGGAAAAATTCGTCCGATGGAAGTTGTAAAACGCAAAGAAATGAGAAAAAAAACAACGAACGCCCCAATTCAACAAAACACAAAAACCTTTTTGTAAAAACAACCTTGTATAAGAACAAAAAAAACCGCTGTCGCCGCTAATCTTTACTGAATCTTTTACAAAAGCTCCCAAAATATTGTAATATTGTATATGTAAAAATATAATTTATTTATTCAATTTCAGATATACTGAAATATATATATATACCTAAAATTAGTTATTGACGATAGCACCCCTAAGAATATTTATTTATTTTTAAAAGAAAATTGAAAAATAAAAATATTTAAAAGAATGTTTATTTATTGGATGCACCGTCCTAACTTTGAAATATTTATTTATTTTTTTAAAAAAAATAAAAATATTTATTTATATCTTGATGTCTTGCTTATTAAGAAAATTTATTTATTTAGCTACCTAAAACTATTTAGATTCTAAAAAAAATTATTTAATTACCTAAAATTATTTAATTACGAAAATTTATTTTATTTAATAAAAAATTTTATTTATTTAATTTTTGAAAAATTTGTTTGATTTATTTTATTTTTATTTAATAATATAAGAGATTCCCAAAATCAAGATTCATCTGGAGACAATTTAAAAAGTAAGTATGGTTACAATATCCATTTTGTTTAAATTTAAAATATCGCGTTCGCGAGCCCACTCCAACCATGCATGTGAGAACCTACTGGAAAAGCCCCTAACGACCAGATTCTACAGAACAGATTCTCCCCAACCTAATAAAACAATCACAACTGTCACGATTAGACACTAAGTCCATTTCTACTGACCCAGTTGTGCTTGTTTAACCTACAAATAAATTACAACTAAACATAATGCGAAAGTTGAAGAACGCTCCCGAGCACCAGACTTCAAATCCTAAACTCTATGAAAAAATTGATCTATTGTAAAAGCTAAGTGGAAAAATGGAAGGTTTTTGAATTTGTATGAGGTGAAGCCTCTGATCCTGAAAGCAAAAGTACAATTGGTTCTTCTCTTCATTACACCGAAGAAGCCTCTGGGCAAAGAATGGTAATACTGGTTTGCACCTAAGTACAAACACAGCAACACCACTCCTCGTCCCTGAGAACTTCCTCGCCGAATGAAGAGAAGAAACCAATGTTCTTCGATCGCATAACCCCGATGGCCATAGGCGATCTAAGAACGACATCAATGTTAAAGAGTGAAGCTCTATGGATGGCTTTTTAGGCCTACCGCTGAGAAAAGTGAATCAATAAACCTAAATAATATATAAATCAATTCAAGAAAAAAACCATTTACTCAAAATAAAGTACTAGCACAAATAGTACTTATTAAAAAAATTATTTGCAGGTAGTGCAAAAATATGTACAATGGCATGGCAAAAGAAAATATTTACAAATTATCTATATACAAAAATTTATTTACAAAAAATATACAATATATACATTATGTACAAAAACAAATTGTACTATGTATATATAAAAAAAATATGTACAGGATTATGTACAATATGTACGTGGTAGCATAAAAAAAATTCAAAAAAAACTGCTTCCCCAAAACGGTTTTCTTTTTTCCAAAATAAAAAACCAATTAGTATTACTAAAGCTAAATGACAGCACAAAAAACTATCTCCAAAAAAAATTGCTGTCCCAAAACGGTTTTTTCAAAATTAAAAAAAAATTAGTCTTAACTAATTATACAATGAGGAACAGGGGCCTCCTGTGGACCAGTCCACTCCTCTACCTGTCGCATGGTCGGTGAGATGGGAACCACCTCAACCAGCTCCTCTATTTGAGTACTCTTGGTCGAGGAAGCTCCCAGCTCCACGACCAAGCGACTCTCCTTCTCCCTTCTTCTCCTCTCCTTCCTCTTCAGGTGAGAGCTCCTATTTCTATTTATCCTCCTTCTCTCACGCCAGCCCACATTCACTTCCTCAGTCACTTCATCCATCTCATCCGCTTCCTCATTCACCCCATTCAACTCCTCATTCACTATCTCACAAATCAATTTATCCAGAAACTCATCATATTTTTCTTCATAAATATCATCCATTAATTCCAAAAATATTTTTTGTTTTACTTCATCCAGAATCACATTTATCATTTCATCCACCACATTCCTCGCCTCAACCATTCTCTCTTTTCTCTCTTCATTCGCTCTCCCATCCACTTCATTCATCCAGGGCTCAAACCCACCTGGCCGACACCTCCTTAATAACCCCTGACCCCTCATAATTGTATACATTCTTAACAAAATTCAAAATATATAATACGAAATCCAATAACAAAGGTTATTGCAAATTTTATATAAAATATTCAACTTCCAAATGTATATAAAATATTTTTACAATATTAAAAAAACAAAACCATAAACTGGTTTGACAAAAGAAGAAAAAAAAATATATGTAAAACAACCCAAACTGGTTATAACCGAAAAGACAATTTATTTTACGCAAAATAACCAGTTGGCAACGCCCTAGTTATTACAAAAAATCATTACGGTTCTTTAAAAAAAACCAAATCCAAGGGTCCAATACACCAGACTCCTACTGGTCTTTGTTTCGAACGCCAATTTGTTATATTTGCATTGTTGGCCCTGTTACGGTGCCAATTTATTATATTTGGACCTTTAATATAATCACACAAAGAAATTAATAGTAATGTTACGGTACTTAAAGGAATTCGGAGTGAACAGACCGTTCCCATTCGAATCCGAGATTTGGGAATCTCTTATTATCTTTTTCCTTAGTTTATCTCGACATTACAAAAGTAATGTCTAAATTAAAATTAACATAAATATTAATAATAAATACCTTAGTTGTAACTGTTGATTGCTGTCATCAATATTCTGTTGTTTTAATTTATTTGTTTGATTTTCCAATATCCCTTGACTAGCGTTTGACCTTCTAACTTCCCATTTATATATCTGCCTTTGAATCCATGCGGTTTTAACAACCGGAACAACCATCAAACAAACGATTGTCTCTAACTGTGGTAATAGCTTCGATCACTGTTATCCTTGCTATTCATACTTTCGATAACATCAGTGGATACTTTATCTTCATGTACTGCCACAATTTATAAAGCAGATTTAACAATTAATGACAACAATTATCCTTCTATGAAATAAAATAAAAAAATATAATTGAAATTGTCATCCAAATTATCAGCTTTTTGATGAACAAACAAAAACACAAATCACTGTAAACTACTTAGCGGGGTGTAATCTTCCATTGTAATTACAGCCAATAAATAATGCTTTCACAAAAAAGTTATTAAAATTAGAAATCAATTCTAACAATTAAACAAAACGACCTTGGAATTTTTCTTTGTTTACACTTCTTTTTTTATTTGCTTGATTGCAATTAAATACATCACTTTTGAATTACAATATTATTGATTTATCACATCAAGGTTAAATAATACTATCAAATGACATTGATCTATATAAATTAAAATAGATTATTGGATGTTGTAATCCTTTTGAAAAGCAAAAATGGAATGAAATATAATTTTTAAATTATGAAATTGCAAAATGTGATTTTGATTTTTCCATCTTATGATGTCAAAACAAAATCGGGCAATCTCCGAAAATTCAGTAATGATTAACAACGACGTCTGTTCATTAGCATTGGAAATAAAAATTTAGTACGTTCGTTTGCCTTTTATAGTATGTTCAAAATTTAACTAGCAGTTAAGTTTTAGAAAATTTTAAAATTATTATTAATGTAAGAATGAACGGAAACTAATGAAATGCATTTTTATTGAATTGAAAACGAAGATGAATTTGGTTTTATTATTGTTTCGCGATTATTGCGATCGTTACAAATTCATTAATGAATTGTTACCGTTTGAAAATTACTATTGCATACGTGTTGCCAGCTAAGTTCCACCATTTTTAATTAGTTTGTTCATCATTTTTGCCATCCGTGTTTGATCAACTATGCTTCTCTGTATAGTATTTGTGCGGCTCCCCTTTCGTACTTTTCAGCTTTAAATCGATTTAATCGATTGTAAAGTTGTTGTTTATAAACTATCTTGTGGTGATTACTATAAAAATATTATGTGGTGATTACTATAAAAACCCTACGCGGCAGACGCGTAGGGTTTTGAAGAAACGCTTTAAGGCAAATTCTGTATGCATTAAAACAGACCAGCCAAATAAAACGACTATAGCAAAACATGTTTTGGAAAATAAAATGATTATTTAAATTTTTCAATAGATAATATGAGGTTAAAGAAAGAGGTGCACGACAGCAATAAATCGGATGCTTTTGAATCCCTTTACATTCATAAGAACATAAACGCAATTAATATCGACAAAGGCAACATAAATTCAAATTTATTTAATTTATTTACTAACCACACACGACAATTGGACAAAGCAAGCGTAGTGAATTCTCAAAACATTGACATTAAAAACAACGTTTTAAATACAAATACGGCACCATCTATTGGCTAACCCAAGTTTATGAGGCGTATATCACACTATCAAATATATTGGTCAATAAAAAAATTTGACATGAAATTGGAGAGTTTAAAGCATTGAATGAATATATAAGGAAGAATAATTACGTGTGGCTACACGAATATTTTTTGAAGTTTGTAATTTGTATAACTGTGCGTGCTCTTAAATACACTAAAATTGGATCATCGAATTTCATATCCATGATTAGAATTTTTTTACTAATACTACGCTTACGCATAAAAAGGGCTTAGAATGATGTTTTAACAAAAACATAAAGTATTTGCTAACAAAAGCTATTGTTTTCTAGTTTAATTTTATATTTTATTACCCTACATAAACTTAATTTTTCTTAAAGTAATTCAATATGATTAAAATTTGTGTTGTATGGACAGTTAAAAATATTTATATGTGGAAATATTTTATTCAAACATATTGGGCTTTTAAATTTATATGTAACATTTATTATTTCTTTTATTTGTTTTGAAAATATAAATATATGCAAATTGTAAACAGTACTATCCCAGCTAGAATGCAAACACTATCAAACTTCACCAATACTAAAAATTAGAAGCTTCACTCAAAATGTCTAGTTACTCTTCCTTAGATTTATTCAATGGTGTAAAGGTTGTAAAATAAACTTCGCTAGTTTTTCATCCATTTTTGATGACAATTTTTTTACCTCTAATCGTTCTATTTTAATAAGCACTACAAATAAGAGTATTTTTCAATTTGATATTGATTTTTGTAAATTAATATAGAAGATCAATGAAAAATTTAAAAAATTAATTTAAATTATTGTTTTCTTTAATTTTTACCCTTATTTTTATTCAAACTTTATAAAAACCAATACAATAATTTTTTTACAGGTTTCGATATTTTCTAACACTTCTATAATTAATATATAACCTCCACAAAATTATCAATAATCTTTGGTAACGTATTTGACTTAGCATAATATGCTTTTAGTTTATTATCAAATAAAACAAAACTTTCTTTACTAAAACATATTTAATAGTCTAATAATGGCCTTATACGAAGTTGAAGTTTACTATCAATTGAATAAATTGATTTACGCTGACATCTGAAAGTTGGCATATAAACCATTCATATTTAACATTTAATTCGCAATTAAAAAATATCTAGGCATCTAATCAAGATAATAACTATCCTATCTCTCAAGCTGGACCATCATACACACATTGTACAAAATTTCATTAAGATTGGTTACGTTGTTGCGGAGTTTATCGCGGACAAACATCGTGACACGTGATTTTTATATATATAAGAAAGATTACAATAAATTTGTTTCAACATTGGACCAAGCTTGGTCAAATGATAAACTTATTTATTTATTTTAACCATTGGCTTAGTATGACAGAGTGTATCAGACTAAGACTTGGCCATGCCTTGATAATCATTTCTTAGTTTTTCAGTGTTCAAATTACTATTCTAATACCGTCTCTTAATTTGATAAACTGAACAAATAACAAAATAAAGTGTAATATAATGATCAAACTTAAAATTAACACGAAAGACTTAAATTACCTCGATGTTTCATGAATAAAATTTTTCCTAAGCCTTTGGTCTTATATCGGCTGTTTGCTCTTGACTTGATTTATATTTAACTTGAATTTCATTGTTTGCAATTTCATCACGCATGAAACAGTATTTAATATCGATGTGTTTCATTCTTTTGTGTTCACGTGGTTCTTCGGCAATCTTAATGCAAGATTGATTGTATTCATAGATGATGATTGGCTTATTAATCAAAATTCCAACTTCGTTCAATAAACTCTTAATCCATTTTGCTTCATTTATTGCCTGTGCCAATGCAATGTATTCGGCTTCAGTTGATGATTGACTAATCGTAGCTTGCTTTCTTGACGTCCAGCTTACAGTATTACCAAAAACTTTAAAAATATATCCAGATGTGGATTTCCGATCGTTTTTATCACCAAACCAATCAGCATCTGAATAACCAATTAGAATGTCTGCGCCTGAATCTAGTATACACTATTTTCATATCGATTGTACCATTGATATATCGCCAAATATGTTTTGCATAGTTGAAATGTTGTTCATTAAAGCAGCTTAGAAAACCACTATAGTAATTAATAGCTGCACATAAATCAGGTCTTATTGTGATTGTTGCATACTTTAAACAACCCATTAATTCACGATATGGATGGTTTGAGCAACTATTTGAATTTCCTTTCTCCAAATTGCTGCTTTGAATTTTTCCATT
Source organism: Diogma glabrata (assembly GCA_963693315.1). NCBI lineage: Eukaryota > Metazoa > Arthropoda > Insecta > Diptera > Cylindrotomidae > Diogma > Diogma glabrata. Next base: position 119,511,442 of record OY856187.1, read on the forward strand.
TTGAACTTTTGTAAAACCTTTTTGAAATAATGTTTTTGACTCATACATATTGTCTCATTTTTTAAGTCTTGTTCAATATGCATTCCAAGAAATGTATTCAGTAATTCATTCAGTCAGTCATTTCAAACTGTTGCGACAATAATTTCTTGATAGTGTTAATTCGATTGATATCTTTACACATAATTAACAGATCATCTACATACAATAAAATATAACACATCACACCCTCGTCCTCTCGAACATATAAACACCTATGATTAACTTCGGATGAAACCAATTTTAATCATAAAATTTTTGAACCTTTCATTCCACATACGTGATGCTTGTTTAAGTCCATAAATTGCATTGTTTAACTAAAGGACTTTATTATTATCACCTCGAAAACCATCTGGCTTTTCCATGTAAATTTCTTCATTCAAATTTCCATTTAGAAATGTACTTTTCACATCCATTTGATGAATTTCCATGTTCATATGATTTGAAATTGACAATAAAATACGAAGTGTAACTAATTTTGCCACTGGAGCGAAAAACCTCGCGCTACCAGTCGTGTTTTGTATCTATCAATTTCACCGATTGCATTTCGCTTTATAGACCGGGAGGCAGCGTTGCAAATGAAAAAGTCATTTGATGCCGGTTGATTTTTATTTATTTTATTTAATTAACTCCAGCTGATGATAAATCTGGCGGCGAGCTGCTAAAGTAGTGGGGGGTGTGGTTGTAGAAGACTTTTAAACTGGTTAAAAAAACGAATTCCAAAAGTAATTTGATGCCGCTTCAAAATTTGTATGATGCATATTTACACCATAATAATTGAAAAAAAGTGATCAGCTGATTGGCGGGGATGGGGGATCATAGGTCAGCTCCTCGTATACATCAGTATAAAAATGCACTATAGTCAAGACCTTTCTGCATAGGATCTTGATGAAACTTTGATAAATGATCCAGGTTCACTTGAAAATGGAAAATCTGAATTCATTTTAAATTTGAACAAAATGGCGGGGGTCTCCCGAGCACCTCTGAGTTTAAATCTTCAATAACTTCTAATCCCGACATATGATCTTATGGAAACTTGGTATATAAAGTTTTAGTACTGTTTCCAATATTTTTGTATACCAACTTCCGGTTTGACACTTCCGGTTAAAAAGTTTTTTTCCAGGTGTTTATCCCTACTGTAGCCTACAATTACCGATCGATTTTCATGAAACGTTGGTAAAAGCTTTCAAGTAACATGAGAAAGATTTTATCAGCTTTTGGGGCACGTTGGATAAAGGGTTGGGGGTCCACCATACAACAGGTGGTTTTTTCCACTATGTTTTTATGTTTGTTGGGAGCATACAACATTCGTTTGTGAATGAATTTTGATCAAACTTTGGAAAAAGATGCAAATATGTATGGCAAGGAACCGATTGATTTTTGAGCGATAGAGAACAAAGTGGTGGGGGGTCTCCCAAACACCTGTTTTTGTTAAAGCTTAATAACATCTGTACCTGATAATCGAATTGGATGAAACTTGGTACATAAACATTTGGTACGGTTCACAAAAGTTCTGCATCCCAACTTCCGGCTTTTCATTTCCGGTAAAAAACTTTGGTACTCCCACCCAACAAACATTGAAAAAATGGTGACACAATAAGCAGGTGTTCGGGAGGCCCCCCCCACCACTCATCTCAATATTGTCCAAAAACTAATCAGTTTTTTGTCATTTAAGTCTCCATATTTTTTGAAAGTGTCACCAAAATTGATTAATGAATGAAGTCTGTATGCTCCCAACAAACTTTAAAAACCAACTGCGATAAGTCAGCAGTTGTATGGTAGACCCCCACCACTTTGATCAATGTTTCACAAAAGAAGATAATTATTTTTCACTAATTAAAACTTTTTCCACAAGGTTCATCGTAATCACTTCATTATTGTAGGCACTGAAAAAACTTCAAAAAATTACAAACCAAAATTTTTTACCGCAAACGAAAAACCGGAAGTTGGGATGCAGAACTTTTGTGAACCGTACCAAATGTTTATGTACCAAGTTTCATCCAATTCGATTATCAGGTACAGATGTTATTAAGCTTTAACAAAAACAGGTGTTTGGGAGACCCCCACCACTTTGTTCACTATCGCTCAAAAATCATTCAGTTCCTTGCCATACATATTTGCATCTTTTTCCAAAGTTTGATCAAAATTCATTCACAAACGAATGTTGTATGCTCCCAACAAACAAAAAAGATTGTGGAAAAAACCACCTGACCTGTTGTATGGTGGACCTCCCAACCATTTATCCAATGTACTGCAAAAGCTGATAAAATCTTTCTCATGTTACTTGAAAGCTTTTACCAACGTTTCATGAAAATCGATCGGTAATTGTAGGCTACAGTAGGGATAAACACCTGGAAAAAAAAATTTTTAACCGGAAGTGTCAAACCGGAAGTTGGTATGCAGAAATATTGGAAACAGTACTAAAACTTTATATACCAAGTTTCCATAAGATCATATGTCGGGATTAGAAGTTATTGAAGATTTAAACTCAGAGGTGTTCGGGAGACCCCCCCCGCCATTTTATCCAAATTTCAAATGAATTCAGATTTTCCATTTTCAAGTGAACCTGGATCATTTACCAAAGTTTCATCAAGATCCTATGCAGAAAGGTCTTGACCATATTGCATTTTTATACTGATGTACACGAGGAGCTGACCTATAATCCCCATCCGCCAATCAGCTGATCATTTTTTTTTCAATTGTTATGGTGTAATCATGCATCATACAAATTTTGAAGCGGCATCAAATTACTTTTGGAATTCGTATTTTTTACCAGTTTAAAACTCCCCCACAACTATACCCCCCGCAAGTCTGACGGCTGACTCTTATATTTTACATCACAAATAATTAATCTATCTATAAAAATTAAATTCCATCGGCATCAAATCACTAACCAAAATGCAACGCTGCCTCCCGGTCTATTAGTTTGAACACCCATTTACATGAAATCGCTCTTTCTTATGAAGTTTAAGTGTAAGTGAGGTCCTCAGGGTAAGTGTAATCAATAATGGTAAGCACCTCACAACAAACTTATATCATTATTGATTGACTCTGGAACGATCATGTAATGGCGATGGCAAAAAGCGCGTCTGGAAAACTCGGCCTCCTACATAGATGCAAACAATTTTTCACTCCATACCAATTGCTAAATGTTTATAAGTCCTACATTCGTCCCTGCATGGAGTATTGTTTCCATCTTGGTCCTCTTGGACGCTGTTCAAAAGCGGGCTATACGAATTGTGGGTGATCGAGATGTGACATCAAAACTTGATTCCCTAGAACATCGTCGCACTGTTGCTGACCTCGTTGTTTTTTTTACAAAGATCGTCATCAACAGTGCACAGATGAAATCAGCAGCATCATGTCTCAAACTTATTCTTACCCCCGTTCCACTCGGAAATCGGCTAGCGCAACCAGTCAAACGGTCGAGATCCCGCGCTATCATACTGGCAGATCGCAGAAAGACTTATTCGTTCTAACTACATACAAATGGAAAAGTTTGCCGGAATCCATAGTCTTAGGTGGTTTCAATCCGCAGAGGTTTAAAAAAAGCGTTCATCAACACCTTAGAGCGCAAGTTGTTGTAGGACGTAGGTCTTAAAAGGTATTTATGTGTTGTTGTGACACATATTGTAAAGTGTAAACCCTATTACACAACACGGTTTATTTAAAAAAAAAAATATTAATTGATCGAAAACTTAGGGCGATGATACATGTAAAAGAAATATCTTTCAGACAAAAAAAATTTCGCTTTTAATTGGTTGAGGGGCGGTAACATTTTTTAAATTTCAAAAAAATATTTTTGACTGAAAGACAGAAAAAATATCTGTAAGATATAAAAACATAACCTAAAAAGATATTTTTTGCTTGACAGTTAAAACTGATTAACTGAAAATTTGATTTTAAAAGTAAGTTTTACCAATAATGAATTACAACTAACTTAATTTGATTATTTTATTACTATTAAAATAATTTGTTTACTTATTCATATAGATTTAGGCATTTTCACATTGGACCAAATTTTTATTTTTTTGTTGCGATTATCGCCTAATCTAAATCTACATGAATAAGTAAACAAATTATTTTAATTGTAGCTAAATCATCAAATTAAGTTAATTGTAATTGATTATTGGTAAAACTTACTTTTAAAATCAATTTTTCAGTTAATCAGTTTTAACTGTCAAGCAAAAAATATCTTTTTAGGTTATGTTTTTATATCTTACACATATTTTTTCTGTCTTTCAGTCAAAAATATTTTTTTGAAATTTAAAAAATGTTACCGCCCCTCAACCAATTAAATGCGAAATTTTTTATGTCTGAAAGATATTTCTTTTACATGTATCATCGCCCTTATTATTTAGTTTTATCAAAAATAAAAATTTGTTTAAACACTAAATTCTTTATTTAAAACCGCATAGTAGGTTGAAAAGTAAATTCAAACATTAGAATCTTATTAAGCAGTGGCACCTCTGGTTTTTAATAGTCATACTTTTTTATGCAACACTTGTTGCTTTGTTTCCATGGCAACCAAATCACAAACCAAAAATAAACAAAAAAAAGTTGTTTACCAAACTATTATTTTTGTTTTATTGGGGTTAGAATAATTTTAAGACATAAATTAGTGTATACAATTTTTGAAAATGGATTTTAATCTAGACGATCCGTTAGGTGATATATTGAGTGATGGTAGTAATGACAGTTTTTTCGAAAGTGCTAAAAAACAAACAAAAAGTGTTGAGCCAGTTAAAAGTGAAACTCCTGTGACTGAGAATAAATCTAAAATGGCTGACTTATTTGGAATAAAGAAAGATGAATCAAAATCATCAAATACAGGACAAAAATCAATGGAAACAAATAGTTTCAAAGATAACTTTGATATTCTACCAATCTCTAAAGAACAACCAAAGCCTATTCCCGAAACAAAAAGATTGGATCAATCCCCAATTCCAAAGGCAAGAACAACTATAACTACTCAAAGTAAAAAAGAAATAGCTTTTGATGAAGATAACAATGATATTGATTTAGGTTTCGATTTAAAAAAAATCAAATCAAAATCTGGAATTTTAAATGAGTTACTAGGAGTGGAGACGAAAACAATTGGTTCTGCCAAAAAAAAAATCACTATTCCTTCAGTTAAAACAACTTCGTCTCCCGTTCGAGTAGCAACAGCTGGCACCTCTAGCATTTCAAAAACTAATTCTCGACAATCAGCAGTAGAAAATTTTCCTAACGATAGTAGTTTCTTTGGAGATTATGCACCAACCGTTACACGTAGAAGTGGTAGAAGAGGATCATCGACTGTATTAAATGATCCTTTGGGATTATTCAGTACCAATGACCAACCAAAAAAAACAGAAGAAAAGAAAACGAAAATTCAAACTGATTGGTTAGGATTAGATCAAGGAAGTAAGGTCCAAGAACAAACGAAATCAGATATGGTAATTGAAAAACAAACTGATGTTAAGACACAAGAAAAACAAAGCTCAGAGTCACACTTACAATTTATTGATACACCCAAATTATCCCTGAGTAATTTTACAATTGATCGTCAAAATGTTGATTTAAATCAAACTACTCAAATTATGAATTTAACGAACAGGGAAACAGAAAATTCGATGAATGAATTAAAACAACAAGAAATGCAAATTATGTTTGCAACACAAATTAAAAATCAGGAGCAAGCATTATGGGAAATTCAGAAACGGTATTAATTTTTATTTATTCTATTCTACTTACAGCGTCAAGAATAGTAATTCTTGGTATTAATTTTAATTTACATTATATTTCAGTCAAGAACTTTTGATTAAACAACAAGAAACTCAATTCAATAATTTACTCCAAAAGCAACTTCAACGACAACAACAACTGGAGGAAAACATAAAATCACAACAAGATCGAATAAACTCACATATTCAGTTTCTTTTATCACAACCAGTATCTTCTCATAACACGCTTCATCAGAACAAACATCCCGAAGAAACCCACCTTGAGAATCACGAAAAATCTAACAACTCTCTTGGATTAGAAATTCATTCCGAAATGAAGCGATTAGAATATGAGAAAAATCGTTTAGAAAATTTAATTGCTAACATCAATATCAATCATGATCAAGAAATCGATTTACTAGAACACAGTTACAAGAAACAAATAGGTTTACTAAATGAAAACCTAATAAATACAGAAAATCGTCTCAAAGATGAAAGTAAATGTTTGGAAGAATATTTTCAAAAGAAAATAAACGTTTTGCAATTAGATTTAGAAAATCAAACAAAACAACACGATGCGAAACTAGGTCAGATAGTTGAAAATTATGAGAAAACTATTCGAAAATTAAAGGAACAGCATGAAATTGAAGTAGAAGAAATTCGTAACGAAACACGTAATATGGTAGAAAACATTCGTCAGTCGAAGTTATTAGAGTTTTCGGTTATGCAAGAAAACGGCTCTTATTTACAAACGTTAAAAAATGCTTCAAAATATTTAGAGAACGCAACTGGCGACATACAATCATTACGAGATACTTTACATGAGAAATTAGATGTGGAGTATGAAGAGAAAAAAATCCAATTAGAGTTAAAAGAAAATCATTTAAACGAACAGGAGAAAAGGATTAACGTTATACGGGAATCCGCTGAGAGTGAAAAATCGAGATTATTAGAGTTGGTGAAAAATTTAGAGATTAGGTTGTCGAATTTGTCACAATCTACGACAGAAGAAGAATGGATTTTGAAACAAAAAATCACTCAGTTAGACATAGAAAGGTCTGGTTTCGAAAGAGAACGAGAATTTTACAGGGATCAACAGAAACGGGAAGAAAAAAATATTGAGGTATTTTATTTAAGTTTTGCATTTCATTTAGTAGATTACGAGTTATAGAACGCACACGAATCTTGGTGAAACTTTAGAATATGATCCAAATTCACTCGAAAATGGAAGATCTGGATTCTTTCTGGCCATATTTACATCAAATTCGGTTGAGATCCCAACTAGCATTTTAACTTCTTTTAAAACACTAAACAGTCTTACCGAAATTAGCTTCCCCACCTTCATAGTTTCTTTAAAACTTCTAAGCGGTTTCGATAAAGGCCATTTGGAGAACTTTCCCCGCCTTTAACGAAGCTATGACTTGTAAAAGATTTCCGAAATAACATCGGTATGGTATTGTGTAAGCAGTTATGCAAGCTGAATAGAATTTATGGTTTCAAAAGTAATAGCTTCAGTAAAGTGCATCTAATAGTTTGTTTTAAACAATCTTTAGAAGTCTTATACAAGCTATTAAAAAATGTGACAAAATATTACAATGTTATTTATATATCTACTTACACTTTTTTAACGTTATTATTGTTGTTGCTATGCTATTATATAGTGTCTAAATTTAAGTTTTTGTTTGCGGTCGCATCAGGTTTCGACCTCTAGTCCTTCGAACGTTGGTCCCGCACGCTATCCAATCGGTTAATTTAAATGTTAAGAAACAATAGACATCTTTGATAGTAGGTACAATAACAATAGCTTCTATTAGACTTCCATAGAATTTAGTTTTTTATTGCAACATTAAGGGGTTATATTTTTTTTTCAATCATTAGCTTTTAGCGTACTTACACCTTTATTTGAACAATATTTTTTTTTTAAATAAAAGCTTTGTAATTGGATTTTAATAGGTGTCACAACAACATGCGTATCTTGGTGCTTATGAACGCCGTTAATTTTTAAAAATTTTATTTCAAACAATAAATAATAAAATAGCAACATCCCCAATACGATTAGATAATGCAGTTAATATTCCTGCATTATAAGACTTTACATTTTGAAAATAAATAACTAAACAATAAGAAACTAAACCTAAACCATCTCAACCTAATTAAATTCTAATAAAATTTGGACTAATAATTAATAATATTATTGATAAAACAAATATTACTGATATTTATTGATAAATGAATATTATTGATAAAACAATATTAAATAAAACAATCCAGCGAACCCATGAAATAGAACAAAATCGAAACGATTTCAATTTCATATAAGCTCCTCTAGTTGAAATAATAGAAGCAACCTCAGTTTGACATATTCACCCCGATTACCGAAGGCAAGTCATGTCACTTGTAATGACTATAGTCATGTCGCATCAATTTTCGTATTGTTGAAGTCGTTTTTTACGCCTCAAGTCATTTTATACGACAGATGTCACTTTAAATGAGATTTTAGTCGTTTCAATTTTTCATGTGACAATAATTTTTTCAAACGTCTGTCATTGTTTTTGTGAAATCGAAGAACGTAAAATATAAGTTTTTTTTAATTTTGGAGGTTTTTTGTTTCAGATTTTTTAGTTTTAGTCGTGGCAATTTTTATCGACTTCAATAATACCAATTTTTAAGCGACGTGACATGGCTATAGTCATGTCACTTGATGTGACACGACTTCAGTAATCGGGGTGAATTATTGACATAATTTTTAGACTATGACAGCTGTGCTTCTATAAGATCTGTAAACAGTTACAACCGAAATAACTACAATCCTAATGACTGATATAACTTCTATAACCTTTTTTCGGAAGCTTTATTTAGTGTTGGGTAGATAAGTTTCGGTAAAGCTTCTAATATTAAATATAGAAGTATTTTAGAAGCTTTCATTCCAGTGGTGGGGAAAACTTCTCTGTGGAAGTTGTATCGAAACTTTATAGAAGTAAAATATAACTAGCTTCCACTTAGAAGCTTTAGCGAAGCTTTATTTAAGCTAAAGCTGGTATAACTCAAAATTGAGAAGCAAGTTTGCTAGTTGGGATGCCTTCACTTTTTGTTATTTCAGGCAAGAAACCAGTATTTTAAGCAAGGCACCCGAATTTCGAAGTCATTACAGGGAATATTTGGTTAGCACGAACATTTTTTCAGTGCAAATTGGATATGCACTCTCACTCATATAAATAATAATGACTTCCATAATATTGATCGCATTGTAAAATTAATACAGGCGAACGACTCTTGAGACCAGCCTCTGTTCTTTTATGGATCATAAATAACCCAAAAATGTTTTGTTTTTATATCTTACTATCAGAAAATCTCAAACTGTGTTGTAGTTTTCAGTCGATTGTTCCCAAATGTCTTTTGATTTATTGTAGGTAATAATTTCTTTTGCTTCATCAGTAATATATCCATAGATAGCTGGCCTATAAATATAATATATTGTATTCTTAATTTAAAATCATATTGGAAACGCTTGCACGTGTTAAACAACAAAGTAAAACCGAAATAGAGCTAGCAAACCTGTGCTAGTTTTTTTGTTTCACTACCGAACATTGTTTTATTTTGATTTACTACTTATCGTACTCCTTTGAGATTTCTTATACAGCATTGCAGTCCAAATTCAACATGTTGCAAATCAAATTCAACTCTTGCAAATCAAGTTCAACTTTTTTCAAATCAAATTCAACTTTTTGCAAATCAAATTCAATATTCTGCAAATCAATTTTTTTTTTTTGTAAATCAAATTGAAGAGCAAAAAGTTGAATTTGATTTGAAAAAAGTTGAATTTGATTTGGAAATTTGAATTTAATTTGCAAAATGTTGACTTTGGACTGCAAAACTTGAAAGTTATATTCTCATCATATCTTATTACCGATGATGTATTAGTGATACCTATCTTTTATATGACCATGTGAAAATAATTTTATTCGTGACAAACTGTAACTTCACCGTTAGTGTAAATGGTCTTGAGGGCTATGCACAAAGTATTTATTGCAGTTTTTAGCAGGTTTTGACCCTCTCGTAAAAGATCATAATAAGGAACGAGGAAATCCTTGTTTCCATTGCAACAAATTTTTAATTTCCATAAAATTTTATTTTATAATTTTTCACTCTAATCTATATGATGCCGCTCAATTTAATTAATATTTTCGATTTCTAGGAATTAAAAAAACTACAAAACCAAGAATATGATAAAAAACTTCATGAAATTGAAGAAGAAAAACTTCAAATTCTAAATGAAAGAACAAAATTGGAAACACTTTCACGTGTTCAGGCTAAACAACCCAGCAAAACCGAAATAGAAATTGAAGCCGCTATTAAAATTGCCGAAGATGCGGCACGGCAGGCAGACTTGGAAAGAACGCGATTTTTGGAAATGCAGAGGAAATTTGAAATAAAAAAACGCGAGTTGATTGACAAGGAGAATATACTGCGTGATAAAGAACACACGTTGGAACTATCACTAGATGACATCAAATCAAGAGAAGTTTGTTATAGATTAACAGTAGGTATATTGGTGATTGTTTAATATAATAATCTTTATTTTAAGAGAAACACCGAAAACGCGTTACGTTCTGTAAAAATATCGGAAAAAAAGGTTAAAGCAAAAATTCAAATTTTACAAAAACATTCAAGTGAGCTAACAATGAAAGAAGCAACCTTAGCGAAAGAAAAACTAGAATTAACACAAGAACGTACTGATTTGCACACTTTACGAAGAAAACTATATAGCACACGATGTAGTTTATGTAAACTTGGTGAGAAGAGTCAAGAGTTATCAGAGATTTTATCAAAGAATGAAATTCATGCAACAATAGACGATACAGATAATACTCCAATGAAATTTAACTTGGAAAAATTTGATGTCGATCATTTGGATAAAATATTAGATCGTGAGGTTGAAGCATCGTTGAAAAATGGTCATGACATGAGTAGTTTTGAAATAAACATTGACAATATTCCGAATATTATGGAACATGATAATATGTTTATCGATCAACAAGATTTAATGCAACAAATTGATGCGTACAAAAATAAGTTTTTTAATAATTGATTGGAGCCCTTTTGGAATTTTATTTTGTCAATTATAGGATATAGAGCACTTTTGAGTGTGTTTTACACATATAATTTTATATGAAAGCAAGCGAAAATAAATTATTCCATGGGAAAAAAATTACCACATATAAAAAATTATTTGAATTTTAATATAACAACAAACGAAGATGAATGAAGATTTAAATTACTTTTTTTAACAGCTATTTCAAATTCAAATAAAACCGGTAATTTTACATTTCTTAAACTACGTATGATACAATTGAAATGTATAGTTTTATAGAATGAACAGCCGTGTCTCCCAAGGATTTTAACAATGAATGGATTGTAACCATTCAAACAAAACAAACTTGATTTGCAAGAAAAAATTATCATTTTAATTGGTTGATTTATGCTGTCGGAAGATCATTTTTGCTAAAAGGTCTTTAAAATGTTATCAAATTTAAATTTAAAAAATATATTTTTTTGGATTTAGTAAAAATAGAGTCGCTCGCGTAAGAGATCGTGATTGAGCTTAACAAGAAATCTGTGATATAAGTAAATAAAAAGTACATAAATTTCAGTATTTAAATACAAAGTTTAATTTAAAAGATTTAATACTTATAATTTAGACTGTTTGCCGTTGGCACTTGGCGTAAGTATTCAAATAACATTATGTATAGCACTTGTTACTTTACGCAGAATAACTTTAGAAGTTAATTAATAAAAAAAATTAAAAGCTAATTTTTAGATGATGAAAAACGTGTTCTAGACAGAGTTGTGAAAAATTGGCCATTTTGGATTTTCCTGAAACTTGGCATATAAGTAGTATGGACAAAATAAAATATACAACTTATTTTAAAATTTTTTTAAAGTGCATAGTTTGAGCATAGGGGGCACCCCAACATGCATGAAAAATGAAAATTCTGCCAATCCGATGTAACTTTGAAATTAAATTGCTCAAGAACGGCTATACCGATTTCATCAAACTTTTTTTTGTTTGATAGATGATTAATTAGTCGTTTGAAAAAAAATTAATTTATTGTTTTTATAATTAATTTTTAAATAAAAATATTAAAAAAACTTTTTTAAAGATGGCGCTAGGGTCAAAGATCAATTGGAATTTAATTAATTTTTTTTTTGAAAATAGTTCTATACTTACTCTAAAATATTCCAAATTAACAACATATTAACAATTGATTTTAAAATTTTTTGTTAATGGAAGTTGTTTGAAAAAATGAAGAAAAATTCGAATTTCAGCCGTACTAAAAATCTTGAAAATTAAATATCTCAAGAACAAGAATTTTAGCCTCTTTGTTAATTTGGAATATTTTAGAGTAAAAATAGAACTATTTTCAGAAAAAAAATTAATTAAATTCCAATTGATCTTTGACCCTAGCGCCATCTTTAAAAAAGTTTTTTAATATTTTTATTTAAAAATTAATTATAAAAACAATAAATTAATTTTTTTTCAAACGACTAATTAATCATCTATCAAACAAAAAAAAGTTTGATGAAATCAGTAGAGCCGTTCTTGAGAAATTTAATTTCGAAGTTACATCGGATTGGCAGAATTTTCATTTTTCATGCATGTTGGGGTGCCCCCTATGCTCAAACTATGCACTTTAAACAAATTTTAAAATAAGTTGTATATTTTATTTTGTCCATACTACTTATATGCCAAGTTTCAGGAAAATCAAAAATGGTCAAGTTCAAATTTCGACTTTTTCACCTGCGTAGATCACGTTTTTCATCAGATGGTCTATATATATTGAATAACGAATAGTTCTGAAGATGGTCTAACAAACCGAAATATATATATATAGAATATCTAAAAATTAACTTTGTGTTTTTTATTATTTATTAACATCTAAAATTTTTCTGCGTAAAGTAACAAGTGATATACATAATGTAATAGTTATGTAAGTATTAAGGGCAGTAAGATTGTTTTACCGATTGAGGATATATGATTTGAGATGGAGACAAAATCGAGATCTTTAATATATCCGAAATCGGTACTACTCTTAATGCCCAAAATGCTTATTACATTTTTTGCACGATCAATAAAAATTCAATTAAAATTATTTAAATAATAAAATCATTCACAAAATTTAAGTCCTAATGTTTTAAAGAAAATTTCTTAAAATGACATTTCAAAATAGTAAGCTTTGCGTTTCATCATAATTCTATAGGTTTTTTGTTGCAAAACTTAATTTCATCGAATATTTTTTCAAAATAAATTGCTGTTTAAATCTTTTAATTGCAATATTTTTAAAAGAATATGTGGCAAAAACTGAAAAGGTGAAAAGGTATTTTAACAAAATTTTTATTTTCCAACCGCACCTTCCTTATTTATTTTATTATATTTTAAAAAATCCATGAATGCGTTGAAAAACAAAAAATAATATAACCAATTTATAAAAAGTTTTATGCGACGGTTTACACAAATAAATTGTAGTTTTATGTTATCTAAAACTTGTAATCTGAGTTAATAAAATTAAGAACTAGCAAATTGATTTATTCTAATGTCAGTGTATCTAAAACTTATTGTTTAAAAAAATTTGAAGTTATATATAATATATTTGTTAAATGTTATGTTGATAAACCTATTCAATGCCAGTTTTAATTAAATCTTAAATTATGTTTGGAGTTGAGTTTTACTTCTTAAGGTCAGTATATTGTGACATTTGCAACATATTTTAAGCTCAAAAGAGTTCGTAACAGTGTATGTACTATTTTAGTTCATCTCATAGTGCTAAAACATTTGGATATATATCTATATCATTGAATAAATATCTAAGGAAGAGTAACTAGACATTTTGAGTGAAGCATCTAAATTTTAGTATTGGTGAAGATTGATAGTGTTTGCATTCTAGCTGGGTGATACTATCTACAATTTGCATATTTATATTTTCAAAACAAATAAAAGAAATAATAAATGTTACATATAAATTTAAAAGCCTAATATGTTTGGATAAAATATTTCCTTATATTTTCATACATAAATATTTTTAATTGTCCATACAACACATATTTTAATAATGTTGAATTACTTTAAGAACACCTTATATTCGGCTGTGATTACGTTTGAAATATGGTTTGACAACGATGGATTAAGAAAATGACATTTACGTAGGGTAATAATATATAAAATTAAACTAGAAAATAACAGTTTTTGTAAAGCAAATACTTTATGTTTTTGTTAAAACATCATTCTAAACTCTTTTTATGCGTAGTATTAGTTAAAATATTCTAAACATTGATATGAAATTCGATGATCAAATTTCAGTGTATTTAAGGTTATTTGTACATATTTTAATGCAACACTTCATTTTTATGAATAAACTACTGCACAAATACTAATAATTGTTGTGTAAAACATTAATTTAAACTTTAATTTTTATAAATTTTGTTTAATTTGAATATCTTAAAGTAGAATTTCGGATAAAAGCTATCATTTTATTTTAAAATACAAAACGAAATATGTCAAATGTCATGGATGAAGAACGCACAGATATACAAATTACATACTTCAAAAAATATTCGTGTAGCCACACGTAATTATTCTTCCTTATATATTTATTCAATGATCTATATATAATTGCGTAAGCAACAGTGGCGTAGCTAATGTGGGTGGCACCCGGGGCGGATATTCTGGTGTTACCCCAAGAATGAAAACTGTCAATATTAATAAAAAGCCAATAAACGTGGAGGGGAGAGGGGTCAATATAAAGCAACAAATTTTCATAGAACGAAAAAATTATATTGTAATATGTAAAACATTTCCATAATATGGACTCAACTTAAAATTCAACTTAAGTAAATTAAATAAGTGATGCAGCAGTTTCTACTTCGAAATTATCATCACCTCAACAGCGTAATCGATAGCGTGTCGGCCTAAGGATTCGAACCAGGTACTGAGGAGGAAGGTTCGAATTCATCCGAAACACGAAAAATGAGAAGTGGAGTTTTTTTCTGAGAAACTTCCAACCAAACCTTTGAATTGAAAACATTTTAATTACTTCTTTACTTACTTGAGTTAAATTGATCTCAAAAAATCCCCAATATTGTAATATATTTTTTTAAATACAAGAAAAGTGCAACGTACAAATATAACTAATAAAAAAAATTATGTATAGTATTATTTCATTGTTCGGAATATTTCTTTTTTGCGTAAATTTTTTTAGGAAGTTACTATTTAAATTATTTTTCACACATAAAATGGCTTTTAATGTCTCAAGTAGAGTTTCTGCTCGAAAAATTCGGTCGAGGAAGATTTGTTATCTTGAACTAATGATTTTTTATCTTGTACTGGAGTACGCTGGGTTTGTCACTCCCGTAGATCAAAAATAAAAAAATTTACAAATCAATAAAATTAAAAACTTTACGTATGCACGTAAAACTCAAGTAAAAACAACTAAACTTTGACGGATTATTTTATTTTTTAAATTTTATAAAAATAATTAAAATGTATGAATAAGTTTATGTTATATAATCTTAATTGCAATTTCAATAGAAGACAAAGTGGAACTCAATTTATGTCTAGTGTTTACTACAATATTGATATATTGATTGCCATATAATTCGAATTTATTTATATATATTTAAACTAAAGAAAATGTTTTTTTCTATGCGAAAAGTAAACTCACTAGTGTAAAAAAATAACAAATTATAGTTGCTATGGGTTTTCATATAATTTTACAAAGTATGTTAAACAACGTAACCATGAAAAAATAGAATATGAATTTTTAATGTTTTGTTGTCGATTTATAACTTTATAATTTATAGTAAATATCAATTATATTTTAGTATCATAGAATATATTGCATTTCCTACGCGAGATAAAAACGGTTTTCGTTCGTAAACATGTCTCACTCGACGCTAGCGCGTCTCGTGAACAAATGTTTACTCACGAAAAAAAACAATGTTTTCATCTCTTGTAGGAAAATATACTATATTTAGCATAAATAAATTGCTTGAATTTAATTTTGAGTAACGAAATTCTTTTTTCATTTAAATAACGAAATTCTGTTTTTTTTTAAATCGGTACATTTTTAAAATGAAGCGGGATGCGGGACGAATTGTTAAAAATCGGGACTGTCCCGCCAGAAGCGAGACGTCTGGTCACCTTATTTAAATCTCTTCTTTCTTGCTTTAACAGCTGCAAACCTAGAAATCACATCTTCAAAATTTATATTTTGTGTTGCATCATGTTCTATTGTTAATATGCGAAGATTGTTAAGCCGCGTTTGGGTCATTGTTGCCAGCATGTAATTTTTAATTAATTTTAATTTGCTGAAACTCCTCTCACTTGAAGCCACTGATACTGATACTGATTAGTGCAACCATAAGACTTGGAAGAGATTCTGTAAAATCCCATTCCACGATAAATTTCAAAAAGTCTAGGCACACCCAGTTAGAAACTGTTACATTGGCCGCTTTTAAATGCCTTCTCAACCTTAGTATCTCTATGACGAGTTCTGTTTCTGATACCTCCTCATAAAAAACGGTAATTATTGAGTCAGATAACTCCAACTCTTTACTGTTCGCCAAAACTCCAGTGTTTGTCAGCACAACCTCGAACAATGAAGCTACATCTTGGACTGACTTTAATCTTGTTTGGAGTTCAACATTGAATCGTCGTAGTACTCCGATTTTTTCACAGCAAAATCTATTGCCTCTTCTACAATATGACTAGGTTTTTCTTCAATATAAAGACGAAGTGACTGTATTTTTATAACTAATTGATCAATATTCAAGCTTGTGCTTTGCAATACGATCCAAGCACAATTTATTCGCCTTAAAACATCATTCCAAAACAAAAGATAGCAAAGAAATGTAAAATCATACACAATCACCACGCATAAGGTTCTGTGCAGCGCCTCTAGTGTCTTCATTCTTGTTGATCACTTAATTTCTCAATTGCAGCCACAATCCCATTAAAATTTTCATCCAATACTTTAACTGAAGCATAATGAGCATCCCTACGCGTTGTTGAGAGTCTTTTAAAAGTTGCTTTGCTGTGTTTAACAAGCACTTCCCAGCAGCTAGTCGAAGCAGAAAAATTGTAAAAATTCCAATGTTCCGAAAAATGTTACAAAAGCTACATTTTGTGCAAATGAGTGTTGGTCACATAAATTAATTGAATGATCTATACACCAACAAATATTGCTTTTTTGTTTTTTGCTTTAATAATAGCTTGCACTCCTCCATGTATACCACACATAAAAGCTGCATTATCATAACCTTAGGAACGACAATTCATAACATCTAAACCGTCATTTTCAAGATTTTTAAGAATTTCATCGCTTAAAGTAGCGGCTTTTTTCCATGTAAAGGAAAAAGTCCACGGAATACTTCTTTGATTTCCACTTTTCTATCATCAATTTTCACATAACGAATCACTTCTGACATTATTGATCAATATGTGAAATGTCAGGTGTGCTATAAAACATAAATCCAAAATATTTATATTTTTTTTCATATTTAATTCAAGATGTGTTTTTTTAATACTACATCATACTTTGGCAGTAGTTTGATTAGTTCTAAGAAATTGCCTTTATTTAAAGGCTTTTTCCTTCATCATATCCACGAAATGCTAGGTTTTCTTTAGATAAAAACAAAGTTATATGCAATAATCTGGATAAAAGATGTTTCCACTTCTGTTTTTCAATATCTTTTAATAGCAAGACTGCGTCTCCTATCGTTTTATGAACCTCGTTTCCAAAGTTTTCCGCTTTTTAAAATTGGGTTATTCTAAAAATTGCGAAACCGTTTTTCAATAAAATTAAAATATATAAATGTAAAGTTCGTGAAAATTGGAATTATGTAATTTTAACTTACAATTAAAACGAATTGAAAAAACTAAAGTCAGTCTTCATCCTCAATAATGATAATATGCCCAAAAACCTAAAATTCGTTTAGAAATTTCGTTTTTCCTACTAATGTACTCTTCTTATAATATAGTCAAGAACGTAAACGAAACATATCTTATAAAACCTTCTATGTAAAATATTCAAAATGTTACCATTTACAATCAGTAAGACGAATATCGCAGAAAAAATCCAATTACAATTCGAAATTATTAGAGGTACGTTTTACTACAGACAACGGACAAAAATCCAATGATGCCCAGGTTTTGTACAATGTGTACAATCCATCCTTTTAAATTCGTCATATTGGACAGATGTCCAAAATCCGGAACCATATCCATCATATAATTGACTAAATGGAAATTAATCCCAGATTTTGTCCAATTAGTCCCATATCTTCTTATGTATCACAATTAAAAAATGGATTTGATTAACATAAATTCAATTTTTTTTATTTTGCCAAAGCAATACACTTATGTATTTGACAAATGATTTCTGTATTACAATATTGCAATGTTATTAAATATTTTTGTTTTATTAAATTTTATCATTAATATTATAAAACTGAAAACAAACAGGATGAGTATATATATATCTATAAAAATTTGCAAAACTATAGTAATTGCATAACTACAATTTTATTCCACAGTAATTATTTATGTGTCCATTCGAAAACGATACATTCCAATTTACGAGTTTCAAGATAAAGGAAAAAATAATTAATTTGAGATTATTTACAAACATGGTGATTTGATTGTTTACTAGTTTCCTTAGGTGTTTGCAATTAATTTGTTTGAAATGTAAAACATATTAGGTAGTAAGTTTAAGCTGATATTTTAGAAATAATTTTGAAATAAAGACATAATTTTGGAATAGAACAGAACTCAAGGGTGCCACCCTATCGATACAGGGTGCCATCCATACATTATCAACAGAGACCACTTTTCCTATACATTATTCAGCATGTGTGTTTTCAGACCTGGTCGTTAAAGAATCATTCTTGCATACTAAATAATGTACAGTAAAATAAAACGATTAATATGGTATCTATAGGAATGAATATTCAAAGCTATTGAGTAATTGTGGTGATGGTATTCAATGCTCAACATGTTGATTCGATTAAAAAAAAAGAAATACACACATATTGTTGAAATTTTATTTTACGTAATCACTCAAAAATTTTAAAAAGTAGAATAGATCCTTTTTGAACCAATAGGACACATTTATAGGACACATTATAAGTTATCACAATTTATAAATCAAAATTAAATGGATAACCTAAATATAAGCCTAAAAGCTTATCTATAGGTTATCCAAATACCTAAGGTTAAATACCTAATGGATAACCTATAGATAAGCTAAAATGGTTTCTAAGTGATTTATCGTTGAAAACGATTGAAACGTTGAAAACTATTGTGATGGTTTGTTTAAGTTTTTTTACGGTCGGGTGTCACCCCAAAACGGGTGACACCCGGGGCGGACCGCCCCCCCCCCCCAGCTACGCCTCTGGTAAGCAATATGTTTGCGGTACAATTTTAAAATATTTGCACCATCAAAAGTGTGGCAATATGTATATTGTAGGAAACGTCTTGAGTATTAGATGTGCCGAAAAATACTTTTGTTTGAATTTTGACGATTTTTTCAGAAAAAATGGCAAAAATGTGATAATTGTGTTTTTTGAGTTTTTTGTTCGGTTATTTTGTTTTCAAGAAATTTGTTTTACAATTCAAAATCTATATAGATATAGATTGTAGTATATAGTATATAGTATATATAGGTAAAGATATCTATATGTAAATACGCAAGCAATATTTTTGCGGTACAATTTTAAAATATTTGCTCCATCAAAAGTGTGGCAATATGTATATCGTAGGATAGGTCTTGAGTAGTAGATGTGCCGAAAAATACTTTTGTTTGAAGTTTGACGATTTTTTTAGAAAAAATGGCAAAAATGTGATAATTGTGTTTTTTGAGTTTTTTGATCGGTTATTTTGTTTTTTTTTTCAAGTTATTTTGTTTCATAATTCAAAATAAATCTATATCAATAAATTAAACTCTGAAATAATGTGTTGTAACTATTTACAATTTCTATTTACAATGGCCGCATTTCGGCCACTGGGCGATTCCTAGTTGGAATAGATAGTTCATAAGTACTTGTTAAAAAAATTTCAAAAGGAATTAAAACATTTGAAGATTTTGGACCGAAACTTAATAATCACCGAAGATTTTTGAAAAGAAAATGTTTATTAATTTCAAGGAATTCTTGATGTAAGCTTAAAGCGAGAAATACTAGCTTTTTTTCAAGTTGTGAATAACAATGCTATTTTTATTTGATAATACAAGTTACGTTTAATTGACAATATTAGCTATAAATTGGTGACCATCCGACAAGGAACAAGCTTAGAACGGATTCAAGTCAACTTTCAAGTATCAAATTTATTGTTTAATTTGTATTTTTGTTTTACGAAATTTAAAGTAGTTAATTGTTTGTTTCATTTTGCTTAAAAATTTTAAAAATCATAAATATATTTAAGGAAAGCTACTGTCGATTTATAATAATTTAAATAATTTATTTAAATTTTTTTTTATCGCCACAACACTTCTTTACCTTTTAGTCGCCGTAGCTTTTAGGTCGAGGAAAATCGGTTGCAAGTTTCTTTAATATCGGCCATGGATAATTTTGACGATGTTGTTGCACCACGAAAATATTCCTTAACGGAAGAAGAGCTCTTAGCTCTAGTGAATGAATGTGCTAGACCCTTTATGGCCGAAGCTAATGTAGCTCAAGAAACATCTGCAACCTATGTTGAAAGACCTCAAAATGTTTTCCTGTCTTGTTCTTTGGAACCAAAAAATCAAGAGGCATTTCAAATTAACTCTTTTTCAATTAAAGTTCCTCCTTTCTGGAAAGACCAACCAGATACCTGGCTTACAATTTTGGAAGAGCAATTCTGCATTTCAAAAATTAAATCACAAGATGCCAAATATGGTCATGTTCTAAGCATCATTACTCCAGATATTTCTTCCCTTATCTGGGACGTCCTAAATGCACCGAAGGAAGCAAATCCTTACGACCAGGTGAAATCTGTCCTTCTTCATCGTCTCACCTCTAGCACTACAGATCGTATTAGAAACGTGCTTAGAGGAATGGATCTCGGCGATTGTAAGCCCTCACAACTTCTCAGGGAAATGTCCCGTGAGGCGCAAAACGCTTTTTCTGAGGATGTACTCAAATTGATCTGGGAAGAAAAACTTCCTGCCTCTGTGCGCACAGCACTAGCTGTGGCAAATCTTGACCTTACTACGACAGCCGAATTGGCTGATCGCGTCTACGCAGCCCATGTAGGAAATTCTATCATGGCAGTTACCTCAAATGCAAACAATTATGCTTTTGAAATAGCTTCTTTGACTGCGAAGTTCAATGAACTCCAGTCCTCTGTTCTCAACGCAATCTCAGCGAATAATTTTAACAAAAGTAGAAGTAGGTCCAAGGACCGAAACTACAGTCGAGATCACACGCCTAGTCAATTCCGCTATCGCCCAAATCTAGATCTAGGGTACAAATCTTTGATGGTGAATGTTACTATCACCACAAATTCCAGCAAAATGCAAAACGCTGTGACCCGAAGTGCAAGCACTTTAAACCTGGCAGCCAAAATTCTTCTTTTCAGACACGATTTTCAAAAAACTAAACAGCTCGTCACAAGTGGCGGCATGTGATAACAGCCAAACTCAGCTCCGTCTTCTTGTTTATGACCGAATTTCGCGAAAAGCCTCTTTAGTCGATACTGGGACCGAAGTGTCTCTTCTTCCAGCTACTGTGAAAGAAAAACTCTCTAAACTATCTGATTTTCCACTCTATGCAGCGAACAACACAAAAGTCAGAACTTTTGGTACACGATCCCTCGAATTAAATATTGGTCTCAGACGATCGTTCTGTCAGACCTTTATTATTGCGGACGTTACCATGCCTATTCTTGGCGCTGACTTTTTAAATAAGTATAGTCTTTTAGTGGATATCAATAACCAACGACTTGTCGATCCACTAACCAACTTATTCGCTGTAGCTGAAATCTCCACTTCTCCAGTCCCCACTTTAACTACAATCGACAATTCGATTGACCCTGCTGTCGTCAATATTCCAAGGAATTACAAAAATTTAATTTCTGCAAGTGATCTTGCTTTACCAGTCAAACATAACGTTACACACGTGATCGAAACTCGCGGTCCTCCCATTTCTTCAAAGTACCGTAGACTAGCTCCGGACAAATTGGCGATAGCCGAGACCAAATTCGACACCATGCTGGCTCAAGGTATTTGTCGACCTTCTAACAGCCCATGGTCATCCCCTCTCCACCTCGTCAAAAAGAAGAATGGCGAGTGGAGACCTTGCGGTGAGTACCGTGCTCTGAATAATGTGACAACTCCTGATAAATATCCTATCCCTCATATTCAAGATTTTACTCAACAATTATATGAATGCAACATTTTCTCAACTATCGATCTCGTTCGTGCTTATCATCAAATTCCTATTGATGAACACGACATTGCTAAAATAGCAATATCCACACCGTTCGGACTCTTCGAATTTGTTCGAATGACATTCGGATTGCGAAACGCTGCGCAATCATTTCTACGGTTCATGCATTCATTACTTCGAGACCTTGACTTTTGTTTCATCTATATTGATGACTTCCTTATTGCTTCTAAGACTTTTGAGGAACACCTCACACATCTTCGAACTGTTTTCGAGCGTCTTTCAAACGCAGGTCTCATCATTAACGTTGAGAAATGCAACTTCGCAAAAACCAACGTTGACTTTTTAGGACATCATATTGACTCGACTGGAATTAAGTCGACTTTAGAACGTGTCGATGCGATCAACAATTTCGACCGTCCAGAAACCGTTAGGCAACTCCGTCGTTTTCTAGGTATGATCAATTTCTACCGTCGCTTCATACCTCACGCTGGTGGCAATCGAACCATCCTTAATGATTTTCTTAAAGGTTCTAAAAGGAATGACAAACGAGTCATTCAGTAGTCCGAAGACGCCATTCAAGCCTTCCACCTGAGCAAGCGGCAACATTCTGAGGCAACTACTCTTGCCCATCCCTCGCACACTGCCCAACTTGCGGCAATGGTCGATGCTTCTAATAAGGCACTTGGCGCGGTAGTTCAACAAAAAATTAACAACTGTTGAACTCCTCTCAGTTTCTTCTCTGTGAGACTTAATGAGTCGCAACAGAAATATAGTGCTTATGATTGTGAACTTCTAGCAGCTTACTCTGCTATCAAACACTTTAGATATCTCCTTGAAGGTAGAACCTTCACACTTTACACCGATCATAAGCCTCTTGTTTATGCTTTGTCGCAGAACCCTGCCAAAGCAAGTCCTCGCCAGTTCAGGCATTTAAATTTTATTAGTCAATTCACGACTGATATTCAACACATCTCTGGGATTGAAAACGTAGTTGCAGATACACTTTCTCGTATCGATCAACTATCAATACCAGAATGTATTAATTATAACGAAATTGCTGATGCTCAGTTCGATGACTGCGAACTAAAGGAATTAGTGGACACTAGTTCCACACTTCAATTCCGATCTTTTCCGTTAACTTTTGGACAATCTTCGTCTAAAACAATTTTATGCGATACATCTTCTGGTAACGCTCGCCCTTTTATACCAAAGCAATTTCGTCAATCTGTTTTCAATAGCCTACATAATTTATCCCATCCAGGGGTTAACAGTTCCGTCAAACTCCTTACGGATAAGGTCATTTGACCATCCATTAAAAAGGACGTTAAACAAATGGCATAGAACTGCCTGGCTTGCCAAAAGGCAAAAGTTTCTAGGCACACATAATCTCCTTTGGGTAGCTATGCCACAACTTCACAACGATTTTCTGAGATACATATGGACATAATTGGTCCACTTCCTACTTCTGAGGACAAACGATATTGTGTCACAATTATTGACCGCTAGCCTGAGGCCATTCCCATCTCGGATATCACTGCTGAAACGGTAGCCTCAGTACTCTACTCTAAATGGATCGCTCGTTTCGGAGTGCCTTCAGTAATCGTCACTGATCAGCGCTCCCAATTTAAATCCAATCTCTTTAGTGAGTTGTCTAAACTCATAGGTTTCGAACGCAAACGCACTACTAGTTTCAATCCTAAATGTAACGGTCTCATTGAACGTTGGCATCGGACACTAAATCTGCTATGACGGCTTACGACAGGACAGACTGGACAAGCATATTACCTTCAATCCTACTTGGTTTACGAACCACTTTTCGTGAAGATTTCCAATCTTCATCTGCGGAACTTGTTTATGGTACGCAAATTCGTCTTCCTGGAGAATTTTTCAGCAATGATACCAAATTAATTCCTCAATCTAATTTTGTTTCACAATTGAAACAGCACTTCGATCACCTTCGTCCCATTAATGCATCAAGGCACTCTTCTGACAAAGTTTTCGTTTTCAAAGCCCTTGATTCTTGCTCACATGCCTTCTTACGCACTGACTTAGTACGTAAGTCGCTTCAGCCTCCATACGAAGGTCCTTACAAAGTCATTAGTCGCGATGAAAAGAATTTCGTCATTGATCGCAAAGGTCAACACATGCGACTCTCAATCGACAGGTTAAACCCTGGTTTTAGGTCAGAATCTGAAGATATCTCAACTCAACCTCCATCTTCTTCTAGCAAAAATCTTAATCGCGCAGACGAAATACCGTCTTCTACAAACAACGTCAAATATTCTTCTTCGGACACTTTCAAGTCTTTACCTTCCACTTCCACAGAAGTTGAAAAACACAACGCAAACGCCACTAAAACTGCTAAAGAGGTAAAATTTAATCTAACACCGCAAACGTTCACCTTTAACCCTTCCGCTGCAACTACCCGAACAGGTCGATCTACCAGAGCACCTGCTCGTTTTCTTAATGCTACGGCATATTAAATCCACTTTTCTTCTTAATTTTCATATCGTCCCATCTGCGATGGCACTAGAGGGGGGGGGGGTGGCAAACACTGAAAAAGTATTTTAACAAAATTTTTATTTTCCAATCGCACCTTCTTTACTTATTTTATTATTTTTTAAAAAATCCATGAATACGTTGAAAAACAAAAATAATATAACAAATTTATAAAAAGTTATATGTGACGGTTTACACAAATAAATTGTAATTTTATGTTATCTAAAAATTGTAATCTGAGTTAATAAAATTAAAAACTAGCAAATTGATATTCTAATGTTAGCATTTTCGATTGAGAACTAGTTCATAACTAGGTAGTTCTTTTTTTTCAATACAAAAAACTTATTTCCCCTCCAAATCATGTTCGATTGAAGCAAAATAAAAAAACTAGTTCTGAACTGGTTGAGCAATTTTTCCCCTTTTGAAGAACTAGTTTTATTTTCAGTTATTTTTGAGTTTTACTCATACTATGACAAAAAGTACACACAACATTATGCAATTAGTTTTTTTACAAAATGTATTGTTTTTTTTTATTGCTTTTCAAACATTCCAAAATAAAAGAATTAATAAAATAACCAATTCAATATACTCATACAACAACACTGAATGTTTGCATGTTCGATTGAAAAAAAGAACTCGTTAAGAACTAGTTATTAACAAGTTCTTCAATCGAAAACGACATCAGTGTACCTAAAACTTGTTGTTTAAAAAGCATCGAAGATATATCGCTACGTTGGAAAAATACCGGCACAACTCAAAAATTATGAATATTGACTTTTCTGCATAAAATGATCGTAATATCGTCAAATTTTTATGTGGTAGAGTGTCACAATTTAACCTCACTCGTAAAAACGGTAGGTGGCACTTATGTAGCTATTCAAAATTTGAAACTTTTCATATTCTTCGCTGCAATAACGTCACATTTTCATTTTTTCAAAATTTCTATTTTTCGAGTTGTGCCGCTATTCTTCCAAGGTAGCGATATATATGTAATATACTTTATCCACGACTACTAAAGAATATATACTTTTCATGCGTATATCTTTCATTGTAATTGTATTCATTCCTTTTCTATATATCAAATTCTTTTTTATTTCTTTTATTACGCTTTATTTATTCAAAATTCCCCTAACAAATTAAAAACTTGATTTGTTGGTATGGTAATATAAACCAGTTAAAACAAAAACAATACATATATAAAATCTAAAATAAACAAACATGTTTGGTTTTGTTTTTCATTTCATTTAATTGGCGATACAAACTTGTACAGGAAAACATGAATGAAATTATTTAAATTATTTGTAGTCGTGGATAAAATAGTATCTTGTATTCGCTTAGGATGAAGGCAATTCTTCACTCGGATGATTCCCTCCACTCGCTACGCTCGTTCCGGGAAACTTCATGCTCGTGAAGAATTGCCTTTTCGTCTGTATATTGTGACATTTGCAACATATTTTAAGCTCAAAAGAGTTCGTAACAGTGTATGTACTATTTTAGTTAATCTCTATCAAAATAGTGCTAAACATTTGGATATATATTGGAATAGATAGTTCATAAGTTCTTGTTAAAAGAATTTCAAAAGGAATTAAAACATTTGAAGATTTTGGACCGAAACTTAATAATCACTGAAGATTTTTCGAAAGAAAATATTTATTAATTTCAAGGAATTCTTGATGGAAGCTTAAAGCGAGAAATACTACCTTTTTTTTTCAAGTTTTGAATAATAATGTTGTTTTTATTTGATAATACAAGCTACGTTTAATTGACAATATTAGCTATAAATATTATTTAAAGTTGAAGCTAGTTTATAGACGTCCACAATAATATAACTATAAATCGTTTTTATTCACACCCACGAGGTCTCCCTTACCAGTAAGTAATTACTTACCGCCTGCATGATCGGTAAGTAATTACTTACCGACCTGTGATTTGTAAACGAAACTTACTATGTTTATTTACGAATCAGTAAACATGCAAAATCGCCTGATCGTCCAAAATAGTTATTTAAGTATTAAGGGCAGTAAGAGTGTTTTACCGATTGAGGATATATGTTTTGAGATCGAGACGAAGTCGAGACCTCTAATATATCCGAAATTGGTTATACTCTTAGTGCCCAAAATACTTATTATATTTTTCTACTCCTATCACAGTGGATTACACTAGTTTACAAGAAAAATCTCCCGAAATAAAACCCAACATTCCTTATAGATTTTGACCTCCTAAACACGAATATCATATTCATTTTTTTTTTGTTAGCTCTTGTTTTTGAGATATTCACGAAAAACCAATTTTTTTGGTGATCAAAAATGTTGTTTCGGTTTTTGGGTCTCATATTTTACTAAACAAACAAATTAAAAATATTAATGAAACAAGTGCATAGTAATTATGCTAACAAATATTTTGAGCTACAATTTGTAAAAATCCATTAAGGATTCTGGAAGTTACAGTCGAAAATGTTGAAAAAATACGAAAAATTCACGTTTTTTTTAAATTTTTCCA
The DNA here is from genome assembly GCA_963693315.1 of Diogma glabrata. Taxonomy (NCBI): domain Eukaryota; kingdom Metazoa; phylum Arthropoda; class Insecta; order Diptera; family Cylindrotomidae; genus Diogma; species Diogma glabrata. Next base: position 119,538,600 of record OY856187.1, read on the forward strand.
TTTTCAACACCAAAAATTTTGAACAAATAAAGGCACTAATTTTTTTTAATTTCTTGAAGCCTATAGTAACATCAATTTTCTTTCTTTTAAGCTAAAAAGCAAGAATATTGTGCAGTTTGCACCAAGTTATTAAAGTTTTTCCAAAGAAAGTCAAAACTCAAAATTTGGAAAAAATAATATTTTACTTAATTTATTGTGCCATAAATAATAATTTTAAAAGTTCAGTCATTTTCAAACATCAGTAAAGAATTATATTTAAGTATAGTAGAATTTTTTTGCCAGCGAACACGAAATTTGTTTGTTTTGCGCATATTGTTTGCACATGCGCATGCACATGCGCATATTGTTTGCACATTCAGTGTCTCGATTAAAATATTAAAAAAACTATTGGGGTCCCATTGAAATGAACAAAAAAACGCATAAAATTAATAAATTACTATTGAAATTCAACCAATTATAATAGAAAACCAAAAACTAGTAAAAATATGATTTTGTATACATGATTTTGTAGGCGAAGTAGCAAAATTTTGATAATTAAAAATAATTATAATAAAAATAACGACGCCTATGGAAACAAATATCACAACAAACAAATGGTACGAACTAGAAGTAGAAATTTAACTAATATAATTGCTTTGAAAACAAATTTATCCCAAAATAAATAATACATCTCTGTTTTACTTTTTGTCTCATCTTTTATCTCTTGCTGCGTCGTATCTGTCAAAAATTCGCTGGCAAAAAAATTCTACTATAGTAAAGTATATAATTTCCATTTTTTTTTTCTTAGTTGGGAATTGGATCGATATGAGACGTATACAGAAAAATATATAGTGAATTCTTTTCTACTTGTTCGGTACAAGTTCCGACTCCGGATTACCGAAATTTGTTTTTTTTGTATTGCTTTTTTTACAAAAGAATACAAATCTCGTCAGTTCTGTGTTGGAACTTGTACCGAACAGTTAGAAAAGAATTCACTAATAAACAAAAGATAATGAATTGTGAGGAGAGGCAAAACATCATAACATCAGAACTATTTAAGTTAGTTCAAGCACCATAAAGTTAAGCCCCTATTTATGTTTGTTAATACCTGTAAGGTTTGTTTCTTTTCTTTTTTTTGTTTTTTGATAATGGGCTATTATTTTGAAAACGTACATCGAAAAAAAAACAACTATTTTTTAAAAATCTGAAATTTTGATATTTTGTTGGTATTGACGAAAGGAAAAAAGTGATTTCTGCTTTTATTTTTTGTGTACTCTGAATCGGAGTTATGCGCGGTTGAATTTTGAGGCTTTTTCACGTAGTTTTGGTAATGGTGTCAATGTTTTGTGACTAGGTGCCACAAATTTCATCCGACTTAAGTATATTTTGCAAGTAAAAAGGAAAATAATTGAATAATTGAAATGAGTAAGTTTAAAATTAATAACTTTTCTCTTTTCCGCTAGGCGGCGCGTAAAACCTTGGTTTACTTCTTTTTACTTTTTTTTTTTTGTTTTTCACAAATTTTAAAGTAAACATATGCAGCTATGAAATTGAGAAATAAAAAGTCAGCAATTCAATATGGATTTTTTCTTACGATTTTTTAAAGTTTGGTATATGAAAAATTCACATGTGTTTTTTTATTAAGTTAATAATCCTGTACTAAATGTGGATCTAATAAATTAAACATTTCATATTTTAACACCTGCAATAAATTTGAACCATTTTCTGTGTATTTCTGATTGAGAAACAGGTTTTTATTCAGAATAAGAATTGGAGATCCCAATGATCGAAGATTTTGTTATAATTTCAACATCACCAACACTAACATTAGAAAAAAACATTAAAAAAATATTTTTTCTATAAACATTATAATTTAATCAATATTATAAATAAATACATTAAAAAATTAATTTATATATTTTTTTTTGCCTTTAAATTGAAATATTTATGATCATCAGAAAAAGAAAACATTTTGGCAATTATTTTATCGGGTGTAGTGTTATCCGGTAAAAAACAGTGGAATCCTTGAGTTCCACTTATGGTTTTAATGTCCGAAAACCGTTTTAAACCCGAAAGAAATTGTTCCTGTAGTTCGATATCTTCTGAAGACACATATGAAAACTTCATAATGTGGTTTTTTTTTCGACCAAATTTCCGCCCATTCCAACAATTCCCTTGCTGTTGATATTTTTTCTCCTCTAAGCGAAGCTCTCCGGGCTTCTCTTTTAAGTGTTCCTCCAATCCCATCGGATGGACCCTTTCCGTGGGCAGTTGCAAAGAAATGCCATTCTGCAGGTATTTTAAAATCATCAATATGTTTGCAGAGATTTATGAAATTCTTCTTATTTTTATATTGAGCTGCTGAACCATCAGTAAAATATAAAATTTTTTTGATACTTGGATATATTTCTTGCTGTTTTTCAATGAATTCAATACACCTTTCCTGGTATTTATGAACTGCAACTGTGTTGTGCATTAAATGATCAGATATAATGACAAAAGATAAGACCTCTAGTTTATCATTACATGATTTGTAGTAAACTACGATTGGGTGGATTTTAATTTACGTTTTTTTATTTTATTATTTTCCAAAAATACATAAAGTGTTAATTAGGAAAATATTAAGTGGTATACTTATGGATACGTAAATATCCTAAAATAACTTAAAATATCTTAAAATATCTCAAGATATAAATATTATTCTTGTTTTTTTTTTTTTTTTTTTTTTTTTTTTTTTTTTTTTTTTTTTTTTTTTTTTTATATCGGTTTTATATATTTTTTTATATTTTTATTACTATTACTATTATTTCTAATTTTATAATTTTTTTTTTTTTTTTTTTTTTTTTTAACATTATTATATTCTTTTTTACTCTATTACTTTAGTTTTAATCTTATTCCTCTTGCAAGCGCTAATTCGATAATCTAAATAATCTAAAATTGTAATAAATAGTAAAGTTAGAAATTCATGTTCAACCTATGCAGAGTTATATTATTAGTGACATTGCTTGGACTTGCATATACAAAAAAAAAAGAATTCAAAAGAATCCATAAAATTTAATTAAGAATCGTAGTATGAGGAGATGAAAAAAATAAAAAAAAAAGAAAAAAAGCAAATGATGTTTACATACATACCGACACAGCAGCAATCAATTGCATTCCAAATGACACGAAATACTCTTAGCATAATAATGGTTAGGAAGAAGTAAATTAATAAATTAATAAGTTTAAAATATTATGTAGTCAATTAAGCCGTGATCTCGATTATATTCAAAGGTATAGCTATCATATAGTTTGGTTTTAACACTCTTTTTAAAATCACCTATTTTACATTTCTTATGCGGCTCAGGTATGTCATTAAAAAGTTGTATTCCCTTATAAAATATGCTGTTTTTAGTTACAGCGTAAATATAATTTGGAGGACGTAAATGGTTGGCATATCTTCCTGAGCGTTCAGCGATATATTGATTAGTTGGTAACACGTTATTAAATTTAATCAAATTGTTTGTGATTTTATAAAGCGTGAGCATATATTCAAATTCGATTAACTTATTAATTGGAAGAATTTGCGGATTATATAAATTAATTGAGGGAGTTAGATTAGGAAGTGAATTTAGTTTCTTTAATGCTTGGTTTTGGAGCACTTGGACTTCCTCCAGCTTGGAGTTCGTTGCACTGCCCCAAATTGGTAGTAAGTAAAGTATGTGGGATTGTATAAGGGCAAAGTAAACTTGATTCGCCACCTTACGAGTAAGATATTTTCCAACTCTATTAAAAACGCCTACAATTGGAGAAATTTTAGATTTGACATAATCAATATGGCGTGACCAGTTAAGTTTAGAACTCAGGTGAAGACCAAGGTAGCAAGTAGATTCGACTCTATTAATATATTCATTGTTGATAATAATATGCTCAAAAGTATGTTTAACAGTGGGATATCTTATGTAAAAGTTTATAAAATTTGTTTTTTTTATATTCATACGCAGTTTATTTGAATTTAACCAATTTATTAGCAGCAGCAAATCTGCTTCCATTTGGACTTTTTGCTCTTCTGGATTAGAGCAACTATATAACATTATCGCATCATCCGCAAATAATTGCAGCTTTCCATATAGATTTAATTTGAATATATCATTTATGTACACTAAGAATAACAATGGGCCAAGAATGGATCCCTGAGGTACCCCACATTTAATTGGCTTTACATCAGATTTAGCTATACCAATTTGAACAAATTGGGAGCGATTAGATAAATAGTTTTCTAATAATTTGAGGGCAGAATCTGTAATGCCAGCTCTTTTTAGTTTGAATAATAATACAGTATGGTTTACACAGTCAAAGGCCTTCATTAAGTCTATGAGGAGGCATGATGTGTTTTTCTTGTTTTCTAAGCTTTGAAATATTGATTCAATAAGGTTTAGAGCGGCTGAGAGAGTACTACTATTTTTCAAAAAACCAAATTGTCTGCAGTCTATGATTAAATTATCTAGCAGATATTTGTTTAATTGCGTTTGAATGGCCCTTTCAAATATTTTGGAGATGACAGGCAGTATGGAAATCGGTCGATAGTTATTTTTATCTCTTTTGTCACCTTTCTTAAAGACTGGGATAACTTTGGCTATTTTGAGGAAGTTTGGAAAGATACCGGTTTGAAAACATTTATTTATAGATTTAGTTAGAGATGGTACGATATTGTCGGAACAAGATTTTATAATTTTAGCAGAAATTTGGTCGTATCCGCTTGCAGATGAGGGATCTAGATTAGAAATTAGTTGTGCAACTTCGGCTTCTGAGACGTCAGTGAATTTATCTAATGAAGCGTGTTCATGTTGACAGACAATTGGTAGTGATAAAGGAATATGTTTAGTTAAATCATCAGCAACATCAACAAAAAAATCATTCATTATTTGAACAACTTGATTCTGATCATCACAAGTGATGTCATTATTAACTAAGGTGATGTTTGAAACTACTGATGATTTATTGCTATTAGATAGAATTTCAGATATCAATGACCATGTTTTTTTGGGATTTTTTTTATTTTGGTAAAAGCCGTTGGAGTAATATCGTGATTTCTTACTAAATATAGCTTGATTTATTTCTTTTTTAAGCCTTTTAAAAATTTGTGTGAGATAACTGTTTGTGGGATATTTTTTTGAAAGCTTGTAATATTTATTCCGCAGGCTGATTTTATCGCTAAGGTCATTGGTGAACCACGGTTTCTGATAGTTATTAATTGGAGTTGACGTAGGTATTATGCTAGTTGCTTGTTCAATAGTTGAGGATAACTGGTGGCAAAAATCTTCAAAATCAATATCAGTGTAGTTTGTATTTCGAATGAAGTTATTAATCTCTTCATGATTTGTTCTATGGATAAACTTTAGGGTCTGATTCCTTACATCTTGAATGTCAAATTTAAATAGTAGATAACGATGATCACTGAGGTGCGTGGAGTCATAATAAACACAGAAAGTGGTTTGAATTGAGGAAAGTATGTGATCAAGAAAGGTACAAACGGTATTTGAACGTCTAGTGTAGAATTGGTCTTCAACCTGGTTGATTACAGAAAAGCCATTATTAGATAAGTTCGATAGATAATTGAATACATTACTATTTGTCGTATCACGTATGTTTAAATTAAAATCACCGACAATAATTGAGTGTTTAAATCGTTTTAAAATTGATTCAAAATATGTTAGAAATTGATTGAAATCTGTGTGCCCTGGACGATATACTCCAATTATATTGATCTTTAGAGTTTTTGAGTGCAAAACCAGGAAATCATTTTCAAAGAAGGAAATACTAAATTTGAATTCAAAATCTAGGTGGTGAGCGACGAATATACTGACTCCACCCCCTTCTCTTGATCGTCGCAGATGATAGGAATGGAAGTTATTAATGTTGATGTTAATGTCATTTGCGTTTAAAAATGTTTCAACCAAAACTATGATATCTATACTTACACCATTACTATGAATTAACTCTTCAATTCCCTCAATTTTGTTCTTAAGCCGGTTAATATTTATATATAAAATACTTAATCCTGATCTACCATTATTTGCAACGATATATTCCGATTTTGTTAGGAAGTGTTTATTACTGCTGTTGTCGAAAACATTGAGATTATCATCATTAAAAAAATTCATGACTGCATATGCAAATACAGCTAGCCTAAAAAAGAGTAAATAATAGGTTATTTCGGATTATATTTACGATAGTATATGTTTTTATATATTTTTAGCTAAAGTTTTTTGCTTATATTAACGTAAGCTTTTATTATCTGTTAACACTATACTTAATTAAAATGACGAAAAAAACTAAAGACTAAATATATAATTAAATTAGGTTTCAATAATTCAAATGTAACGGAATCTCTTTTTCAATTTTATATTTTTTTAGATTTTATATAATATTAACGAAGTACTTGTTTTTGTGATGATGAGTATATGATTAATATTTCATTTATTTAAAACAGCAAATAGTTGATTGATGTCGTCATGTGATTGAATTTTTATTGCAGTTGAACCAGCCCTATCATCGATTTTTGCATATATTATTCCGTGTCGAAACCAAGCAAACTGAATTACCTTTTTATTTTTTAAAGATTTTAAGGATTTGAGAAGACTGGCATTAAATGGTGTTAGTCTTTCATTAACGTAAATTTGAGCATCTTCTGGAGCTGAACTAGGAAATATTTGGTTGATGTATAAATTGCCCAACGTTTTCTTATCATGCAGTAATTTTGATTTTGTAACAGAATCTTTAAATTTGATAATGATTTGCAGTGACTCAGGGGTTGCACTATTTCTCGATGATATTTTTCGTAATGAATAGGATCTAACATTATCCATATTGAAGTTGAAAAAAGATGACAAATTTTGTACTACAGCTCGTCCCGTTATAGATTTATTATCGGCAAAAAATCCGCTAATTATGACATCGTTTAACATATGATATTGTTTTATTTGATTTACGTCGAATGTAAAATTTTTATTGATTTGGTCAACTTTATCCTGACGTTTTTGTAGATCTGCGATTGATGATTTTAAGGATGCAAGCTCGGTTTTTGTTGAAACTAATTCTAATTTTGTAGAGTCGAGCTCAGATTTAATGTTAGTTACTGTTCCGCCGAGCTGAGATAAATCTTGTTGAATTGTTTTAATTGACATGTTAAGAATATTCATATCAACTTTCATTTTTGATTGGAAAGAAGTTATTGCGTCCATAAGATCTGCATTTGAAGGTTGGTATACTTCGGTGGAGTTAACCTCGTCTTCTGACGGGTTATCATCCTTTTTGGACCTGGTGGCTGGAGGTCCCATTTAAGAAATATTGCACAAGAAAGTTAACTGTTTAATTTTATTTACAGAGATATAAAATTCTGGTTTACTATGTTTATGACTAATTCAATTACACAGAATCACGTCACTATATTGAATAAATTTACTGTAAACACTTTTTCCAATTGATTTTATTAAAATAAATATGAGTGAAATTCTTTTTGGATTATATATTTAAAGAAATTATAATTGAACAAAACACTATACAATCTTATCAACTTTTTAATCAAATTTATCGATTATTATTTTATTTTTATTTAACTTGCAAAATTAGAAATATTCATATTACATATTATAAATTTTAATTACTCAGCATCACAAAAACACGTCTGAGTTATTCGAACGCCATTTGCAAAAAAAAAGATTGTGGCTTGAACTTTATTGAAATGTGCAGCTTGTATCTCATTCTGCGTTATCATTGAATAGTTTTCTGAAAAATCCATAATAAATACGTATTCGCCGTGACGTAAGTTTTGTTTCGTATCCCTAAGAAACTTTGATTGCTGTCTTGCGATGAAATCATGAATTTTTAATTTGTTTACCGATGTATGTACTAAATCTTCTACAAATTCTTCCTTATTTTTTTCCATGCGTTCTAACGAATATCTATCTTGCATTAACCATTTCTCATAATGTATTTCTTCGTAAAATTCAAGAGATTCCAAAATTGTTTCTGTGTAAGCTACCATGATATTTTTACAATCATTGCATATATTTGTTGCACAATCCACTGTATCATAAGAACAACTCAGTTTCTTAAGCAGATCTTTTTCATTTTTTACTAAATTTAAGATCGGCTTACACATTAAACGTACATTTTCATGTATCATGCATATACAGACATTGTGTGTTCCAGTAGGTCCGGCTAAATACATTCCTTCGGTCGCAACGTAGTGAACTTTGAGAAGCTGATTTTGACATCTTTGTTTTCTTTCAAGAACATTTCGTAGATGTCGGTGAGGGTCCATAACACCAACCGCTTTGATTTCCTAATTTTTGTTGATCCTTCTGTAATAGTAACAACATCTTTAAGGCCAGGCATTGTTCTACTAACTTCCTCTGATAAGAAGTATGTTTGAATTTGTTGTACTATATTTTGTGACAAACTGTGCACTTGTTTGCTTTGAGGCAAACTGTAAGGACCTACTGTTTCCAACAGATCCATGGCGAATTCTACCAGTCGTCTTGATGCATTAAATTCATCCTGGATACGTTGATTTGACCAAAATTTACGTGGTAGAGTTGTCAACAAAAACACTTGTTTTGATTTAGAGCTGGCATCTTTGAATTCTTTTTTCAGGTTCATAAGCCATGATGTATATTCACATTCCTCCTTTGGTGATAACACTTTAACTGAATCTACTTGAAATATTCTTTGACTTATTGCCGATGTGACACTTGCAATTTTTTTATAACTTCCTGTTGTAATATGTTTTTGTTTGATAGGAGATTCGGCTAACCTTCCAAGAACATTGTTAATATCTTCTAAAATGTCATTAAGTAGTTCAGGAACTGGTGGAGATATAGTATCAACCGAAACTGGTGATGGATCTAAAGATGCTGGAGGTATTTGAATATTTTCGTTCGTTGGAACATTTTCAACATCCTGATTTATAGAAATAATTTCACTATCGATAGTTTCCGAACATGAAAGCTGCTGTATAGAAAATATTAGTTGCATATGAATTTTTATTCATTTTAATAAAATAATTAAATTTACCTTATTTTTATAGATATAAGTGCGACATGTTTCACATATAAACTGGTCATCACGCAAAGTAAAATTTAGGGTCGCAGCTTTTTGAATAACAGCTGGTGTGACCAGTTTCACATTTTTTGATGTCCGCTGATGATTTTTGAGACCGTACAAGTTACAGCACAATTTGAGAGGCATTTCTATTATTATCTTTTCTAAACGTTATGTCTTCTAAATATTTTGGAATATAATTGATTATAAGGCAACCCAATCAATATATATATACCCTTGAAATAGTTTTGACATAGGTAGAATCAGGTAAAATTAGGTAGGTACAATTTAATATATTTTGATTGGATGCAAGTATGATTTGGTCAAAAACCGTTTGTGGGCGTCATTAGAAATTTTAAATGTTAAAATTATGAGTCTCTAATGAGATTTTAATTAGTAAAAAGGGGCTGAATAGACATTTTTTAAAATGAATAAACATTTTACACACCCTTTTAATAATTTAAATTCCTTTATTTTACCACTTAACTTAAATTAATTTTTAATAAGTTTTTAACCATTTAACCGCACAGAAAATGGTTCAAATTTATTGCAGGTGTTAAAATATGAAATGTTTAATTTATTAGATCCACATTTAGTACAGGATTATTAACTTAATAAAAAAACACATGTGAATTTTTCATATACCAAACTTTAAAAAATCGTAAGAAAAAATCCATATTGAATTGCTGACTTTTTATTTCTCAATTTCATAGCTGCATATGTTTACTTTAAAATTTGTGAAAGTTATTAATTTTAAACTTACTTATTTCAATTATTCAATTATTTTCCTTTTTACTTGCAAAAATATACTTAAGTCGGATGAAATTTGTGGCACCTATTCACAAAACATTGCCACCATTACCAAAAACTACGTGAAAAAGCCTCAAAATTCAACCGCGCATAACTCCGGTTCAGAGTACTCAAAAAATAAAAGCAGAAATCACTTTTTTCCTTTCGTCAATGCCAACAATATATCAAAATTTCAGATTTTTTAAAAATCAAAAATTTAAAAATCAACAAAAAAATGTACGTTTTCAAAATAATAGCCCAATGTAAATTTTTTTCTATCCCCTCCCTTGTGTTACTCCTTACGTTTATGATTATTTTAAGTTAAATTTAAGAAAGCAATTACTTCTCCTTTTTAATAGTTTTTCGGATTTTGCAACTTTTGTTTAATTAGTTTAATGAGGTTTCTTTTTAAATAGATAATTGTCTTATGATTAGTTGCAAATATAATGTCTCTGAGGATAACTTTAATTCCAAACATTCAAGTGAAAATATTAATTAAAAAAGAAAAAATATTACAAATATAAATTTTAAATAGTGTATTGTTTTTAAAAATCAATAAATCAATAGTGATAGCTGCCTTGTAAAGCAACATAGATAATTGTTAGTAAAGTGTAAAGTCAAGTTTATTTAAATGGCGTCGACAAGAAGTGTAAAAATAGCCCAAATTCATTTTGTTTTATTTGTGGAAGTTACATAATACATACTGCTAAAAGAATCACCCCATTTATAAGAACTGCCTGTCTTCATTACTAAATGCTATTTTCCAACTCCTAAAATAAATCCGAGGTGGGAGGAGCTAGATCATGTCAAAAAACTTCACAAAAAAAATCTAAATTTCGAGAAAAATCATATACAAATAAAATACAACTTTTGTCAAAAAAAGACATTTCATAATCAACTAACTGATATTTTCCAACTCCTAAAATAAGTCCGAGAAAGGAGGAGCTAGATCTACTAGATCAAAATAATTTAAATATAAATCAAATATGTTGCAGAATTTAAATTATTCTTATAGTTAAAGTTTTGACTTTCTTTGGAAAATGAATAACTTGGAGCAGTTTGCATCCAATATTCGTATCTTTTAGCTTAAAGTAAAGAAAATTGATGGTACTATAGGTTCCAATATATTAAAAAAAATTAGTGTCTTTATTTGTTCAATTGTTCAATTTGTTCAATTTATGGTGTTGAAAATGGAAAAGTGTAAAAAAACGTGAATTTTTCGTATTTTTTCAACTTTATTCGACTGCAACTTCCAGAATCCTTAATGGATTTTACAAAATATAACTCAAAATGTTTGTTGGCATATTTACTATGCAGATGTTTCAATAATATATTTAATTTGTTTGTTTAGTAAAATATGAGAACAAAAAACCGAAACAACATTTTTGATCACCAAAAAAATTGGTTTTTCGTGAATATCTCAAAAACAAGAGCTAACAAAAAAAAATGAATATGATATTCATGTTCAAGAGGTCAAAATCTATAAGAAAAGTTGGGTTTTATTCAGGGAGACAAAAAAAGTTCAAAATTTGTAAACTAGTGTTATAAATTACATCACACTTTCCATGACACGTAAATTGATTATTTCAAAAAGTGTGCGGTAAGTAAAAAAAAGCGTGCGGTAATGAATTTTCATATATATATTACGACACACTTTTAATAAAAAGAAAAATTTTTATTTAGAGAAAAATTTGATTTTTAAAAATTAAATATTTCAATTCATTTTGACACAGAATAATGCAAAGCCTACCACAATTTGTAAACTATTTGCATTCAATTTATAATTAGAAGTTCATTTTTTCAAGTAATTATATGCGTTTGGGCATTAAAACAAAGTCGTAGAAAAAGTATATAACAAACCTCGAGCTGCAAACCATTTTCCATGCTCATGAAGGTACTGCACTCGCCGCTCCACGTCTCGTGAGCAATATTTTCATTCGCATGTAAAATGCTATTTACAGCGCTAGGTATGTAATATACTATTTTTGCATGATCAATAAAAATTCAATTAAAATTATTCAAATGATAAAATTCATGTTTAAGTTTAAATGTTTTAAAGAAAATTTTTTGTCTTAGTTTTATTTTAATTTAAACCAATGAAATTCTCTAGAATGTAATGACATCATTCAATTTCACAAATAACATTTGAATTATACTAATAACAAATATTTATATGTCTGGCCTACTGGGATATTAAAAACTATCAATCTAATTTTGAAATAATTAGCTGATATCACAGTAGGCCAACGTATAATTCATAAAAAATATATAAATAAATGAAAAATGGCAAAAAATTTTCTAAACGAATTCCCTCGTTCGTTGATAAATTCTCATAATTTTTTGAAAAATTCCTCAAGAAAGTGGTATTGATAATAGCCCTCGCCTTGCGGCCTCGTGCTTTTTTCAATATACTTGCTTTCGAAATTTTTGGCACAAAATTATTTCGAATTTTCAACGCCCTTGGGAAAATACAACTGAAAATTTCATTTCAAAATAGTAAGCTCTGCGTTTCATCATAGGTTTTTTTGTTGCAAAACTAACTTGTAACATAGAATATGTTTGTAAAATAAATTGCTGTTTAAATCTTTTAATTGCAATATTTTTAAAAGAATATTATTTAAAGTTGAAGTTAGTTAATTGCCCTACATAATTATTTAAATAAAAATCGTTTTTATTCACACCCTGGGGCCTCCCTTACCGGTAAGTAATTACTTACCGCCTGCATGATCGGTAAGTAATTACTTACCAACCTGTGATTTGAAAACGAAACTTACTATGTTTATTGACAAATCAGTAAAGGTGCAAAATCGCCTGATCGTGCAAAAAAAGATTTAGTGTTAGATACTGCATCACTGTGGCAATACTATTTAAATATTACTTATCAATTTCATATCTTGGGGTTCACCAGAATGAACTTTAATAAGTGAAAAGGGAACACATCTAATCTCAATACATTATTTTAGAATTTTGTACAATTTTCACTTATCAAAAAAAGATTAAATAATATTTAAGTATATTTTATATTTATTACAAAATATTCCCAGTGAACACAAGACATAAATAAAACATAACATAAAGGTAATATACATGTGATGTAGTTGTTACATAAAACTGACACTCGTCATGACCCTAACATGGTATCATTTATTTATATGACTCTTCTGATGACATCAAACTAATCTTATATTTGACTTTGATATGATGTCATTATTTGGACATAAATATTACTTTATTATGATTTAGTTAAATTTCACTAGAGGGTTCAGTCTTAGGTGTACATATTCAAATGAACTCCATTTTATTGTCTTGAACTTTGTTATTTCCAAACACATAATAAAGTAAGAGACAATAAATTGGCAATCAGAATTTATAATTGTATTGAATTTGCAATTTGTAAATATATTAAATTATGTAAGTTAACACAAAATTGCTATTTGGGCTATATACAGAACATCAGCAATTTTAGTTTTAAGTACTTATTTGTTGGTATAATCAATGTATACCAATTTGTATATAAACCACAAATTTAAATGAATAAAATATAGTTTTTTACGAACAACTATCGAGTTATTGTTATTGTCAAAGCACCCACCAGAGGCGAGCGGATAACAATCCACTAAAAATCGAATTGTGTTTATTCTGATTAAGAATAAAACAGGTATATTATATCCATTTAAAAGGTATATAATTTTAAAAATTCTGCGTATATAGTGGATTATGGGAAGCGGCAGTAAAATTTGTAAAATATCATCTAAAACGAGTGATAGGAGAAACAACACTGACTTTCGAAGAGTTATCAACATTAACATGCCAAATAGAGGCTTGCCTCAATTCGAGACCAATATCGCCAATGACCAATGATCCGAGTGATCCAACATTTTTAACTCCTGGTCATTTTTTAATTGGACAAACTTTTTTAACCCAACCTGAAGCCAGCGTTTCTGAAGAAAATATAAACTCATTGGCTAGATGGAAGTTGGTTCAAAAAATGAAAGAAGATTTTTGAAAGAAGTGGTCACCAATCAGTGGTATTTGCACCAATTACAACAACGAGCAAAATGGACTACAAAAACACCCAACTTAAAGATAGGACAACTAGTTCTTGTACGAGACAAAAATATTCCACCTTCCAGATGGATCACTGGGCGTGTTGAGGAGATTCATCCAGGAGAAGATGGAATAGTGCGTGTTGCAACACTTCGCGGCCCCGGAAGGGTCCTTATAAAAAGGCCAGTTACAGAATTAGCGGTTCTTCCAATCGAAGAACGAACAACGGAAGACCAAGGCTCAGAATTGGCAATTAAAACTTCTTCTGTCTTATCAACAACAGCTCACCACACCAACAATACTCGGAAACGAAAAAACGATTCCAATGAAGCAACTGAACATGGCAGGAGAAAATTACCAAGGTTTTGGTTGAGAGGACATGTAGACGAGACGGTAAAAGTGGCTGCAGAAAAGATGAAACACATTCCACTACGTGAAAACCCAAAGAGGAGAATTCGACTTTGTTTTCAATCTAAACTAATATTGTATACCATGATTCCACTACTAAGTATACTAGGCGTAGTGTCAGCAACACTTAGAGTCAAGTTTGGATGTCGCTCAGTTAAATTATGCAACAGGCATATATTTTGAGAATAATGGGACTGCGCAATTGTCGCATCAGCAATGGACGATCATATCCTATTTCAATATATCGTCTATGCTGTTAGAAGCTGGAATTTACAACGCCGCTATTGACAGGATGACACAAGGTTGTAACAATAACAATGGGTGGATACATCTAAGACAACTTTGTAGACCTGCAGTTTTGCAAATGAAACAACAACTTTTCAACATAAATACGAACAACGAAATATTTCAACCTGCTTATAATCATACCCGGGTAAAACGTGGTTTAGTGAATGTAGTCGGTACTCTCACTAACCAACTATTCGGGATTCTCGACCAAGATGATGCGCAACGGTACGATAGCGAAATCAGTTCCTTAAAGAATAATCAACAAAACCTTTACAAATTGCTCAAAGAACAAATCACAATAACCGAATCGACTGTAAATATATCATAAAAAAGGACTTTACAGCGGTAAATACTCATCTACAAGAGATAGATAAACAAACAGTATCAACACTCAATCTAATACAAAATAAAGAGAACGAAAATTCGGCAGTTCAAGGATTTATGGCTTTATGGATACATCTATCAATCGAAATGACAACCTTTTATTCAATACAACAACAACTAATTGAGGTCATCACAGATATTCATCATAGCCAAATAAATTCACTCATTCTCAAGCCCAATCAGCTAATAAATGAATTACAAAAATTGCATGAAATCATTCCAGCCGATGCCACTATATATGAAGAAAACAACCTGATGACTTTATACCATATGATGACAGCTAAAGTTGGGCAAGTAAAGAATATATTAATCTTTGAACTAAAGATGCCCTTAGTCAGTAACAAAATCTATCAAATAATAAAACCAATCGCCCTCCCGACTAAACATGAAGATAGGTATGCATACATAAACCCATCAAGTGAATTATTACTGATGAGTGTAAATAGGGAATCCTATTATCCCATGTCAGAAGACGAGCTTACATCTTGCAAATCTATTAGAGCTTCAGAATATATTTGCATGATCCACAACGTCATGTACAATACACAAGGTAATCCAACACCCTGTGAGATTGATTTAATCATGAATAAAGATACACATTCAGATGCTTGCCAGATTTAATTTATGGAACCAAGAAACGTGTGGATTCCTACATATGATCCAAGCACATGGGTTTTTATCGCTGAACGAGATCACACAATAAATATCGTCTGTAACAAGGAAGTCACAACCACACTGATAAGTGGAACGGGACTCATTACGATACATAAAGCCTGTACAATCATTGATGGTATAACAATCATACATTCCATAGAAAACTTCAACACTCGAATTAAATCTTTCTATCAGCCAACGATGAACCCCAGCAGTCTTATTCTTCAAGGTAAAACTTACCAAAATATGACAAAGGAGACAATCATCCTTCCTAAACTCGATGACATTCTCACGGATCTGAAGAATGCAGCAGAAGGCAAAGCTCTAGAAATCAATCATCACGAGGTTCATCATTACATTCTCGCATATAGGATCATTGCAACAATTATTGGACTAATTATTGTATATCATTGCAAGAAGACGACCAAAACACCAGCATCAATACAACTGCAGCCATTGCCGCGCCGGTTTATATCAACTAATGTCGCCCGGGAGGATGTTCAGTCTTAGGTGAACATATTCAAATGAACTCCAATTTATTGTCTTGAACTTTGTTATTTCCAAACACATAATAAAGTAAGAGACAATAAATTGGCAATCAGAATTTATAATTGTATTGAATTTGCAATTTGGATATATATTAAATTATGTAAGTTAACACAAAATTGCTATTTGGGCTATATACAGAACATCAGCAATTTTAGTTTTAAGTACTTATTTGTTGGTATAATCAATGTATACCAATTTGTATATAAACCACAAATTTAAATGAATAAAATATAGTTTTTTACGAACAACTATCGAGTTATTGTTATTGTCAAAGCACCCACCAGAGGCGAGCGGATAACAATCAACTAAAAATCGAATTGTGTTTATGCTGATTAAGAATAAAACAGGTATATTATATCCATTTAAAAGGTATATAATTTTAAAAATTCTGCGTATATAAGGTGCGTTCGATTTGGCTGAAACAACTGAAAAAACAACAACAATTGCATTTAATTTTTCAGTTGTATCAGTTGCTTCAGTCAAATCGAACACGGCTATAGTTATCACTTCTTAGTTTAATGGCTATAGAATAGTGGGTAAGTAATAATGAGTAATTAATGACCAGCGGGTAAGTGTTTTTAGTTTATTTTTTGATTGTTTTTTAAGCAAAAACAAATATTTATTTGTTATCTTGTCATGAAATTGTGTGTGAAGATTTGTGAATTGTGATCCCAGAGTTTCGCCACTTTTGGGCTATATTTACATCACAGTCACCGAGTTTTTCTATATAACTATATAATATCCATCTTATATCATAACATCATCACATTTATGTTATAGTTATACCATTATTGTTTTGTCATGTTCTTATTATTTGTTATTTTATTATTTATTATTATTATCATTATAAAACGATACAGTTAAGGCAAGCCACGTAAGCAAGTGTGAAATGATTACCCACATATGATGACCAGTCAGGTCAAATAACGTATTTTTCAGAAAAACTATAAAAACCGTCAATGCAACGGTTTGGTTTTCCAATTAAGCGATAGTCAATCTTTATGGCTGGTAAATTGGAAAAACACTTTATAGGTTTAATCACCTACTGATATAGAACTAATCGATTAAAATTTAAAATAGAACTACAAGTGAAGCTCAGCCAAACATTCATTGAGTTGCAAAATTAATACAGGTGAGAGGCATTGATTGACAATCTCTACGCCCCTCAGTAGAGCATTAATGTATTACAGCCTACAGGGGTGGTTGGCCGTATGGTTTTCATTCTAAAGCTTAGATTATAAAATACACAGGATAAGTAATATTTTTTAAATTGAAGTTTCTTTTATTAATATAAAGTAGTGTGCGAATTTAACGTGATAGTATTTGAATTAATAATTTAATTACGGTATTACGGTTTTTGTGTTCAAAATAAATTATTATAATTTGATAGTATTTGCATTGAAAAAACACAGTAGCCTAGCCTAGCCTAATTTAAATATTATCGAGGTTTTCCGTTGCTTGACCAAATATGCTTACAAAATAACAGATTTATGTAGATATTTTGTATTTAACATTTTTACCGATCGTAAAATGACCAACCTTATTCAATTTTATTTTATTTTTCTCAAAAGTATTTCGATTGAAATAAAACTGATAATATTAAAACTGAAAATTTGATCTTAACTAAAATTGTATCATGTACGCCTTGGTTTTGTTTTCATTTAGAATAATTTTAGAGTGAAATGGATATTGTTTAACGATTAGTTGTTTTTATTTAGAATGAAATTAAAATAAAATAATATATATTGTTTGGCAGTTATTTCTTTCTCGCAATAGTAGAACAAAACTATTTTTTTTTCTATAAATGGAAAGAGATAACCATTCTGCATGAGACCCTATATTTTTGTGTTTATTTTTACATGAGCCTTTTCTTTTGTGGAAATTATTTGCAATGCAAAATGTGAATTTAAAAAACAGCTTCAATTTTTTTATAGTTTTGTACATACACAAAATATATAAACTATTGCTTATCCTGTATATTTTATAATCTAAGTTCCAAAATCTTAGAGTTGATCTAAATTTGTCAAGTTATCATTAAATAGATTTTGGTCTCCATATGCGGGTTTTCATGTGAGTTAATCAATACCAGTGTACCAAGTCTTATTTTCTCACCGATTTTATTCTTAATTGATATCAATGAACTGTTACAAATTACATAGTAACACAATTGATAGATTTCTAGATTTTATATGATTCTTTTTATCACAAAACATTTATTCTTTCATTTTAGCACATGTGTACAAACCTTCAGTAGTAGCTAACCCGCTTTTCACTGGTGGGGGCTTAACAGTTAGCTTTGCTGGACGATTTGTATGATGAAGAAAAATAACATATTATTTGGTTTAATGTTAAAATAATTCTTATTTATTTATAATAATTCATTTTCTTTAAATAAGCAATTTTTGCTGCGTTAACAATTATATTAAGTTGTTATAAAGAAAATTAATTTAGTATAATAATGCAATTTTGAATTTTTGTGCATTATTGATTTGAGCAGGGTTGGTTGATATATTTTTATCTGTTGAAGTATCAACATACTCCAGGGCCCAGTTGTATACTGTTATGATTCTAGTTGATGGGCTGCAGGAATTCCATTAACCTCTTGAATGCATCGATATTTGATAATTATAATAATTGCAATGGACACAATTTATAGGTTCCCATCGTAATCGCCTTTTAAGGTCCCTGGCACTCTAGGGTGATCACTTCCGTTGGCTTTAGAGACGTCATCGCGATTTCTTTAAAAGGATTTGATGTTCCAATTTCTTTTTCTAGATTTGTTATGGTTTCCTTAATGTTCTTAATTTCCAGCCCTATATATACAAATATTGTTTCTTTTGCCGCTTTGTTCTTTCGTATGAAGCTAATTTTTCTTTTAATATTTCCTTAAACTCATTTGCCTTCTCTTCGCACCTGCGAATATTTTAGGATATACCAACATTTAAATTTTTAAATAATTATATTTATAAAAAAACTATACGACATTATTTTTGTCTTTCATTCATATTTTGTACCTAACTTCAAATATGGTTTAACTATTTTCATTGATTATTAATAAGAAGCAAAAGCAAACCTACCTTGTTTGTGCCTCTGATAAGAGCGAGTTTAAATACCAGGGTTATTATAGTGTACAACCATTAAAAAAATAAAATATAATAAAAGAATTAAAATAGCAAAGCTAAAAAAATTCTGAATTTTTGTACCAAGCTTCATATATATAGCAAAAACAGCTAGTTTTTAAATAATGTTAATTTACTTTTGCCTTTGCTAGAATATAATTTCTTTCTGTTTGTTCTTATTTTTTTTTATTAGAATAAATTTACAATGTACTAATATAATTTTTTGTAACTATATAATAATTTAAGAATAAAAATCAAATCACAAATTAATTTTTTTTAATAATATAAGATTAATAATTCAAGATAAAAAATAATAAAAAAAATTTATTAATTTTATTCAAGTCTGCTACCTTATTCCGTTTATTCCGTTTACAGTCCTGTCACGGTTGCCATTTATAATCTTTTTCTATATTTTGTATCTCCATTTATAGGTGAAAGCTCCTTAGATGTTA
>OY856187.1:119558552-119711052 GCA_963693315.1 Diogma glabrata
CTATATGTTTCATGTTTCTAGCAAAAGTTTACAATGCGCGCAAGCGAGCATTCCAATTTTCGTACCATTACTTCCAAACAATTAAATAAATGTTATTTAATTTCGATGCCTGTTTAATTGTTTGGTATTTTGAAAATGAAAGACCTACCATGAACGACATCCAATTCCATACTAATGAGAATTGAGAAACCAATAAACAATCATAACAAATAGTATATTATTTAATTATGAGCTAAAATGCTACTTTTTATGTTGAGTCTATAGTTTGACAAATGGACGAGACATTTTGATTTATTACCGTCATAATTACGTCCAAAAAGTAAAAAAACATTTAAATTTGTATAAATAAAAAATTTTTATCAAAGCCAGCTCCAATTCAAAATTTCATTATCCAATTAAACTATTTGTTATGTTTTGTTGTCATAGTTACATACAATAATTCAAAATTTCATAATCCAATCAGAATCAATTTCTTATTTTTTGTTGTCATAGTTATACAGTTTGTTTGAAATAATAACAAAATAACAAATAATAATTGCTCTTTACTGCTACCGTAATATAAAATAAAAATGGCGTTACTTTTGCAGCCGCTTTGATTATAAGTCAAAATTCAAAAAAGTAAGACTTTAACTAACTCCCAAGCGGCAGTAAAGTTAAACTTTACAGCCGTTTGCCGAAAAACTAATTTACCAATCATAAAAACTCAAAGTAGTATATATTTTCCTACAAGAGATGAAAACATCGTTTTTTGTGAGCAAACATTGGTTTACGTATGATGTTTACGAGCGAAAAACATTTCACGTATGAAATGCATATTTTTCTATAATAGATGACGATAGAATAAATATAAACGATATATGTATATTGTAAATTATTAAAAATTAAAAAACGACAACATTACATTTTTGCTCTGATTTAAAATTTTTGTTAAATTATATGAAAATAACGCATAGCGCAACTACAATTTGTTATTTAGCGAAAACGATTTTACACAAGTGGAGAAAAAAACAATTTTCAGAGAGGATAAGGCCTGCATGAAAATAGACTTTTCATATGCTACCTTAGAAAAATATTTATTTCAGAGTTCAATACAATCAAATAAATTGTTTTATTGTGTTCCGCAGTATTCGCGTAACTGAATAAAATTACAGCTGTTTATTTTATTCTATTAACACTAGTAACGCAAATTTATGGTTGTAAAAAAACAAAAATAAACCTATATTTATAGTTGCCCGGAAGGATAAAATGCTTTAATAATTTATTCATCAAACCCAACTTTATATTTATAGATCAAACACAACAACTACCTTACACAACAAAGTTTGAAGATGCACTTACAATGACTGGATTTGGAAAATTTAATTATTTATTAATACTTTTATCTGGTACAATACTTAGCACGACAATTTATGTAACAATGTCTCAATCTATGGTATTACCACTTGCACAATGTGAACTTAATTTAACAATAGAGGACAGAGGCATTCTTGGCTCGATAGCGTTTCTCGCAATTATATCAAGTTCACATTTATGGGGACTCATAGCTGATACATTAGGACGAAGAAAATCCATGATTGTATCTCTAACCTTTTCATATTTTTTCACTTTTGTTTCAACTTTTGCAACAGGATTCTGGTTTTTGTTTTCATTTCGATTTTTAAGCGGTTTCTTGTAAGTATCTCAATTCATGAAACGAATAGGGGTTAATTTTTTGTTTAATTTTAGTATTTCAGGATCTTCTGCAACAATATACGCATATATAAGCGAGTTTCACAATAGTAAAAATCAAACAAGGGCAATTTTCGGAGCCTCAATAATTTTTGGTATTGGATGCGTACTATTTCCAACAATCTGTTACATCATAGTCTTCGAAGGATGGAATATCAATATACCCCTGCTATCTATTCGTATGAAACCTTGGGGAGTAATTATGGCATTGACTGAGCTTCCAAGCTTAGCTTGTGCAGTTGTATTATTTCTCCTGCCAGAGAGTCCAAAGTATGTTTTACTAGATGGTGATCAACAAAGAGCAATTTCCATTGTCAAAAAAGTTCACAGACTCAATATGGGGAAAAAAGCGAAAGAATTAAATGTAAGTTGTCAGCCATGATATATTTTGGTTTATCCTAATGTGTTTGTAGATCACAGCAATGATTGATGAAAATAGTGGAGAGTTACGGAAAAAAAGTGACTCATTTTCAATAATATTCTTTTTAAAACTTGTTTGGCATCAAACTGCTCCATTGTTTAACCAAAAGTACCTAAGAGCAACTTTATTGATGTGTACAATACAGTTTGGAACATATTTGTTGACGCATGGAGCTTTATTATGGTTCCCAGACATATCAAACCAAGTCGCAGAATACACCAATAAATTTCCAAATAAACCTATCACTATGTGTGGTATTCTATCAGAACCGGCGTCGCTTGATACAAACTCTACTTTAAATTTAACTGATGTAAGATACTTGAATTAAATTATTTTTTCTTATTTAAATCAAATGTTTTGACTTTTCGTAGGCAAATGTATGTAATGAAACATTAGACGCATCTGCTTTTTACAATTTAATGATTATGGATGGAATATACTTAATTGGATTTATAGTGACAGGATTGGTTATTAATTCCTTCGGAAAACTACTTATTACTTTATTTGTTTTACTGACATGTGCAGTAAGTGGCATTCTAATTATATTTGTACCATCACCAGCAGCAGCCATAGGACTTTTTGTGATCTTACTTCAATGTGGTTTAGTAGCACCAATAATTAATCTTTCAGCTGTAGAATTCTATCCTACAAATATGAGAGCAATGGCTGTGTGTATTTCGCTAATGACAGAAGACTTGGTAGTGTATTTGGATCAAATTTTATCGGAAATTTATTGAAATATAGCTGTTCTGGTACATTTGTAGCTTTGAGTATTAACTTGTTTGGTAACTTTTGTATAATTTAGGTATTTCAAAGGTGAAATGTTTATAATTTATTTCTTTTCGTTTTAGTATGCGCCATTCTTACGATTTTTATTCCGAATATTAGAAAGAAACAAACGAAAGAAACGAGCGACATAAAATGCTAACACATCTATGTAAGGTAAGGTATATACATTAATATATACATACATAACAGATTTGTTTGTATACATTAAATAAAACCATTCAGGAGTTTCACTGTTTGTCCTCTATAGCAAATTTTTAATAAATTTTATTTTATTTTTGTAACACAAAAATTCATTGAGTTTCATATCTGCTTATCATGTTTTCTATGGAGCAATTACAGTTCATTTTGATCTACATCAGTGATGTTAAATTCATAATACCCCGTAAATAATAGTCAACCATCGTTGAATATGGTTTTTTAATCACAATAAATTTATAAAATATACTAACCATCTCCTTATCCTACTTCCTTCCATTTCCCATATAGAAATAAAATAAAATAAATAAATAAAATAAATAAATAAATAAATAAAACTTTGGAGAAGCAAAACTAAAATACAATGGTGCTGGTAGTTTTGTACTTTATTTAGATAAACAATGTATTATCAAAAGGTGATGAAACGGTAACATAATCTTAAACTCAATAATCGGTCCATCGAGCCGGATTTTATTTATTTATTTAAAGTTTATTATTTATTTATAAGGCTTTATAACTATATACACTAAGTTTACACCATGGTAGTATAATAGAATAATAGCAAATAGCTATTAAACTATGATGGTGTAAACGGATAGAATAATACCTTTTTACTTTGACAGATAGTTATTTGATATTTTGCATTTGATCGATAGTATAATAGTATATTCAAAAAAATTTGTAACGGTCAAAACGTTAAATGTAAAAGACAATTTCATGCGATTGTAAAAATGTGCAACATCAAAATCTAGTTTAGTTTTAATTTTAAATTAATATATTAGATTATAATTTTTTGTTGAAATACTTTTCGATTGATAAGATTTTATGTTCAAATTTGAAATACGTTAGCCGTATTCTATCTGTCAATATTATTCTGAGCGTTTATACCACAGATAGAATAATACTATTTTGTAGTATAAACGCCCAATGTATCGATAGTTTAATAGCAAAAAACTATTATTCTATTAAACTATCGGTGGTATAAACTTGGTAATAAACTTCTCTTCTTGTGGATGGCAGAAACGATAACTAACCATCCACCATGTGCTACTATTATTAAATTTTGTTCAAGACACTCTTGTAATATAAAAAAAAATCCCAGCGGCAGGTATATCCGCTAGAAATAGGTAGATTTCGGGGTCAGACGGTTTTGTGTCCAAATAAAATTAGATAAGTCAGATTAGTTTAAATAAAAAATATAAGTAGAAACATAATAATTCAAAAAAATTATCGAACCAAATTAAATACATTATCCGAACTAGCTCCATCAATACAATTTCGGAACAGTTTTATTTAAGTTGGTTTAAACTACTTTTAATAACATATTAAATCCACCAAAGATCAAATGAACTACGTCACAACTACAATTATACCATCACACATAATTTATAATCAAACATTATCAAACAATTTTATTTCAAAATCATCTTTTGTGTTGTGTTTTTTTGGTCTTATTTAATCTTTTTTCAAACGGTTACTTAGTAAAAAAAAATAAAAACAAAAGAGATTTTGATAATTTTTCTATGGTATTAAATGGTTTGATATTTTTTTTGCAAGAGGTTCATTATAACGCTTATAAAAATGGAACCTTTTGGGTTAGAAAGCTGAAATTTTTTGAGGCTATAGTTTAAAAGTATGTTTAAAGGTTTAGATGAATTTAAATAACATAAACTGAAACATGATGAAAGCATTGCCTTTTGCGTTTGTTTTCATTTCAACAGCCCTAGGGTCTCAACCGTTGGACTATTTTTTTTTGAAAATTTTGGAAAGATTTATATTTTATGTACGTGAGAAAAAGTTTTCAAATATGAGCTTGGCCATTTCAGCTAGATCAAGGACAGCAAAGTTTAGTAAATTTTTAAAACAGCTGATTTTTGAGGAACCTGAAACGCCAAGGTTGTCATTTGGATAAAAATGATAAAAAAAGGATCAAATATTCAATATTTTTAGATTTTATTAAAATATTATTATTCAAACGGAAGTTATAGCGCCCTAGATTATTCGACTTTTTAGGCTCTAGCCGCTTAACCGGTCCCCGGATATGGCCAGTTCACGAACTTGTCCAAGACATTATTTGCCGAAATATACACAGAAAATTATTTTGGTGTAGGTCGAAAAATGCGACCGTGAGAGTGCCGCTAAATTCCGTTATACCTCATATCGTTATATATATAAATATATATATATATATATATATATATATATATATATATATATATATATATATATATATATATATATATATATATATATATATATATATATATATATATATATATATATATATATATATATATATATATATATATATATATATATATATATATATCCGAAACACGTAAAATGTGAATTGTAGTTTTTTTCTGAGAAACTTCAAAACCATACATTTGAATTGATAATATTCCAATTACTTCTTTACTTACTTGAGTTTAATTGATCTCAAAAATCCAAAATAAAATTTAAATTTCATTAATGTAGTCTAATGTTAATACATATAGAACTACAAATTGACCAAGTGTCAGCCATTGATTTCACATTGATTGGAAACAATCAATAATGACTATACAATCGTGACTTAGGATGTTAATTAGAATAGAAATGTTCCCCATTCTATGAATTCACACAAAGTATTGTCTAGAAATTTAATGCAAAAAATCCCATATAATGTAAAAGCATTTCCATAATATGGAGTCTAATGACAGTGGAAAAATTCAACTTAAGTAAAAAAAAAATTATTAAGTGATGAAGAAGTTTCAACTTTGAAATTGTCATCGCCTCAACGGCGTAATCGATAGCGTGTCTGCCCAAGGATTCGAGCCGGGCACTGACGAGGGGAGGTTCGAATCCGATCCGAAACACGTAAAATGTGAATTGTAGTTTTTTTCTAAGATACTTCAAAACCATACATTTGAATTGAAAATATTCCAATTACTTCTTTACTTACTTGAGTTTAATTGATCTCAAAAATCCAAAATAAAATTTAAATTCCCTTAATGTAGTCTAATGTTAATACATATAGAACTACAAATTGATGTCAGCCATTGATTTCACATTGATTGGAAACAATCAATAATGACTATACAATCGTGACTTAGGATGTTAATTAGAATAGAAATGTTCCCCATTCTATGAATTCACACAAAGTATTGTCTAGAAATTTAATGCAAAAAATCCCATATAATGTAAAAGCATTTCCATAATATGGAGTCTAATGACAGTGGAAAAATTCAACTTAAGTAAAAAAAAAATAATTAAGTGATGAAGAAGTTTCAACCTCGAAATTGTCATCGCCTCAACGGCGTAATCGATAGCGTGTCTGCCCAAGGATTCGAGCCGGGCACTGACGAGGGTAGGTTCGAATCCGATCCGAAACACGTAAAATGTGAATTGTAGTTTTTTTCTGAGAAACTTCAAAACCATACATTTGAATTGAAAATATTCCAATTGCTTCTTTACTTACTTGAGTTTAATTGATCTCAAAAATCCAAAATATATATATATATATATATATATATATATATATATATATATATATATATATATATATATATATATATATATATATATATATATATATATATATATATATACATATATATATATATATATATATATATATATATATATATATATATATATATATATATATATATATATATATATATATATATATATATATATATATATATATATATATATATATATATATATATATATATATATATATATATATATATATATATATATATATATATATATATATATATATATATATATATATATATATATATATATATATATATATATATATATATATATATATATATATATATATATATATATATATATATATATATATATATATATATATATATAAATATATATAATTTTTGAAGTGAAACTTCTTTATCGGCGTATGAGAGAAATTTTAAAGCAGCATAAAATTTAAAAAAATCGTCACGATTTTCGGTTACGTTGTTTTTTTATAAATTTTAGTTTTGTTTTGATAATTTTATTTTTATTAACAGAGCATGCACAATGAAAATACTTTTACTTATGAGATCCAAGTTTGTATGAATATTTATTTTGAGAAAAAAAACATTTATTTTTGAAATACTTTTTCCTCAATGAAAAAGTTAAAAAGTTCTTAACTCTTTCCTCATGATTAGTAGAGAATTGAGCTACCTACATTTTAAAGCATTGTATTTCTATTAAAAAATAATAATAAAAAGTTGCTCAAATCTCATTAGGAAAAACCTCATACATTGTGCATGCACCGTTATTTATTTAGTATTGTACTAAATGTTATATCAGTTGGATGTGTCAATTGTAGATGGTGGTCATGGTGGTCATTGTGGTCATGGTGGCCATGGTGGTCATGGTAGTCATGGTGGTTATAGTGGTCATGCTGGTCATAGTGGTAAAGGTGTTCAAGGTGGTCACGGTGGTCATGGTGGTCATGGTGGTCACGGTGGTCATGATGGTCATGTTGGTCATGGCGGTCATGGTGGTCATGGTGGTCATGGTGGTCATGGTGGTCATGGTGGTCATGGTGGTCAAGGTGGTTATGGTGGTCATGGTGGTCATGGTGGTCATAGTGGCTATAGTGGTCATGGTGGTCATGGTGGTCATGGTGGTCATAGTGTTCACGGTGGTCATAGTGTTCACGGTGGTCATGGTTAATGGTGGTCATGGTGGTCATAGTGGTTGTTGTATACGATAATTAAAACACAACCTTTAAGTGTGATTTTGACATAACGAGTGGGACTTTATATTATTGTATTTTATTTGATGTAATCACAAATGCTTGTTTACTCATTACTTGTTAATGCTATATATCACACCTCCCTTTTAACCAAGGAATTGTTATTACATTTAATTGTTTACACAGGTACTAACATTGATAATTTAGTTCAAATATAATTTAACTGATAACTGAAGGTTTTATCTAAATTTAACAATCTCAACATTTCTCCTTTCAAAAAAAAGAAACAAACAAAAATAAATCTAACATTGTTATTTTATACTAAATAAATCTATCTACTTATACTAACAACTATTTTACGTATTTAATAAATACTACATTAGAATCAAATTTTTATATAATATTCGTACATTACAACCACTAATCGTTTTAAGGCGATCCAATCGCCATTTCAATCACTTTAATTGTTTGAATGACACAATCTATAAAATAAGAATCACATAGCACGTAAGGTTCTCAGTACATTAAGGTTTCTTCTAAGAACTGAACCATCTTTGAGCTCTATCCAGAATGATCTAGGCGAAACGTGTTTGCCTACAATCTTTGCTTTTTCCCAAAAACTGTTATTATAATACCATACCAAATCATTTATTTTAAAACCATTTTCGTCCCTTTGTCTAGAATTTCTGTTGTAACATTTTTTATAACGTTCATTTCGGTTTTCAAAATTTATTCTCATATTAGGTATACACTGAGATTTATAATTCGTTTCTTTCATAGGGACAATACTTCTAGTACGTCTGTTCATCAACAATTCATTTGGGGACAAGTTTATTCCTTTTAGTGGTGTATTTCTATATTCTAAAAGTGCTAGCCACAGCTCATTAGAATTTTTCTTCAACATTTGCTTGACAGTCTGAACTGATCTTTCTGCCAATCCATTAGATTTGGGATAATATGGACTAGATGTATTTAAGTTTATGTCATATTCAGAACAAAAATTCCGAAAATAGTGTGAGTTAAAGGGCATGTTGTCTGATACTATTTCTCGAGGTATTCCATGAACGCTAAATAGTATTTTCAATTTTTCTGCAACGTTATTTGCAGTTTTAGATCTCATTTCAATAGCTTCAATATATTTTGAATAATAATCTGTTACTATAAGAAAAATTTGCTTCCCCAATTCCATAATATCCATTGCAACTTTGTTAAAGGGTAAATTTGGAATTTCATGAGTAATTAAGGGGTCCTTTATATTAGCATTTCTATTTGTTTGGCATGTATTACAGCACGCAATCATTTTCTCTATGTCATTAGTAATGCCTAACCAGTGTACACACCCTTTGGCTCTCTCTTTTGTTTTTTCTATACCCAAATGAGATCGGTGAAGTTGCTTCAATATTGAATTTCTGAGGGCAACGGGTATTACAATTCGTTCATTGAAAAATATTATGTTGTCTTCAAGTGCTAACTCGCTTTTAAATTTCCAATAAATTTTTATCTCATCCGGTAATTGTTTTTTACAATTTGGCCAGCCTTGAACTAACGTTTTTTTCAAAATTTTCAAATTCGGATCATTATCTGTTTCAATTTCTATTTGTTTCTTTCTTTCGTCACTTACATTAATGCTGTGTATTATTTCGTTAATATCGTCAATCTCATTATTATCCTCATTGCTATTATAATATCTTGACAAATAGTCTGCTATAAATAAGTATTTGCCTGGCTTATAAATTAGTTCAATTGTATATTTTAACAATCTCAACTTCATTCTTTGCAATTTAGAATTGATAATTTTCCCTATGTCTTTAGACATAATACCTAATAACGGTTTGTGGTCCGTTTCTATAGTTATTTTCCTGCCATAAATAAACCTGTGAAACTTAGTGCATGCGAAAACGATAGCTAACATTTCTTTTTCTATTTGTGCATAGTTTTGTTCGGTTTCGGTTAAACTACGTGAAGCAAAAGAAAGAGGTCTTCCCCTTTGCAGCATACAGCAGCCTAGCCCATCCTTAGATGCATCGGTTTGAATGGTTATTTCTGCCGTTGGATCAAATGGCTTAAGGCACTCAGCATTGATAATATTTTGTTTAATTTGTTCTAAACATTTCGTGTGTACCTCTAACCATTGAAATTCTACATTTTTCTTTAGGATTTCACGCAATGGTTTTGAAATACTGGACAAATTTGGTACGAAATTTCGGACATAATTTATTAAACCTAACAGTTTCTGCACATCGGTTTTGTTTTTGGGAATTCCAATTTTCTCTAATGCTTCCGTTCTTTGAGGGTCAACTCTAATACCATCTTTGGAAATAATATGTCCCAAATACTTCACTTTATCCACACAATACTGTACTTTCTCTTTGTTAAATTTAATATTACATTCTCTTGCTCTGGTCATTACTTTGTTTACTATTATGTCATGCTCTTCTTGAGTCTCTGCTGCTATCAATATATCATCTAGATAAATAATACAACCTTCAATGCCTGAAAAATTCTTTCATTGTACTTTTGAAACAGTTCGGGTGCTGTTTTTATTCCAAATGGAAGTCTTAGAAATTTATACACTCCATAAGGAGTACTAAAACTACACAAATCGGAAGATTTATTATCCAGCCCAACCTGCCAATAACCATCCTTTAGGTCAAGCACAGTAAAATAGTTTTTATTTGCCAACTTAGCTATGACATCTTCAAAACTCGGGATGAGAAAGTTTTCAGATTTTAAAGCATTATTTAAATCTTTCGGATCCAAACACAATCGTAATGATTTATTTTTTTTCTCAACAATTACCAACGGAGAAACCCAATCTATAGCCCTATCCACTTTCTCTATAATACCTCTTGATTCTAAATTATCAAGCTCCCTTTTAAGCAAATCTTTAATCGCTAACGGTACTCTGCGGGCCGACTTTACTACTGGTACTACATTTTCTTTTAATTCCATTTTATAGTTTGTGACAAAACAACCTAGTCCTTGAAACAAGTCTGCATTTTTAAAAACAAAATCTTCTTTTCTATCTATGTTTGTATTGTGAATTCTTTTGATTAATTCTAGCTCGACACAACCTCGCAATCCTAAGATTGGTACGGTATCAGCATCGACAATTACAAATTTTTGAACCGAAACAATGTTATCTACCATGCATACTAAATTAACTATTCCTGTTGTTTTTAATTTTGAACCTCCATATGCTTCCAAGATAATTCTACTCTCTTCTATAACAACACTTTTTAATTTTTTCAAAACTTTTAGTGGTAAGATATTCGTTTGTGCCCCTGTATCTAACTTAAATTTTATTATTCTATCCTCAATTCGAATGGTTTCAAACCACGAATCCACATTTACACCGTAATTATTATCAACGGAATCAATGTACCAAGTATCACTATCAAAATTAATTTCACGAACCTTTTTTAAATTACACGCCACCGCAAAATGATTCTTAATTCCACAGTTTGTGCATTCTTTACCATATGCTGGACATGCTCTAGGTGGATGCCATCTTGAACAAAATTTACACCTGTTGGATGATCTTCCAGAAAACTGATTGTTCATGTGATAATTTGAATTATTATTTGGCCTAAAATTAGAATAAGATTTATTAGTAGATACACTGTTTCTATAATTTGAAAAATTTTTTGTATTTGCAACAGCATCAATTTCACCGTCAATTTCTGGATACTTATTAGCACGTGGCTTTAATGACAAGGAACTACCGCTAGAATTCTTGAAAACAGTTTGATTTAACGGCTTACTACTTCCTTCGAACAACCCATCATCATTAACGGCATCAATCGACGTATTCTGTTTTTGCATCTCTGATGTTTGGTGTTTGATAATTTCTGCAGCTCTACATAGCTCGATTGCTCTTGTTGCATCTAATCCCTCTGTTTCGAGCAATTTTTTTTGCAGTTGCTTGTCCGCTATACCTATCACAATTCGGTCTCGCAACATCCTATTTTCTTGATCACCATAACCACACGATCTCACTAATTTCTTTACATCCATCACGAAACTGTCGAAAGTTTCATTCAATAACTGATTTCTACTTTGGAAAACAAAACTCTCATACACTTCATTCTTTTTCGGTTTGCAAAAATTCTCGAACGCACCTAACACTTTGTCATATTTTTTTCTATCTGCATCTTCTAGATGAAATGAGTTATAAATTTCGATACCCTCAGGTCCAACAGCATTTAAAAATATTGCAATTCTTTGTGATTCTTTTTTCATTTCTAACTCTATAGCTTCACCAAAAATTTCAAAGTTTTGCTTGAATGATCGCCAATTTTCTGAAATATTTCCATCTAACGACAAGGCGTCTACTTTTTTTATGAAATCACCCATTGTAACGGGGACAATAATACGGGTTTTCGATGGCCTTCCCGGTTTTCTCGTTTGTCTAGTTATAGTTTCACTTTTAATTTTTTTTGATCTCGTCATCAAATACATTCAAAAACTTTTAATGTTTATAATAGAACTCTATTAATTTACCATGTTACAGGATTATTGCTTACTTACAAATTCTAAGTTAGTTTTAAGGGTTCATTTCCTCAGCGCCATGTTGTATACGATAATTAAAACACAACCTTTAAGTGTGATTTTGACATAACGAGTGGGACTTTATTTTATTGTATTTTATTTGATGTAATCACAAATGCTTGTTTACTCATTACTTGTTAATGCTATATATCACAGTGGTCATGGTGGTTATGGTGGTCACGGTGGTCATGGTGGTCATGGTGGTCACGGTGGTTATTGTGGTCATGGTGGTCATGGTGGTCATGGTGGTCATGGTGGTCATAGTGGTCATAGTGGTTATGGTGGTCATGGTGGTAATGGTGGTCACGGTGGTCATGGTGGTCATGGTGTTCACGGTGGTAATGGTGGTCTTGGTGGTCATAGTGGTTATGGTGGTCATAGTGGTTATGGTGGTCATTGTGGCTAGGGTAGTCACGGTAGTCACGGTGGTCATGGTGGTCATGGTGGTCATTGTGGTCACGGTGGTCATGGTGGTCATGGTGGTCATGGTGGTCATGGTGGTCATGGTGGTTATGGTGATCACGGCGGTCACGGTGGTCATGGTGGTCATGGTGGTCATGGTGGCTATGGTGGTCATGGTGGTCACGGTGGTCATGATGGTCATGGTGTCACGGTGGTAATGGCGGTCATGGTGGTCGTGGTGGTCAAGGTGGTCATGCATGGTCATGGTGGTAATGTGGTCACGGTGGTCATGGTGAATTGGAGTGTATCAGAGATATATACGAAGATATATACTCACCAAACAATTGGTTATCAATAATCGGCGTTTTTTTCCTAAGCCTTATCTACCCAATTTCTGTGAAGTTATAAATAGTAGAAAAATGATATGTCATAAAGAAGTTTCACTTCTTACCTGTGTACTCTGGTACACACACTGCTTTTTTTTTTTTGTTTTTCCGTCTCCGGTTATCACATATAGTCGTTTGGCATCAAAATTTTTCCGAAATTACGAGATGAAGCCCATTGCAATAGGTAGATTTTTATATGAAATCTACCTGAAAAAGATCATTCGCAACATTAAATAAAAATGAAAATATATAAATCAAACCAGAGAAACCACCCTAAGATACTTGAAGTCAAAATACAGTAAAGATGACAGCAGCAAAATTTAAATCCATAGAAATTGAAATTAAAATTTTAAAAGAAAGCCGCAACAACGGAAATTATTTACAAGATCTCTCACCAACTGAAAATGTCAATGAATACTCATTGTGACAAGCCATCGACAGTTTTAAAAGGCTAGCAATCACAAGTGAGAAACTCAAGTTGCATGACACCGATCCTGAATAACCATCCTGCCAGTTATTTCTATCACTTTTTTTACTCACAAGAGAATCCAAAAAGGAACGTAAAAATCTAATGATGGAAAAATGAAAAATCTAATCGATCACATCATGATCTCTAAAACTAAGATACTCTACAAGTGTAACTAACGATTAAACATACAGAGGTGCATATATGGACTCCGATCATGTGCTTGTCACCGAATCTATTATTGGCGACTATTAGTATGATGTTTGTCCCAGTCTGTCAACCACAGATCCATGTTTCAACTTAAGGATAATCCTCGAAAATTGTTGAGGTACTACATCAGCATTAAACAGTTCTACGTTGACTTCATGCAAGCTGAGATAACATCGGGTGTTCGATAAGGTGTACTCACACCCTTACTTTTTATTTTGGCTCTTGAGGACGAGATTAGAAAAAATAAATTGAGACACGAACTGCATCTTTATCCAATCTAGTGAAAAATAGGCTATGCAAACTATATTGCGCTTCTCGGACGTGATATCAAGGATAATCTAGCACATCTTGAAAGAAATGCTAATTTACTTGGATTATGCACATTATGCACATTTACATGGACAAAACTAAACTTCTAATAACATTCAGGAACGTGTCTCCCGAAAATCTCAAAATTGCTTATCACATTCCTATATTAACCTGATATTTATTTTAACTGATGTTTTTTGCGTGGAGGAAAGAGCGAAATCTTTTACAGGTTATGCGAGTAGTAAAACGAACTTCGAATTTTCTCATAATTTCTCACAATTTCTCACAATTTCCTGCTTACGTTTTAAAAGAGAACAGTCTCCTGAAATAAATTCGGTTTAGTGATATTATTGTTACGATTATTTAGTGCGATTAGCAGGAGAGCATCGTTTCGAAAAATACCCTTTAGAGAAAATAGTTCCTAACTAACTAAATTAAAAGAATATAAAACACCTGAATAAACATGAAACTAACAAAAATAAAATAACATGCAACAGGAAATTGTTTGTTTACCTTATAAGAAAATAAACACAGTCTATTAGAGAATAGGTAAATAAACAAATTAGAAAGAATGGATTAGTAATAGATCTCACACGTATGTGTGAACATTTGATGACATTATGTTTTTGGTGATTAAGGTCAGTTGATGTTCCGGAAGTTTGAAGAGATATCGATATTATTTCGTCAAGTATATATTTCGTCAAGTATATGTTAGAGATATTCAGTCAGTTTTAAATTGAAAGCGTTACAAACAGTTTTGAGTTATAACAGTAATATGTACAAGTGAATTATAAATTAGCGGTGACAAAAATTAGTCAAGTGGAATAAAATAACTGTAAGAGATTATTATAAGTGTAATAGAATTATTATAAGTGAGAAATTATTGTGAAGAATAGTAAGAAATGTTTATGAGTGAAGAGTTATTTTAAATATAGGAACCATTAAGGGGAATTATAATAGGAGAAATATTTTTTTAAGAATGTTAAGTCTTGAAAGAATAAAAATTAAAACGTGTAGAAAATTCATTGTTTTAATTTCCTGATCTAGGTATTGAACTAAATTTTAGTTACTCGACTAAGAAGCGTTACAGTATGATATTTTTAAGAGATGGTTCTTTATATTCATTATTTTTACCCAATGATAATTTTTTATTTTAATAAAGTTGTTTTTGAAATTTAACTTACAACTTTACTTTTTATTAGAAATCTTTATTTTATTCTTCAGATAAATAATTTTTATGTACCAGAACTACATTAATAAAACTGCATTAGCAACTTTTGAAATTCAACTATTTGTTTTTCGATCGCAACTGTGCTTCATTTTGAGGATATTAAACATTACTTCGGTCTAAAAAACCTAAGGATTACATTCGCGAGTCAAAAGTGAAATTCTTACCCCCATTTTTTGGCATTTCTCGACGTTTTAGGTTATAACGATTTAAAAAAGGCAAAAAAATATGTACGTCTGTACAACCGACGAAATCTAGAAAACCGCTGGATTTTATTTTGTTTCTAAACATAGGCAACTCAATGGTAAGAGCCGAAAGGATAATAAATAATGTGTTCGATGTATCGGAAGTGTGTTATTCAATTTTTTTGAAAAAAATGAAATTAATTATTTGTTTGACATGCAATGTAATCGGACATGAAAATTTTTGATTTTGTTATATATTTTGGAATATTTTTGGAATTTTGAAAAAAGTTTTTATAAATTAGATTTTGTAAGAATTTTCTGAATATTTTTAGCGTTTTGAAAAAGTTTAAATTTTTGATTTGATTATAATTTTTGGAACATTTTTACATTTTGAAAAAAATTTGTATTTTTGAATTTGTTATAATTTTTGGAATATTTTTAGAATTTTGAAATAAGTTTGTATTTTTGATTTTGATTTTCATTTCAATTATAATTTTTGTAATATTTTTAGAATTTTTGAAAAAGTTTGAATTTTCTAATTTGTGCATTATGAATTTATGCAATATTTTTAGAATTTGAAAAAAGTTTCAATTTTTGATTTTCTAAGAATTTTCGGAATATTTTTAGAACTTTGAAAAAGTTCAAATTTTTTATTTTATTGTACTTTTTGGAATTTTGAAAAAAAATTGTATTTTGATTTTGTTATAATTTTTGCAATATTTTTAGAATTTTGAAAAAAAGTTTAAATTTTTGGATTTTATTATAATTTTTAGAATATTTTTGAAATTTTGAAAGAAATATGAATCTTTGTTTTTGCAATATTTTCTCGAAACGCTAAATAGTAGTTTGCTGGGTGTATCATCTTTTCACTAAATTATATTAATTTATGATATTTTATAATTTTCCAGCAAAGGACGTTTTTGACGAAAACTATATCGAAGACCTCAACCCAAACCGAACTCTTGATATCTCAGAGCTTGAGATTTCAAACCCTACATATTTTCAATTTGGTTTTTGCTTTGGTTATACTAAGCTAAGACCCGATATAACATTGAAAGCAACCACCTTTTTGAATGTCTAAAATGATTTCTTGGTTTGAACATGTTCTACGGGCGGGTTTGGAATCTAAGTGAATTTAAAAATGTTCGTTGAAAATATGTAGTACGTCTGTGAATTAGTAACCACGAGGGAGACCAGGACCACAATGGTAAACTGATATTATGAACAATCTTAAAAACGACTGCGTTATATCTACTTATGACCGTGGTGAATATTCGAAGCTGGTAAGTGGACAATTCTCATACATGGAACCTAACCATTCAAATAAAATTTTATTTGCACCTTTTCTTGGAAAGGTTTGTATTGTAAATAAAAATTGTTCGTTATTTTGTTTTAAGGAACAATCTGAATAAAATAATTTTAGAATACAATCGATTCTTCTAGAATGGACGGAATACTATTTAAACCGGTTAATTTGTATATAACTAATTAATTGTAAATGGAACGATACACCGTGAATATTAACAAGTGTAAATAAAAGTGGAGTTAATTTTAATTGTAAATAGAAAGTTTTTTGCGTCATTGAATAGAAAAATTGTGTGTACTTTTTTGGATGCTGTCTGGACACTGGATCGAATCTAGAACGAGATGTGGAAATAAAGTTTATCGAATTAAGAGTTAGATCATATGCAAAGAAAATTTAACGTTTAACGTAGAGACAATTTAAAGTTTGTGGTGCTCTCCGTTTCCGACTCCACTTATCATATTCTCACGTTCATTCTGTACTAAATTTTTTTAGTATAGTAGTGTAGATCTGAAAAGATCTGTGTAGATCAAAAATTCTACCTAAACTGTTTAGATCTTAATTTAAAAACAATATTACAACATTCAGAGTGAATGCGAACAAAAACTGGCAAAGTAACAGAGTGAAATTTAATAATTATATTTATTTTGCAGGTAATTAGTTCTTTACTTATCGTGAAGTAATATGAAATCTACAAATATTTTACTTAAGTAATTATATTATTTTGATATTGTGTCATAAACTAATTACCAAGTCTAATACAGATTTAAAGATAATCCATTATTGAAGCAATCGAGTGACAATCTTAATTGCAAAACAAATATATGCAACAAATAACACGTAATAACACTTTAATTTTTGAAATTTTATCTTGGTATAATTAAAAGGTCAACAATTGCTTATAATTAAAAGATATATAACGACCGTAAATTTTTAAGATACATAATTTTAATTTTCAAATTTATTATGAACTTATATTATGAACAAGATAACCACGTTAAATTTGAAAATTGGCATACCTCAAAATCGATTTGTTTTAAAGTAAACTCAAGAATCCAAATGCAATTTTGGTTCACTGTTCGGATTGATATTAGGATAGGCGGTCTGGATTTGATATCGAAATTGGACCAAGTGGTTTTTCTGTATTTGCTCACTAGCTCAAAAATGAGTTGGCTCTACCGGTCAACATGATTAACATAACCATCAATCAAACACAGAAACCACCTGCATTAAACCTCTGGCCCTTGGCAGTGGAAGTGTATCGCCGTATCATACTCTTGTCTATAATATCGGCCTCACAAGGTCTGAAAAAACTAATAATCTGCAAATAAATTTATGCAAAATGAGTAAATATTAAAAAATACTAATCTAATCAAGATACTTCAAATATTGGTCGCCTTTCGAATCTAATAACATCTGTGCTCTAACATTGTAGGTTAAAGCAAGATAGAAAAAAATCTGACACACTATCAGTTTAGAATTATAAGTCACTAGAACTGAATGTATTCAATTGAATAGAGAATGAAAAATTGGTTTAAAAAGCGAAAGATCCGTAACAAACGTTTTATCTCAATTCCGGTTCGGAGATCGAACCGGCGTCCTTCTGATCAGAGGTTTTATAGTTAACCATTTAACCCACTCGACCATCCACTATCAGTTTCTTGACAATAACACATGACAACACTTACATATCTATACCAAAAAATTATATTTTTGCAAAATGTGTTTGTTGGTAAATAAATGGATGCTTCAAAGTGGGTCATAGAACTAGAGAGAACAGAGTAGAGCCCATCAACCATAAGAAAATTTATAATACATAGAATTATAAGAAAATAAGAAAGCTTTGTTCGATGAAAATCTTAATTATCATACGCTACCTATATCAATAAAAAATCATTAAAATAATTAAAGTGTTGACAAAATTTGTGAATTTCGGGTAAACTACAGAGTGTGAGCGCTAAACAATGCATAAAGGGAAACTACCAAAGTGCCAACCATCGTTTAAAAAATACTTTAATATCTAACACAAACACCTTCAACGGTGGAAGAGGATTCCTCGCTTACTATGACACTTAAACTTTATAGTTCTGGAACGAGAGTACATTTGTCATCCAGCTAAATTTTTACTTTGTGTTTCATTATAGAACGACATTTTTTATAGTAAACTTAGCCCCGTTTGACTTCGAAATGCATAATTTTTAAATCAATTCAAAAATAAAACTTTTGTTTTGTCAAAGTATTGACGTTATGTAAGCCTTATAAATCTGTCAACAAAAATTATCTAATTATAGTTCCATTCTATTTATCTAGTTTTTTGTTTACTTGCATTTTTAGAATGCTTATGCAACTATTGTTTGCTTTTGAATAAAACTATAACTAGTTTTGTAGATTAAATAATCACTAAAAAGTACACATTGTTCTATTCTACTAGAGTTCATAGGTATAATATAGTAAGGTGACCATCCGTCCTCTTTTGAAGAGGACAGTCCTCTTTTATGGCCGACTGTCATCTTTAGAAAACTTGTCCTCTTTTTGTCCTATTTTTTTAGTTTTTGAATCTTTTGTCCTCTTTTCCGGTTATTGGTAATTTAAGGTTCCAACAATTCCTCTTAAAAGTCATAAAATTACAAAAAAAAAACATTCTAAAATATGGGATTTTTTGCATTAAATTTCTAGACAATAACACTAAATTACAAGAAAAATCTCCCGAAATAAAACCCAACTTTTCTTATAGATTTGGACCTCCTGAACACGAATATCATATTCATTTTTTTAGGTTAGCTCTTGTTTTTGAGATATTCACGAAAAACCAAATTTTTTGTTGATTCAAAAATGTTGTTTCAGTTTTTGGGTCTTATATTTTACAAAACAAACAAATTAAATATATTAATAAAACAAATGCATAGTAAATATGCCAACAAACATTTTAAGCTATATTTTGTAAAAATCCGTTAAGGATTCTGGAAGTTACAGTAAATAAAAGTTGAAAAAATACGAAAAATTCACGTTTTTTTTAAATTTTTCCATTTTCAACGCCATAAATTTTGAAGAAATATAGACACCAATTTTTTTTAATTTCTTGAAGCCTATAGCAGCTTTAATTTTCTTACTTTTAAGCTAAAAGACACGAATATTGGTGCAGTTTGCACCAAGTTATTCAAGTTTTCCCAAAGAGAGCCAAAACTCAAGATGTGGAAAAAATAGTTTTTTACTTAATTTATTGTGCCATAAATAATAATTTTAAATGTTCAGTCGTTCTCAAGCATCAGTAAAGAATTATTTTAAAATAGTAAAGTATAATTTCCATTTTTGTTTTCGAAGTTGGGAATTGGATCGATATGAGACGAATATAGAAAAATATAAACAAAAGATAATGAATTAAGAGGAAAGGCAAAACATCATAACATCAGAACTATTTAAGTTAGTTCAAGCACCATAAAGTTAAGCCCCTATTTATGTCTATTAATACCTGTAAGGTTTGTTTCTTTTCTGTTTTTGGTTTTTTGATAATGCAAATTTTTTTCTATCACCGCCCACCTTGTGTTACTACTTACGTTTATGATCATTTTAAGTTTAATTTAAGAAAGCAATTACTTCTCCGTTTTAATAGTTTTTCGGATTTGCCAACTGTTGTTTAATTAGTTTAATTTCTTTTTAAGTAGGTAGGTGTCGTATTAATAGTTGCAAATATAATCTCTATGAGGATAAATTTAATTCCAAACATTCAAGTGAAAATATTAATTAAAAAAGAAAAAATATTACAAATATAAATTTTAAATAGTGTATTGTTTTTAAAAATCAATAAATCAATAGTGATAGGCAGCTATAAGCAAAGCAACATAAATTGTTAGTAAAGTGTAAAGTCAAGTTTATTTAAATGGCGTCGTCAAGAAGTTTCAAGTGTAAAAATAGCCCAAATTCATTTTGTTTTATTTGTGAAAGTAACAAAATACATACTGCTAAAAGAATCACCCCATTTATAAGAACTGCCTATCTTCATTACTAACTGATATTTTCCAACTCTTAAAATAAATTCGAGGTGGAAGGAGCTAGATCATGTCAAAAAACGTCACAAAAAAATCTCAATTTTGAGAAAAATCATATAAAAATAAAATACATCTTTTGTCCAAAAAAGACATTTCATAATCAACTAACTGATATATGTCAACTCCTAAAATAAGTTCGAGGTGAGAGGAGCTAGATCATGTTAAAAAACTTCACAAAAAAATCTCAATTTCGAGAAACATCATATAAAAATAAAATTCATCTTTTGTAAAAAAAAGACATTTCATAATCAACTAACTGATATTTTCCAACTCCCAAAAATAAGCCCGAGGTGGAAGGAGCTAGTTCATGTCAAAAAATTTCACAAAAAAAAATCTCAGTTTCGAGAAAAATCAAATACAAATAAAATACAACTTTTGTCAAAAAAAGACATTTCATAATCAACTAACTGATATTTTCCAACTCCTAAAATAATCCCGAAGTAGGAGGAGCTAGATCTAATACGAAAACAAACTATATATAAATCAATTATGTTGCAGAATTTAAATTATTCTTACAGTTAAATTTTTTTTTCCAAATTTTGAGTTTTGACTTTCTTTGGGAAAACTTGAATAACTTGGTGCAAACTGCACCAATATTCTTTTAGCTTCGTATCTTTTAGCTTCGAAGAAAGAAAAATGAAGCTACTAGGCTCCTTGAAATTAAAAAAAATTAGTGTCTTTATTTGTTCAAAATTTATGGTGTGGTTCAGTTTATTGGTTCAAAATTTAAAAAAAACTTGAATTTTTCGTATTTTTTCAACTTTATTCGACTGTAACTTCCAGAATCCTTAACGGATTTTTACAAAATATAGCTCAAAACGTTTGTTGGCATATTTACTATGCACTTGTTTTATTAATATATTTAATTTGTTTGTTTTGTAAAATATGAGACCCAAAAACCGAAACAACATTTTTGATCTCCGAAAAAATTGGTTTTACGTGAATATCTCAAAAACAAGAGCTAACCAAAAAAAATGAATATGATATTCGTGTTCAGAAGGTCCAAATCTATAAGAAAAGTTGGGTTTTATTCAGGGAGACAAAAAAAGTTCAAAATTTGTAAACTAGTGTAATTTGTGTGAACTGTGAATTCATAGAATGGGGAACATTTTATTCTAATTAACATCATAAGTCACGATTGTATAGTCATTATTGATTGTTTCCAATCAATGTGAAATCAATGGCTGACACTTGGTCAATTTATAGTCCTACATGTATTAACATTTGACTACATTAAGGGAATTTAAATTAATTTTGAATTTTTTGAGATCAATTAAACTCAAGTAAGTAAAGAAGTAATTGGAATATTTTCAATTCAAAGGTATGGTTTGCAGTTTCTCAGAAAAACACTCCACTTCACATTTTTCGTGTTTCGGTTGGGATTCGAACCTACCTCGTCAGTGCCCGGCTCGTATCCTTGGGCAGACACGCTATCGATTACGCCGTTGAGGCGATGACAATTTCGAAGTTGAAACTTCTTCATCACTTATTTATTTTACTTAAGTTGAATTTTTCCACTGTCATTAGACTCCATATGCTTCCGATAAATAAATCAATTATATTTGTAGAGATCCAAAAAATAAATATATATCGTAATGATGTGAAAATTGCTGAATGGAACGACCATAATGTAAAATATGATCAACGAAGGGTTGAAATTTTTGCACACTTTTATAAGGACTATAATCATTGACTGAAATCGTAAAAGTGGTTCAGTATTGTTTTTCACTACCGGGTGCAGATGCATATGTATCTGTAGAGCGTTGCTGCTTTTCAATTGTGAATGATATTTGGACAGCAGAAAAATTCCAACTACTATTAGACAGTTTGGAGGCGGAAATTAGTATTAAGCGCCCTACAGACGATACGACGGTCGGACAGATTTGGTTGGATTGGATGTAAAATCGGATAGTATGCATGCATGTCTTTCCGATAAAATTAAGTTGGATGTGTCGGATGGAAATTCCATTCAACCGTCCGACCAACCAAACAAATCGATTGGTGTGTATTATTGTCAGACGATTTTAATTCAATTAAGTAAGAAATTTCATAGAATGAGAAACAAAGAAAATTTTAAAAAATTATTTTGGTATATATATGAATTAATAAATTGAATTTGTTAAACAAAAACCAAAAACGAATTGTCAAAATCGGATGTTAAGTTGGATCGTCTGTAGGGCGCTTTAAAATAAATATTGAAAAATTTTTGTTACATTTTGTCCTCTTTTTCATTTTATATATATATATATATATATATATATATATATATATATATATATATATATATATATATATATATATATATATATATATATATATATATATATATATATATATATATATATATATATATATATATATATATATATATATATATATATATATTATATATATATATATATATATATATATATATATATATATATATATATATATATATATATATATATGTATGTATATATATATATATATATATATATATATATATATATATATATATATATATATATATATATATATATACAGCCATACAGAAACTCAAGAATAACAAATCTGCTGGTACAGATAATATATCAGCAGAATTACTCAAAGCAGATGTAAACACAACAGCAGAAGCTCTAACACAACTATTAGCTGATGTATGGAACGAAGGTAAAATACCAACCAAATGGAAAGAAGGTTTAACCATAACAATCCCAAAGAAAGGTGATCTAAGAGAATGCAAAAATTGGAGAGGCATATCTCTGCTCAACACAATAATGAAAATACTAGCGATGATCATTCTCGAAAGAATATCTCCATCAATTAACACGAAACTAAGAAATGAACAAGCCGGCTTTAGACCAGGAAGAAGCTGTACCGATCATATCAACACAATCCGTATCATCATTGAGCAATCAAATGAATGGAATTCACCATTGTATCTCCTCTTCGTGGACTTCGAACGCGCCTTCGACTCAATCAACAGAAGCGCGATATGGAAGACACTTTGTGAAATGGGCATCCCGAAGAAAATAGTTGATCTAATCAAAGAAATGTATCGGGATGCTGGAAACAGAATACAATACAAAGGACAGCAAAGTGATGAATACTACAACCACCGAGGAGTGAGACAAGGCTGTGTACTATCCCCGCTACTATTCCTAATAGTACTAGATAGTATCATGAGAAAGCTCGATGATGCAAGTCCAAATGGAATCCAATGGAATACAACAAGACGGCTCAATGATCTAGACTACGCAGATGACATCTGTCTACTTACACTCACACATACGGACATGCAGCAGAAAATACAGAAGCTATCAACCCTTGCACATGAAGTTGGTCTCAACAATAATATCAGAAAAACAAAGGCTATGAGATTGAACACCAAAACGATAACACCAATTACCATCAACAATACACAAGTTGACGAAGTTGACAAATTTGTGTACCTTGGTTGTACTGTAGCAAAAACAGGCGGGACTGAAGAAGATATCAGTCAGCGTATTAACAAAGCCAGAAATACGTTCAATATGCTTCACAAGATCTGGAATGCATCCGTCCTGTCAAGAAAGACAAAGCTACGAATGTTCAATGCATGTGTCAAGTCAGTACTGCTGTATGGGTGTGAAACGTGGAAACAAACAAGAAAGATCACAAATAAACTACAGGTGTTTGTGAACAAATGCCTGAGAAGACTGATCAAATGCTTCTGGCCAAACACCATCAGTAACCAGGAATTTCTACGGCAGACAGAGCAGTTAGATATTGAGACCGAGATAAAACAAAGAAAATGGAGATGGATAGGACATACACTGAGAAAATCAGTCGAAGATATAACAAGGATGTCCCTAGAGTGGAATCCACAAGGTAAAAGGAGAGTTGGAAGACCACCCATGACATGAAAGAAAACGGTGCTAGCTGAAGCAAAACAAATTGGCAAGACATGGGGTGAACTGAAAGCGATTGCCCCCAACAGAGTTAGATGGTCCAGTCTAGTAGAC
The DNA here is from genome assembly GCA_963693315.1 of Diogma glabrata. Classification (NCBI taxonomy): domain Eukaryota; kingdom Metazoa; phylum Arthropoda; class Insecta; order Diptera; family Cylindrotomidae; genus Diogma; species Diogma glabrata. Next base: position 119,583,463 of record OY856187.1, read on the forward strand.
GCCCTATGCTCCTAAATGGAGATAAAGGAAAAAAAAAAAAAATATATATATATATATATATATATATATATATATATATATATATATATATATATATATATATATATATATATATATATATATATATATATATATATATATATAAAGCAAAAAATGAAATATGTATTACATATGTATATACACCAAACCAAGAACATGAGTGTTGTAAATTAGAAATATTATTTGCAACGTAATGTGTTGGATGCATATAATTGTATGTATATAATAAATATATAAATGTATATAATTTTCATCTAAATGAATTTGTTTGTCAACTTTAATTTTCCATTTGAATGGTAATTCTGTTTTGCGGAAAAAAATCGATCAAAGATAACTGAGTGAAAGTTGAATAATTTAAGTATAAAATATAATATACATTTAGGCATATATTTAACCATTAGGAAAATTAAAATTATTAATTCAAAAAATAAATTAAATTTTAAAATTTCGGCTCCGAGGTGCATTAGTACCTGTTAATGGCCTTCTCCTGGCAAAATTTCAGACTCCTGTGTGCTACCGATTTCGCTGGAGAGCGCACGCAGACAGACAAACACTTTATTTTATTATTATTATTATTATATTATTATTGTTATAGAAGATATAAAAATGTATATAATAGTTGCTTGGAATGCTGATAGATGTGAAACCCAGAATATCTGGAAATTTTAATTTGCAATGCTACAATAATTGGAAGACAGACAAAAAACACAGCTATTTCACAGATTTAAGTTTTCACTTCTGTCGGCAGTCCTTAACACTGCCTTTTTTTTGATTTTGTAACAATTTTTGGAATATTTTTAGAATGTTGAAAAAAGTTTGATTTTATTATAATTTTTACAATATTTTTGGAAGAAAAATGAATTTGTGATTTTGTAATATTTTCTCGAATCGCTAAATTTAAGGTTTTTGAATAGTTTGCTGAAAATGTAAATAAAAATGAAATTGGACATGGACATTTTTGAATTTGTTATAGTTTTTGAATATTTTTGGAATTTTGAAAAAGTTTCAATTTTTGATTTGGTAAGAATTTTTGGAATATTTTTAGAATTTTGAAAAATTTTGAATTTTCGATTTTATTTTAATTTTTATAATTTTGGAAAAACTTTCAATTTTTGACATTGTTATAATTTTTGCAATATTTTTAGAGTTTTGGAAAAAGTTTGAATATTTGAATTTTTAAGAATTTTTGGAATATTATTAGAATTTAGAAAAAGTTTAAATATTTGATTTTATTCTAATTTTTGGAATATTTTTGGAATTTTGAAAATAGTCTCAATTTTTGATTTTGTATAATTTTTGCAATATTTTCAGAATTTTTGGAAAAAGTTTAATCTTTGATTTTGTAATAATTTTTGGAATATTTTTAGCATTTTGAAAAAAGTTTGATTTTATTTAATTTTTACAATATTTTTGGAATTTTGAAAGAAATATGAATTTGTGATTTTGAAATATTTTCTCGAAACGCTAAATGGAGGGTTTTTGAGTAGTTTGCTGATTGTATCATCTTTTCACTAAATTATGTTAATTTATGATCTGTTATAATTTTCCGGCATCGTATTGATGTTTCGTGTTAGTTTTGTAATAAATTTCTAAACAGAGATTAAAAAATATACTTGTGCTTTGACAAAGAGTTATGTTTGATATACATCGCTGCCCAAAACTAAAAACCATGTCCTCATAAAAGTTTTTTGTCGAAAACTATATCAAAATCCTTAACCCAGACCGAAGTCTTGATATCTCAGAGCTGTGAGATTTCAGCCCCTCCATATTTTTAAAGTTCTTCTTGTAAGAACAAAGCATACTGCGTCGAATCTTTGTTCAGGAGGGCAATCCCAGACACCAAATAGTAATTTCGGACTTCGGGCTCTTAAGAAATCTAAACCCTAGTCCTGAATAAATTCCACGACTTTAAGAAAAAATATCAATTTAATTAAAATACCTAATTTCTTTTAGTAGCTTATTTCATTAGATATTTTTGTAAGTTACAATTTTATGAAAAATCAAACAGCATAAATTTAAATACTGTCACGTTTTTATATCTGCCTTCGAATCAGCCAATCAATTCGATAAACGTTATCGTCAAACCTCCTTCTGAATTCGAACACTGATTAAAGTATAAGCAAAAAAAATTTATTAAATCTTCAGCACCTTAATTGTTATAAAACAACATGAAAGTAATACAACAATCAAATATGTTTTAACTAGAATGGCTTAATAAACTTCAATGATTGATTATGAAATTTCCAGTATAAACTCAGCGTTCAAAATAATACACACAATATTTCTATTCAATAACATTTGAAACTTTATTTACAACTACAAAACAATTTATTTGTTTATTTTTATTTTTACACGGTTTAACGGTTTACACGGTTTAATGTTCACGATACAGTATTTCGTTTGCAATTAATTTATTACGTAACGTGATTGCATTTCTCACTCTTTACACTATCGCATTTCAATTAAAACCCTTTTGCTTAATTTTTCGATTATTCGAGGTTAATTTCTTTTCAAAGAAAACAGGATAAATTCTGAGAATAATGGACATCATTATTTTGCATGTATGTATTTTATTTCTTGGAAACAGTATCACATGTTGAAGAGTGATTTTAGTTTTGCTATTAAAATTTTGTATAAGGGAAATTGAGGGTGAAAACAATTTTATTTTGTGTTCCGTTTCGATTATGTAGAATCGTAACAATACTATAAAAATGTAGAGAGAATTTTAAAAAACAAAGTTCAACTCTTCGTTTAACACACTCATTTCATCCAAAGAAACCAATATAAATAAATAATAAGTTTATTATATAAAATTGGATAAGCTATAATAGGTTATTCATTTGCTTTAAAATAAGCTTTTTCAAAGGTTAGCTGATTTAAAGTTATTTTCCTAATCGACTCCTAATTTTGTTACAAAATAAAATAAGATGAAAATGCTTTTTCAGCCCAATTGGTAAAATATATTTCAAAACTCTTTAAAATAATCCCCCTCGGCCCTCCCCTTCTCCTAGGATTCAGTTGTCTTATTCGACATGAATATTTTAAAGTGTAACACGCTGAATTAGAGCCTAATTCGGTTCCAATCAGTGGTGGGAAAGTCAGCATGGATATGAACCGTATCATTATGCATTATAAAGTCAGGCGATTCTTTCCATAGCTCTTTTGGTGTTAAGTTTTTCATTCATTTTTTTATTTCTATAATACAAAAACAGAGCCTTTTGGAAGAGATTAAGGTTTAGTTTTTCTGATGAAAAAAGAGTTTGCCCTTGCGAGCTAACATAAGTTAACAAATTCCAATTTCAGTCAAACGATAACGCTGCCGTGGAAAAATAAATGTTTTTGTTCATTTACCTGCGCTAATTAAAAAAATGCTGAATTAATACCGAGATTTCTTAAAAACAATAATCGTTTCGGTGCTAAATCACTATATCCCTTGAATTAGTGCCGACTGTCTAGTAATACGGCACTAATTCAAATACTTTATGAATTCAATCTCAGCACTAATTAAAAAAAATTGTATTGTTGCCGAGATTTTTAGAAAATTAAATCTCGGTCCTATATCAGTTTAGAAATGTCTGTGCTATGTCAGTTTGGAAAAATTTACGCTAATTAAAAAAAACTGAAACAGCGTCGATAATTTTCTCGGCGCTATGACAGTCTGCGCTATTTCATAGAGCCCATACAATAATCCATTTAAATTGATACCATATATTATTGAAATCCCATTAACAGTCCACTATTTGAAAAATAAGCAGATATTCCCAAACATTACATACGCAAAACTATCAGTTCGTGATCCTACGTTTTCTTGTGCATTAACTTCAACACTATTAGGTTCTCCATCTGATAAGGTAACTAATACCAAACGAAATCTATCCTCCAATTCCATGGTATATCACAAATTTACATCCAGTACTAAATTTATTTAAAAAGGATTCGGATTAACAACTAAAATGATCAAAATTTATACTTTCTGAACCCATATCTGTTATATTATAAAATTACATTTGGCTCGTAATCATTTGTTAATACATTTTGTTAATAACTACAAAACTACGAAATAACTAATAAATAATCCCCGATCGAACATTTGATCCAATATATACTATACATAGCTAGATAGTCCATTTTCATGTTTTTTTTCGATTATACTTCTCATCGCACACAAATTTATAATTTCCACATATCATCTCCCTATACCCAAATCATCCCCTCATAAAATGCAAGTCAAACCATTTCCATATATCATTTCAATAAACAAGTCAACAAACGAGAAAATATTTAATTACAGACCAGCTGCGTACGCAAGGGGAGAGGGTTTCTGGTGGTTCGAACCTCCCCATGTTGCATCAAATTGGTTAAAGAACATTTCTAATACTTACAATACTTACATGGAATTTAAATTTCAATTTACTATAGTAAGAACCTAATTGTTTTTAACAGATCCCTTATTTCATATTTCATAATAACAGGAGTTATTTTGTGTATGTACTAGGGTGGCCCTTAAAAACCGATTGTTTTTATTTTTTTTACGGTACCCACTAAATCGGTTCTAATGTTCCTAAAAACAAGTTGTGCAAAATTTGAAACCTAAATGTTGACCCGTGCTCCCGGGGGCCTCTAAATTTGAGTTAGAATCATTTTTCAAAAAAAGCGAAAAGTCCCACTACAACTTTTCTTTTCGTGTATCCACAACTGTGTAAGTGTAGGGGATTGATAGTACTCCATTAGAAAATGATTTCGTAAATTTTTTTAGATTTTTTGGCCAACTTCTTTGCCGTCGGTGACGGTCACGAATCTGAAATTTTTTCTTGAACGACAAACACATTTTGTAGGCAGTTTAATGCGTATAATTTTTTTTTTTAAAAAATATTGGTTCGTTAGTATTTTTTCCGTAGAATACTATAAAAATATTAAAAAAAATTTTGAGGGTAGTTTTCTCCCTTATTTTAAGGTTTTAAAGTTTAAAATCATTTTTTCGGAATGTATGACACGTTTTTTTTTAATTTAGCGCTGAAACTTAAAACTTCCCCCAAAACTTTCAGCGCCCTCTAGCGCTCACAATGATACAACTTCCATCACACGATAAAAATTATTTGAAAGTGCATATTTTAAACTAAATTAAAAAAAAAAATTAAAAAAAACGTGTCATACATTCCGAAAAAATGATTTTAATTTTTTTTTAAAAAAATATTAGTTTTTTAAAAAATAATTATACGCATTAAACTGCCTACAAAATGGAGACGTTTGTCGTTCAAGAAAAAATTTCAAATTCGTGACCGTTACCGACGGCAAAAGCGTTGGAGAAAAATCTAAAAAAATTACGAAATCATTTTCTAATGTAGTACTATCAATCCCCAACACTTCCACAGTTGTGGATACACCAACAGAAAAGTTGTAGTGGGACTTTCCGATTTTTTGACAAATGACTCTAAGTCAACTTTAGAGGCTCGGGGGCACAGGCTAACATTTACGGAATGGTTTCAAATGTTACACAACTTATTTTTAGGAACATTACAACCGATTTAGTGGGTACCGTAAAAAAATAAAAATAATCGGTTTTTAAGGGCCACCCTAGTATGTACATTGTACATATTATTTATGGATCGCGTACACATATCTTTTTTAAAAGATGTAAAAAACAGACCAAAAAAAAGATACATACCTGTGTGCGAATAAGACAAAACATGATTATGTTTTTTTTTAAAAAAGATGTCAATCGTGTATGTTTCGCAAAATTTTGTGCCGGATTTGTCCGAAAAGATGAAATGTTTGTCTTTTAAAATGAAAAATAAATTTTTTAAACATGTGTTAGTTAAAAAAAAATTATACACACACAAATTATACAATTATATATTTATTCTAAAATAAATTTTGTTTCTCGATAATTATGATTTATATGATCGATTCTCAAAAAAAAATAAATAAAACAAAATCTTATTTTATCTTACACAAAATTAAACAAAACATTTCGAAATTCTATTTAATAAAATGAAATTTGTTAGGTTAAGGGCATTTTGTTATTTATTTTCAGATAACATCGGTATAAAAATTAGCGAAATAGACAGGATTAACATCTTTTTTACACAAAAGTGATTTGTTTTGTCTTATCCGCACACAGGCGTTTACGTATATTTTGTTTTGGTCTGTTTTTTACATCTTTTAAAAAAGATATGTGTACGCGATCCTTTAATCTTGAATTCAATTTTAATTATAATTTATAACCATATATTTATATTATATTTAAAAAAAACACTCTTCTTTTTATAAATTGAACAACCGTATTATATCTACATATAATATTATGACTAAACTTTACATAACAAAAAAAAAATTTTTTATGTAGCTAGAAACATGTATTATATTTGACATTGAGTGACGAATAAAACAATCTACCGAGAAAATGTTAAAAATTGGTTAATTGAATGTTTTTATGTTGGTTTTTTTTGTGGCCTTCATGCTCCATGTAGGAGCGTTGCAAGCTAATCCACTTTTAATATTCACCACGGTCATTTGCAACAGCGACATAACTACCATGACAACTGATTTCTTTAAGGTCGTTTATTACGTCCGTCTTCCATTGCAGTCATGGTCTACCTTGCGGTCACTCACTCCTTGTTGTACTAACGTACATTTTCTAATCATTCCAGATTGTGAATCGGCTCGTAGAACATGCCTAAACCAAGCGATCTTATTGGAAGGGGTACAACCTATTATATCAGGACCGTCAAGAAGGTATCTCAAAGTTATATCCGGTTCTCTACTCTCCATCGTCTGTCTTAAGTGGACCAAAATTGTAGCGTAGGATCTTACGCTCAAATACAGTTAAATGTGATTCGTCATTTTGTGTGGGACGTGTATTCATCTTTTGTTTTGTGTATGCAACTTTTTTTATTTTACACTGTGTTCCTTGCTGCAAAATCTACAAAGTAAACCGACATCAACATACGTTACAACACAATTTTATTACGATCGCGATCATAAAAAATTGTTTTATAATAAAATCAAAACCTTATGAGATTTTTTAACAATTATGTACATAAATAAATAATATAATTGGATATAAACAAAACATTTTTGTTTAATTTTTAGTAGTTGATGGATCGTTGGCGGGGAATAATCGGAAAACATAACTGCAGTGTGCATATAATAATACCGATCACATTCGTGACAATATTGAAATTTTAAAAACAATAATTAAATCTATCGTGATAAATTGATTTAGGGATTTTTTTATTAAGATAAAAGTGATCATGTGAAATTTAATTTTTTTACATTTTGAAATTATCAAGCTTTAGTTTCTTGAGTTATTAAATTTTAACATTTTAAACGAATTTTAATTCAATAGTTAAGGAATCAAGCATCAAATTATTGATTGATTAGATGACACTATTGTTTGGTGTTTTATAATGACGGATTCTAAAAAGATTTTTTTATTATCAGAATCAGCAGTAAAACAAGTAATTTAAAATTTTATTTTATTAAATACTAAATTGACAATTCGTTGAACATAAATATGTTGTCAAGACGTTTAGTCGTTCAGCCAGTTTGAAATTTAAACATTCGTTGAACAAGTTGAAATAAATATAGTTTCAATTATAATTAAAACGTTTCCATTTAAAGATTACATAAACGTAATTGTTTATGGCAGTTATACTTATGAAGAAGTTTGCCACTAATTTAACATTGAAAATATGAACAAAGTTGTATTTTGAAAGTGAAATTTATGAAAGTTTTTAAAATATAAACACAAATAGTTGAAATTGTTTATAATGAATACCAAAACTGCTGTTGAAATAAAAAAAGACAAAATGAGCAAATATTTGATTTAATGTTCATCATTTTATGTTTTTCAAATTATATTGGATGCTGGTTATACTGATTAACAATCTCAATTGCATTGCCGTGAAAAAAAAATAGAAAATTTATTTGTATAAAATTGCACAATCTCTTCCATTTTCTATTGGTTTAAATCATGAACGACGCATTCGTTAACTTCTTATTATTATTGCATACATACTCTTATTAGTACACACTTTTATTTACTTGTATTTTGAGCAGATCTTTGTTAAAATCTACGTAGTCATCAATTTTTAGCAACTTCCAATAACGGGCGTACTATCAAAATTAAAAACAAGTTTGTTGACTCTCTCCCGCTTGTAAAAGTTTAACCCCTTGTGCATCAATCACGAGTCTGACTCGTGGATATTTATTTTGCTTTGTGAAACAATCACGAGTCTGACTCGTAGAAATTTATTTTACTTTCTAAGACAATCACGAGTTAGACTCGTGATAACAAAATAAATTAAATTCTTGGAATCACTTGACTTCATTTCAAAATTGTGATCGAACGGGTGAACCGATTTTAATGAATTTTTTTTGTTTACAAGGTACATAGTGACGCCTTATGAAAATATTACTTTAACAAAAAATATTCATATTTTTAGGTGATTTTTTAAAATTTTATTTGTTCAAACATGGTGATTTCAAAAAGTATCGTTTTCTTCTCTTTCATAAATATATATATATAAAATGGCGGAATCAATATGGCAGCTACAGGCTTACGGCCTCACTCTGAAAGTATAGAAATTTGGCTACCAACACAAATTTAAAATATCAACAGATGTGTTGTTTTACTTAGAATGTTGATAATTATAAGTAGTTTCAACTTCCGAGTGGTGTTAAATTTTTTATTCAAAATGGCGGCTCGTAAATATAAAAATATAAAATTAACAAAAAACAAATACCAGATCTCCCGTTTTTATATTTTCTTCCATAATTTAGAATATTCATTAACTTTTTACAAAAAACCTGGAAAATTACACTTTGGAGCTGTTTTTTGGATATTATAGAAGTTTTGTCTATAATTTGAATTTCCATAACAATCTTTCGGTATATATTAGCCGATTTTTTTAAAAATAATTTTCTACAAAAAACTTCAAAATAAATAAATAAATAAATAAAAAATAAATAAATAAACTAATAAATAAATAAATAAATAAATAAAAATAAATAAAAAAAATAAAATTATATAAATAAATAAATAAAAATAAATATATGAAAAAAAAAATAAAAATAAATAAAAATTATTAAAATAAATAAAAATAAATAAAAATAAACAAATAAATAAAAATAAATAAAAATAAATGAAAATAAATAAAAATATATAAAAATAAATAAATAAATAAATAAATAAATAAATAAAAAAATAAAATAAATAAATAAATAAATAAATAAATAAATAAATAAATATATAAGTAAATAAATGAATTAATAAATAAATAAATAAATAAATAAATAAATAAATAAATAAATAAATAAATAAATAAATAAATAAATAAATAAATAAATAAATTAATAAATAAATAAATAAATAAAAAGAAATTAAAATAAATAAAAATAAATAAAAATAAATAAAAAAAATAAAAATAAATAAAATAAATGAAAAAAAAATAAATAAATAAAAATAAATAAATGAATAAAAATAAATAAAAATTATTAAAATAAATAAAAATAAATAAAAATAAATAAAAATTATTAAGTTAAATAAAAATAAATAAAAATAAATAAATAAATAAAAATAAATAAAAATATATAAAAATAAATAAATAAATAAATAAATAAAAAAATAAAAAATAAATAAATAATTAAATAAATAAATAAATAAATAAAAAAGTAAATAAATTAATTAATAACTAAATAAATAAATAACTAAATCAATAAATAAATAAATAAATAAATACATAAATAATTAAATAAATAAATAAATAAATAGATAAATAAATAAATAAATACGCAAGTAAGTAGGCAAGCAAGTAAATAAAAAAATAAATAACTAAATAAATAAATAAATAAATAAATAAAAATAAATGAAAATAAATAAATAAAAATAAATAAACTACCAACATTCTTCGTCCAAGAACGCATATGTTGATATTTAAAGTTTGTGCTGGCAATTCTAAATTGCTATACTTTCAGAATGAGGCCGTAAGCCTATATCCGCCATATTTATTCCACAATTTTGTATTTTGAAAAGGGGCACATGACACTGGAAACAAGAGACAATAAGCTACAATTTTTGCCCATAAACCTTCTGAAAAACCTAAATCATTCTGAAGAGCAGGGGGTCTCCGAGTTGCAAAGAATGCCTCATATATATAGTTATTACTTAATTCAAATAAATAAGTAATCATTTCAAACACATAATTTATTTTAACACATAAAACTATATGTTGTGTGTATTAAAATTTAATACCTTTGAAACAAAAAAAGTTCAATAAAATCCCTGCACTAGTTTTTAGTAAATCTAAATTTACAGTAAAATAAATCTTTCAAACATAAAAAAATAAAACAAAAAATTAAGATTTTTTTTTAAATCGCAAGGTTTGAAAACTTAAAACTAATATAAAATATAATTTTTTTTTATCAGTATTGTACTTTTAAAAAGCCTAACTGAAGTACCTTTCAAACAAAAAAAAATTATTAAAATCGGTTCGCCCGTTCGAGCACAATTTAACTTTTAACTTTCATGTTTCTTAAAAGAGTTCGAGCCACCCTGTAGCTTAGAACTAGTGAGAAAATAAAAAAATAAAAAACAAGTGTTAGTTTTTTTTTATTATACTAACGATCATCAAAGTTTCAAGAAAATCGGAGCATTTTTTTAAAAGAACTATTTTCGGCACAAAATTTTTCAAACAAATAGTTCAACCAAACATAAATTTTTTTAAACAAATAAAACCTTAAGGGGTTAAGCCAAAAAAACTTAATACAACTAAATAAAACTTTTCAGCTTTAGAGTAATTTTTCGGATATATGAAAACTTCATACATTGGTGAACTATTTTACCCATATACATATGTATGTATAATGTATATGATTTTTTTTTTTACATAAGTTTTTGTTTTTATTAAACTCCGATCTTCTCTTTAGTTATTCTATTAGTCAATAGAACGCTATAATCAGTTTAAAGACATTATTCTGAAACCATAACAACAAACCATTGTATAGTTAGAATTTAGTGAACAAAAATAAACTTGAACATAAATCGAAAAATAAAATATGGAGGGGCTGAAATCTCACAGCTCTGAGATATCAAGACTTCGGTCTGAGTGATTTTGATGTAGATATAGTTTTTGATATAGTGATTTTGTTATAGTTTTCATATAGTAGTACTGGTTTTGATATAGTTTTCGGCAAAAAACTTTTATGGGGACATGGTTTTTAGTTTTGGGCAGCGATGTGTATCAAACATAACCTTTTGTTTTTTATCTCTGTTTAGATATGTATTACAAAACTAACTCGAAACATCAATACGTTGTCGGAAAATTATAACAGATCATAAATTAACATAATTTAGTGAAAAGATTATACAATCAGCAAACTACTCAAAAACCCCTTCATTTAGCGTTTCGAGAAAATATTTCAAAATCACAAATTCATATTTCTTTCAAAATTCCAAAAATATTGTAAAACTAAATAAAATCAAAAATTCAAACTTTTTCAAACAAAATTCTAAAAATATTTCAAAAATTATTACAAAATCAAAGATTAAAACTTTTTCAAAAATTCTAAAAATATTGCATGAATTATAACAAAATCAAAAATTGTAACTTTTTCCAAAATTATAAAAATTATAATAAAATCAAAAATTTAAAATTTTTGAAAATTCTCAAAATATTCCAAAAGTTCTTACAAAATCAAAAATTGAAACTTTTTTCAAAATTCTAAAAATATATAAATAAAATTCAAAAATTCTATTTTTTTTTCAAAATTCTAAAAATATTCCAAAACAAAAATTAGAATAAAATCAAATATTTAAACTTTTTCTAAATTCTAATAATATTCCAAAAATTTTTAAAAATTCAAACTTTTTCCGAAATTCTAAAAATATTGCAAAAATTATAACAACATCAAAAATTGAAACTTTTCCAAAATCATTAAAATCAAAAATTTAAAATTTTTCAAAATTCTAAAAATATTCCAAAAATTCTTACAAAATCAAAAATTGAAACTTTTTTCGGTAATTATATAGAATTCTTCCGTCACTTCCGATGACCTTGAAAATGTAATTGTAATTGGCCCTGATACGGAGCCACGTCTTAAATTGGACCTTCTTTTCCACGAGTATTAACTAAGTAATTAACTACGAGACACCGGTTGTCCCCACACACGAAATCGAAAATTTGGAAATCTCTTAATACTGATGAATTAGCCTAACATTTTACAACAAACAACAAAAAAATTCACAAATTCAATAATAATTAATATAAAAAAATAAAATAAACTTGCCTAGTTGACTGTTGTCTTCCAGTAACTAGATTCTCATCTACGACAATCTCCAACAAGGAATATTCCAATGGTTGTATTACTATTGTCTTCCTTTATACTTATATGGTAAAAATCAATAATTCTAGCTTCCTTTAAAACGTTTCCTGAACTTTTGTAAACATCCAAAATGTTTGGATTTAATGCAACAGCTTTACAGCTGTACAGCTTTTTATACTGAACAATAATATATATGTATATAGGGCGCGGAAAACATTACTTTAGGAGCTATTTATAAATTTTTTTTTATTTTTAATTATTTATTTAAGTATAAAGATATATTATTTATGATATACTATTTTATTTTTCACTCGCTTCTGCGACCCTGCAGACCTTCGATCAATAGCACTCCCCCCTCCCCCTCCCTCCTCCCAAGCTATCCCTTCATCTGATAGATTATTGTTTTGTTTTGTCGGAGAAATATTATAAGATATAATATTTTATGATATATTATTTTATTTTTCACTCGCTTCTGCGACCCTGCAGACCTTCGATCAATAGCACACCCCCCCCCCCCTCCCCCCTCCCAGCCCTCCCCTCCCCTCGCTTCCCCCCACACCTTTTCCTTCGCCTGATAGATTATTGTTTTATCGAGTATTGTATGGTTGAGTGCAGGGGAAGAGGTGGTGAGCGTGGGGGGTGGGGGGGGGGTACGGGTTAGGGGGTGCTATTGATCGAAGGTCTGCAGGGTCGCAGAAGCGAGTGTAAAATAAAATAATATATCATAAAATATAATATCTTAAAATATTTCACCGACAAAACAAAACAATAATCTATCAGATAATTGATATTTTCAACATAAAAAAAGTCTATCAATCAATGTTTTCCGCGCCCTATGTATCTATATATTGTTGTTCAGTATAAAAAGCTGCACAACATACTCCATTTTCAAGGTCATCAGAAGTGACGGAAGAATTCTATATATTTACCCTTTTTTCAAAATTCTAAATATATATAATATTCAAAAAATTTTTTTTCAAAATTCTAAAAATATTCCAAAAATTAGAAGAAAATTAAATATTTAAACTTTTTCTAAATTGTAATAATATTCCAAAAATTCTTAAAAATTAAAAAAATCAAACTTTTTCCAAAATTCTAAAAATATTGCAAAAATTATAACAAATTGAATCTTTTTCCAAAATTATATAAAATTATAATAAAATCAAAAATTTAAAATTTTTCGAAATTCCAAAAATATTTCAAAAACTATAACAAATTCAAAAATTTTCATGTTCAATTATATTTATGTAAGCAAGCAGCTAAATTTTTTTTTCCAAAAAATTATCTAAAAAAATAAATGAAATCATTTTTTGACACACTTGACAATATTTTTTTAACAAACTTATAATGCAATAAAATTTTTAATAATAATAATTTCAGATTCATTATACATTTCATTTCATACAAATAACTAATTTTATTTTTTTCTAAAAAAATAAATGAAAATCATTTTTTTGACACACTTGACATTATTTTTTTTACTAACTTATTATTCTCAATAATAATAATAAAATTTTATGTCGTACAAATAATTAATTTTATTTTTCCAAAAAATTGGGTAAAAAATAAATAAAAATCTTTCTTTTGACACACTTGACAACATTTTTTGACAAACTTATAATGCAATAATTTAGTTTTTGATCTCACATACCTATTCCGACCATCCAGATTTCTCCCCATTCTTTGTTCCTACTCATTTTCACTAAAAATGAACGTTTTTTAAGCAAAATATATGCATATTTCCTTGTTTTGACACACTTGACGATTTTTTTGACACACTTCCGGTACAGTTATCGAACACATCGTCCTCTCGGCTCTTTCTATTGAGTAAACCTCTGGGTGGGCTTTCTGCATTGGATCTTGATGAGACTTTGGCAAATGATACAGGTTCACTTGAAAATGGAAGATCTGGATTCATTTCAAATTTCGACAAAATGGCGGGGGGTCTCCCGAACACCTCTAAGTTTAAATCTTGAATAACTTATAATCCCGGTCTATGATCTTACTAAAACTCAGTATATAAGGTTTTAGTACAGTTTCCAATATTTCTGCATACCAACTTCCGGTTTGTCACTTGCGGTTAAAAGGTTTTTTTCCAGGTGTTTATCCCTACTGTAGCCTACAATTACCAATCGATTTTCATGAAACGTTGGCGAAAGCTTTCAAGTAACAGGAGAAAGATTTTATCAGCTTTTGGAGTACATTGGATAAAGGGTTTGGGGGTCCACAATACAACAGGTGGTTTTTTCCACAATGTTTTTATGTTTGCTGGGAGCATAAAACATTCGTTCGTGAATGAATTTTGATGACACTTTGGAAAAAGATGCAAACATGTATGACAAGGAACTGATCAGTTTTTAAACGATAGTGAACAAAATGGTGTGGGGTCCCTAGAGCACCTGTTTTTTAAAGCTCTATAACATATGTACCTGATAATCGAATTGAATGAAACTTGGTACATGAGTATTTAGTACGGTTCACAATAGCATGGCATCCCAACTTCCAGTTTTTCACTTCCGGTATACATTTTTTTTTTGTACTATCTTGAAGTTTTTTCAGTGTCTTTATGCACACTACAGCCTACAATAATGAAGTGATTATGATGAAACTTATGAAAAAGGTTCCAATTAGTGTGAGAAGATAGTATCATCTTTTGGGACACATTGATCAAAGTGGCGGGGGGTCTACCATACAAATGCTGACTTTTCACACTTTGTTTTTAAAGTTTGTTGGGAGCATACAGACTTCATTCATTAATATATTTTAATGACACTTTGAAAACAGATGGAGACTTAAATAACAAAAAACTGATTAGTTTTCGGACAATATTGGAATAAGTGGTGGGGTCCTCCCGAACACCTGTTTACTGTGTCACCATTTTTTTAATGTTTGTTGGGAGCACACAGCATTCGTCCGTGAACGAATTATGATGACACTTAGAAAAAGATGCAAACATTTATGGCAAGGAACTGATTAGTTTTTGAACGATAGTGAACAAAGTGGTGGGGGATGTCCCATACACCTATTTTTTTGAAAGCTCAATAACATCTGTACATGATAATCAAATTGTATGAATCTTGGGACATAGGCATTTAGTACGGTTCACAACAGTTCTGCATCCAAACTTCCGGTTTTTCACTTCCGGTAAACATTTTTTTTGTAAATTTTCAATTTTTTTCAGTGTGTTTATGCACACTACAGCCTACAATAATGAATTGATTATGATGAAACTTATGGAAAAGGTTCCAATTAGTGTGAGAAGATAATTATCATCTTTTGGGACACATTGATCAAAGTGGCGGCGGGGGGTCTACCATACAAATGCTGACTTTTCACACTTTGTTTTTAAAGTTTGTTGGGAGCATACAGATTTGTAATTGTATATTAATTTACTAACAAATAAAAAACTAATACTAAGTTTATACCACCGATAGTTAAATAGAATAATAGTTTTTTGCTATTAAACTATCGATACATTGGGTGTTTATACCACAAAATAGTATTATTCTATCATGTGGTATAAACACTCAGAATAATATTGACAGATAGAATATGGCTACCGTATTTCAAATTTGAATATAAAATTTTATCAATCGAAAAGCATTTCAACAAAAAATTATAATACTCATATTAATTTTAAATTAAAACTATATTTTGAGTGATTTTGATGTTGCACATTTTTTACAATCGCATGAAATTGTGTTTTACATTTTAGGTTTTGACGGTTACAATTTTTTAGAATATACTATTAGGTAGTGATCTTATATCCACACAACTTACACAAATTCCACAACTTACACAAATTGCTGTTCTTATATTAATTGCGGCAAGTGTTGCGTGCACAATTGCTGTTCTTAAAATCACAATTTGTGTAATTTGTGCAACTCAAATTACACAAAAAATTTTCTTGTGGCAGATTAAAATTATTTGTGCAAGTTTGTTTTGACATATGTCAAATGGGCTATGTAAGGTTATGTAAACAAAAACAAATTAAAATTGTTACTAAATATCGTTAATTTATTTATAATTAAGAGCTGATATAATTTTCTTAACATTTTCGATATATTTTATTTAAGTTAGTCTGAAATTAACTTAAATTTAGTTCATTTTTGTGCATATACAATGGGTCAAATTTAATTTGAAGTTTTGTTTGCACAAATGCTGTTCTTATAACCTTTCCACAAATTGCACAAATTTTAAAATTGACAGACACAAATTGTGTTTTGCCTTGCACAAATTGTGTAAGTTGTGTGGATATAAGATCACAAGGTTATACTATCGATCAAAAGCAAAATATCAAATAACTATCTGTCAAACTAAAAAAGTATTATTGCATCTATTTACACTGTAATAGTTTAATAGCTATTTGCTGATTGGACAATTTTCTCAAAAAATGTTCATAGAGCAAATGATTGTAAATATGGGTGCTTCTTAATAGGAATAAAGCATCTTTTTTCTTTTGAGTTTTGATTGTATGATGGCCTGAAATATTTAAGATCTAGGGCGTAAAATAGTAATTTTAGGCATGTTATTTCAATAGGAAGGAATAGCCTACTTTACACCCGATTACAGAATCGTAAAATCGCATTTTAATGTATACTCGTACAAAAATGTTTTTTCCTTCTACCCCTATAGAAAGTCTTCACTATCCTCCCTCACACCAGGAAGGAAAGTCATATTTCCCTCCCTAGGGAGGAAAAGTAATTTTCCTCCCCCTGATTTTGAATATGTTATAAGTGATGAAACTTGTGAATATATTATACCGAAATTGTTTCCGTAATTTCTAGAACATCTTATATATTCTGCAGTCTGGTAAAAATTAAATATAAACGTTACTTCAGCTGAGCAATTCCACGCATCGCAACAGCATTTGTTCTAGCATGTGACCTGACCCCCTCTGATTTCGATAAAATTTCATATACATTTCATATACAGATGTACAGAAACCAATGAAAAAATAAAAATATCATTTCTTTCAAAAAATTAAATTTCGCTCTAGGATGACACAGAGTGGCGGCAGAGTTTTAGGGGTTTGCGAAACATGAGTATCTTTGAATATCGATTGACTAAACCGGTTTAAGCCATTTATAGCTCATTGGAAAGGTAATTGATAGGACTTATAAAAAAAATTACTTAAAATTTTTAATAATTTTTTAAAAGTGTGTTAAACTTAAAAAAAATTTCAAAAACTTCAAAAATTTCGCTGTTGGGGGTACCCTACTTTTACCACTTTTTTTAATAATTTAATGACCCCACCGAAATTTTTTTTTTTTTTTAATAACTTAATGACCATTTAACTATTTTAAGGATACAAATTAAGTATTTGAGGGTGTGAATGCTTTTTACATAATTTATCTTTTCATCCATTTTTATTTGTCCGAAATTAATTTTAAAGGCATGGACAAATCAAGTACCGTACTTTGTTACCTGTTAATGATAATACCTGTCATAAAATGAGAGCGCAGTAATGAAAATAATAGTCTTTAGAGATATTTTGAGCGTATAGCATCATTACTAAATTCATGTCAATCTTGTTAAAAAATATTTGTGTTGTGTTAGCAAACAAGCTTCAAAGTGTTTTAATAGTTAAAATAATTGTTTTTAAAACATGAGTAAATATCATTGTTCAAAACCATTTATATATATTAACCGATTATTTTATATAATCGCCGATTTAACACTTTGACCGTAACATATACATTGGTAATATTTGAATTAAAACCTCATTAATGATATTGGTATAAGTATCTATAGTATCCACTTATATATAGATTGTAACACCTTAATTATTATCTCAATACAAGCTGCAAAAGCGTTAAACACATATCTGTTTGAACTAACGAACTTATCATATTTGATATAACATAAATTATTGATAATATTTTTATTAACATTCTTCGACGTAACTCTTATGTCATCATCATTTAAAATTTGGAATCTTTTAATGATATTCGAAAATAAAAGGTTATCAATGTCAAGTTCGAATTCTTATTAATTAAGCATAACGACGGCTTTACGAAGGTTTCAGTTCAAGGTTTCGTTTATGGTACCTACATGTTTAAGTGAAAATGATTTGTAATTTATTAGAAATTTTAATAATGGTACAGAATTAATTATTTATTACAAAACGATTTTAATTTTCTTAAATTTAGAAAATGAAAAACTTTAGAGTAATTGAAATTACGACGGTTAAAAAATAAGAAACTTTTTCAGTCATATAGCTTCCTCGGATATCGAAAGTGAAGATGTCAGTTTTAACACGATTTACATCAACTGTAGCAATTCAACCTCTGTTAATTATCACTAACATCTGCTGACTTGTTTTGACAAAAAAACATATCTGGCATCGCACATATCTTTTTCTATTGTATCTTTAACTACTACTATTGTATCTTTATTTCTAAAATGAGATTACTATGATTTCTTAAAATATTTCTGTTTGTCACAAAAATAAAAAACTCCTCTTATATGAAAATGCCCGGATACATGAAAATGCCCGGATACATGAAAATGCCCGGATACCGTTGCCCAAAAGAAATGGTTATGGTGACAAGGTTAGATTGTGCTTAGAATTTGTGGCCTAATCGAGCCTATTTTGTTCACGAAATCGTATTGATTTTCGATTTCTTTTTATACACTTTATATATTGCGTCTTATAAATTGCAGTTGTAAATTAAACCGTCATTTTTTAATTTTAAGCACAGGATCAGCTTTACCATTTTAATCCTGTTTCGTATCTTCGGAAATAGAAATCGTTCGTAGTGTGGTTGGGGTCAAAGCTCTGATCCAGATTCGTAAGATTTGCGTAACGAACGATCGGTCAGACTTTGAGTTATTCCAAAAACTGTAGTAAAGTCTGACGAAACTAGATAGCTCGTATGAATTTATACTTCCATACTTGGTTGCATTAGTTTCAGTACAAACAACAATGCTTCATTTACTACAATTATTGGACAGACATCCATATATGTACCACGTTGTATAATGAACGCATTGATTTTTTTATCGACGAACATTGACGTTGAAATTGACGTTACGACGAAAATTGTTGTTACAGTACAATTTCTCAGCCAACCGTTTTTCAAGCTCAAATGAAAGCTTCTGCTGAATTTACAAAAAACTTATTTTTATAATATAACAGCAATTTCTTTTAATTTTTTTCAGGGCATACTTTCGATATGTGTTTCTTTGTCATATTTTTGCATCGGTCTTGTTAGAGGATTTTCAGCGCCAGCTGTTCCATCAATCAACAATCTCAATCCAGATCTTTTCCCAACCAAAAATATAGCATCATGGGTGAGTAAGTATTCGTAAGTAATTAACACACTTTTTCCTAACTTATTTGATATGAACACTATAGGTTCAATTCCACCTCTGGGTGCCTTTTTTGGAAGCTTAATGGCTGGACCATTAATGCAGAAGTTTGGACGTAAACATACAGTTATGCTTACATCGCCGATTTGGACATTTTCATGGTGCCTTATTGCATTATCAACAGATTGGAAAGTAATGATAACGGGAAGAATTATTTCGGGTATGTGCGTCGGACTGACAATTCCATCAGCACAAATTTATGTTAGTGAATGCAGTAATCCGGAAATTCGTGGAATTATCGGCACTTTTCCTTCGCTTTCAATGTCAAACGGAATTCTTGTTTCATATATACTAGGAAAATTCTTCACGTGGTACACTCTAGCATGGACAAATTGTGGGATTTCCGCTGTATTATTTTTTTTATTAATTCTGCTACCAGAATCTCCTGTTTGGTTAAATTCTAAAGGACGATACGACAATGCCGCAAAATCAATTAAATGGTTGCATTTGTCTGGATGCCATCTAACCAAACAATTGGAAAAAACAAATGGCAAAGAACGAATGGAAGTAGTTAAATCAAAACCATTTTCAAGAAAAATATTATTTAGTCGTTCGATTGTTATGCCAATGGCAATTGGTTTGGCTCTTCTTTCAATACAACAACTCTCAGGAATTGATGCAATCATTTTTTTTACGGTAGAAATATTTCAAGCTGCTGGTATTTAATTTACTTTTTTTTATTTAAATTTCTAAAATATAATTATTATGACCCATATACAAACTTTGTCGATTTCATCATCTTGCTGTTTCTTCTGTGGAGTGTGGACCTTGTATTTGAATGACATTGACGTCAATGCATTTTCTATTTTCTTTTGTCTGTTTTCTATTTTCTATTTCCTATTTTCTATTTTCTATGTTCTAATTTCTTTTTTCTATTTTCTATTTTCTATTTTCAATTTTCTATTTTCTATTTTCTTATTTCTATGTCTATTTCTATTTTCTATTTTCTGTTATCTATTTTCTATTTTCTATGTTCTATTTCCTATTTTCTATTTTCGATTTTTTATTTGCTATATTATATTTTCTTTTTTTTGTTCTATTTTCTATTTGCTACTTGCTACTTTGTATTTTCTATTATCTATTATCTATTATCTATTTTCTATCTTCTATTTTCTATTTTCTATTTTCTCTTTTCTATTTTCTATTTTCTATTTTCTATTTTCTATTTTCTATTTTCTATTTTCTATTTGCTATTTTCTATTTACTATTTTCTATTTTCTATTTTCTATTTTCTATTTTCTATTTTCCATTTTCTATTTTCTATTTTCTATTTTCTATTTTCTATTTTCTATTTTCTATTTTCTATTTTCTATTTTCTATTTTTTATTTTCTATTTTCTATTTTCTATTTGCTATATGCGATATTCTATTTTCTTTTTTTTGTTCTATTTTCTATTTGCTTTTTGCTATTTCCTTTTTTTCTATTTTCTATTTTCTATTTGCTATTTTCTATTTTCTACTTTCTACTTTCTATTTTCTATTTTCTATTTTCTATTTTCTATTGTTTATTTTCTATTTCCTATTTTCAATTTGCTATTTCCTATGTCCTAAATTCTATTTTATATCCTGACCTATATCATTTTTCAGATTTCGTATTTTCTGTTTTCTACATAGTAGCGCTTTTCTTTTTCCAATTATTAATATCAATAATGGTTATATTCTTTGTCTTTTTTCCATTTTCATATTTCAACTATTTCCTATTTTATTTCAATTAAATCTTTAGTAGTGTTTTTCAATACAGTTTTTCAATTAAAAGCAAGAATGATTTAATTTCCCATACTCGTTGATAATTTCACAGGCAGCTCATTGGATGGCCATCTTTCAACAATTCTTGTTGGATTGGTTCAAGTAATAAGTAATTTCTTATCACTATTTATTGTTGATAAAGCTGGTCGTAAACCTCTTTTAATATCGTCTGGAATTATTATGAGTATATCAACCGCTTTCATGGGAGCTGCATTTTATTTAAACAGTAAAGGAAATATCGCTTTTGGGTAGATTACTTTTGGAGTAAATAAACCAAGCTAAATATTTTTTTTATTTTCAGATATGTGCCGATTGTAAGCTTAATTGTTTTTATGATTGGATTTTCAATTGGGTTTGGATGTATCCCATTTTTATTACTCGGTGAACTATTTCCAACAGATCAGCGAAGTTTTCTGAGCTCAATCGCGGGTTCAATTAATTTATTAATTATGTTCATTGTGATTAAAACATATCACCCATTAGAATATGTAAGAACAAACCCGAAGGACTAACACTTTGAGTTATGAATAAATTTATTTGTTTTGCTTTTTAATCGTTGCAGTTAATTACAACCGCTGGCACGTTCTGGATGTATTCAATACTTTGTGCGTTTGGGGTCTGTTTCGTTTTATTCTGTGTACCAGAAACGAAAGGACGAGACTTAGAAAGCATTGAAAAATTATTCAGAACGAAAGAGAAAGCTGAAGGAAAAGCGAGTCCGATGTATAGTAAAACTGGGATTTCAAATTTAGCGTTAGAAATTGATGAAAATGGACGAAGTTCTGAGGAAAAACGCGAAACCAAAATGTAGAAAACTTTAAATGTAATTTATGCATTAAGATATGTAAATATCTCGTTATTATATTTGGTACAAAAATTTTACTCTTATGAATTTTTTACTTCACCATAATTCACTTTTCAATTGTGTGAAGTAATGCAATCTATCCAAAACTAAGTCTTACACTCCGCAAATTTTGTTTTATCTTTTGTTTTGGACGATCTATCTATCTAAATAACCAAAACAAAAGGTGTATGCCCGAGGGTGGGTGGGTTGGCGAGTCTTTGAATGGTATATGATTCAGGTTAACTCGAAAATGGAAAATATGGATTTATTTCAATTATAAATTGTGCCGTGGTTTTAGCAAAAACAAAACACTAAAACATCTGAAATTATTCAAAATTTTATTGGATTCGTATTTTACTATAATATAACTGAGTAAACAATAACTATGTAAAATATGATTTACTACATTTATAATTTTATCGATTTTTTCATCGTTTACAAAGTTGTAACATTATTTTTTTTATTATTATTGCGTATAATAAAACAGAAGTGTAACTACTGAGGTAGTAACAACAATATACAGTTCAAATCCTCTAAAACGGAAGTTCAAAGACAAGTTCGTTTTAAATAACGTTCAGTAAAAGAAAACAGTAAAATATAACTTAATTTTATATTTATTCAAAAAATTTAATAAAATATAACTTAAAAACGATTTTTAATTCAACAAATTCAAAACAAGTTTTAGTGATGAAGAATTAGATATTTTTAAAATAAAATATTTTCCGTAAACACAAAAGTATAAATTAATTACTAATAGTAATGAATACAGAAGAGCAAATCGTTTAAAGATCTGTACGCCAACCCAAAATTACTTTTGTTAATTGAAAATAATCAAAGCCCAGCTCGTTTTAATTGATAACGAAAACTAGAAGTTAAAATGTTATTCGAACATTGAGCTAATTAAAATTAAGTTGACAAATAGAAAAAAGTCCAATGAACTTGATAATAAGTTATGTAACTGCATGATTTTAGGCGGTATATAATATATATAAAATGGATAATATAAAAAACATTAATTGTCGATCGTTCTGTTCAGAATAACGATGATTACAGTACCATAGCGAAACATCAATCAAGCATGAAAATAATAATGATTTAAAACTTAAGTTTTTTCGATTTCCTGAATTTCCGCCTTAAAGGGAATTTTACTGTTTTTATAAAATTGTTTAATTTTAATATTAACTTTTTTTATTTTAAATAATTAACTAATTTCTAACATAAAACAAAGGAATTAATATTTAGGCAATTCAGAATAACGTGGTGGTGTTGACCATAAAACACTAGAATTTCTTTTGAGATACTTTTCATCGATAGCTGGAAATATTTCTCGTAAATCTGCTGTCATTGGTTTAACAGAAAACAAATTATCAACAAATTTAGTTTGAAGATAAGTTTGTTCTTTAATGGACAGCATTCGATTCTTAGCTGTGAAATAATTATAAATGATATTGTAAGTAAATCGAATGAAATTATTATGTCAATATTTGCTAAATTTGTTTTTATAAATAACTTACGCATGCTCCAACTTGGAGGAGGGGGGCGTTTTGTTGTTTGTTTTTCTTCCTCATCCGTAGAATCACCACTTAATAATATTTCAAAATCATGGGGTTTCTTAGTCGATCTTGGGCTATTTTGATAATTTTTTTGTACAAATTGTTTATTCAAAGAATTTAGTTTTGCAATTTCAGCTAAATCTCTTTGGTACTTTTCCATTTTTTTTTCCATACTGTAATTAAATTATAATTATTTTTAAAAAACGTTGTTGTTTGATAGTTGATAGTTTTCTTACCGCTTTTGATTGTCCAAAATACTTTGTTGTTCTAAAGTTTTTGCTTGCTTCTCCATTTCTTCTTGTTTTTTACGAGTTTCAGCTTCTAGTAATTTTTTTTCGCGTAATACTTTTTTCTTTGCATTTTCTAAACGCAATTTCTCCTCCTTTTCTTGCATTAAACGTTTATATTTCTCTTCGCGCTCTCTAGCTGCTTTCTCTGTTTGTTCAACTCTTTCTTTTTCTTTAATTTCACGATGAAGCTGTGCTAATTTTTGTTTTTCTTCGCGAAGTTTCTTTTTTTCTTCAGATTGTAATTGAAGAGCACCACGTTTTAAGTCTTCAACACTATTTTCTCTAGAAGAAGACGATTTTGCAGGCTGTTGAACAACATGTGCTAGTTTACTTGAAGAATTTACTTTTTTTTTTAAAAGTTGGTTTGCTAATGTTGTTACGTATGTATCTTTTGGTGTGTTATATTTGTAAAGTTTTGAATCGTTTGATTGTGTTCCAGCTTTTGGAATCCGAGACAAAGGTGTTGTCTAAAAGACAAAATAAAAAAATATAAACATTATGCTTGTATGCTTGTATAATAAAAATGACTTTTCGCTTGTATATCTAGCACCACCAATTCGATTGTGTGAAACGGACGCGTATTTCGAATGTAAGTTTCAATTTAATTTTTCGTTAAATCAGTTTTATAATTCGTCATTTGTGTGAAATGTGATATTAGTTTTGCAAATGAGTGAAATGTTTCAGGAAATACAATATGTGATACTTTTTCATTATAAAAAATATTGCGACGCTGATGTATAGGCTGACTTCACCACAGCTCTGGAAACACAGTGTTCTGGATATATAGTGAGCCAATACCTCAGGGGTCACTGGTCACTCACCTCAGCGGTCACTGGTCTGATTAGACCATGATACGGGACTTGGCGAACCCAAGTTACCTGAGCTATAGTGGGCTCTGGCCTGCTTTTGCAAACCGTAAACCTGTTGTCATGTCTAGCGGGAACGGGGACCTTGGCTTAGCTGCCCGGGTCGCGGGCAGGTGCTCCCTTATTAGCACCCTCTGGTGGGTACACACTAGACAGGGCTCATGCAGGATCAAACCATGAAAAGCACCAACCTCTGGGATCCTGTCGCCCCCAGTTGTATATAGACTTCTAACAGGTATAAAAGAAGGCCTGTTGGTGACCTTTATTGCGTCTTAACTCGTGGGAACAATATGGATAAATATGTTAGTAACCTTTTAATCTTTTTAAAAATTTTGTTTTCACCTGTTTATTATTTCTTTCATCCTATCATGAAATATTGGCCTATGTCATATTTTATTATATGATAGGATTTATTGTTTAGTTACCCATTTTTTAAAACAAATTATATTTTGATCAAATGACTATTACATTTGATAAAAAATTTAAAATACACATCCAAAATATTTGTGAATTGAATGCAAACCGTGACGCCGTGCAACACCATCTCGAGCACGACCAACCGCATATTCTTTTTCTTACAGAAAAACAAGTTTCTGAAAACTATCCCTATGACGTAACACTAAATCCCAAATAAAGGCTTGAATCAACTTTTAAACTTCATCAAGGTGTATGTGCATACATAAATGAGAGTGGTGCATATAAACGCTTTCCAAATTATGAAGTACATGGTGATGGCTACAGCACAGTAGTATTAAAGGTTTCTCTACCTGAAATTTATTTTTTCACAATAGCTCTATACCTGTCCCCAAACAAACATAATCCCAATTTTTTTAATCTCTTGACTAATGTTGTTCGACGAAATTAGAGCACAATTTCAAAATTGTGAAGTTATCGTTCACAACTTTCACTCCTCGTAATGGCGGTGATAAAAGTTTTCTCTTAGACCTTTATCTCACATCTATGCCAGATATTACGAGTGCCGATATCGATAAGGGTAGTATTGGAAATTCTGACCATTATCTAATCACACCAATTATCAAAACTGATTTGCTACAAACTAGAGTTCCCAAACCCCGTAAAATATTTCACTTTTCAAAAATGGACACCAATGGTCTCCCGAAGTTTTTTTCAAGGTTTCCCTATTGATCGTCATTGTTTTTATACTGACGATGTAAATGTTTCTGCTCAAAACTTTACTGAAACCATTCTATTCGGTATTAACAAATTCGTTCCCTTTTCAATAATGAAACCCCAACAAAAATATTTGTTTTCGAAAGCAGCCAAATTGGCTCTTAGAAAGAAACGTAGATTATTTAATATTTGGATACATAAAAAAAACTCTGTTAATCGATCCTAATATTTAAAGGCTAATAAAATATCAAACCAGATAATTGAAAACGAAAAAGCAAAGATTGACAGAGCGAAAGCGGCAAAACTTTCGAGTATGTCAATTTCTGACAAAAGTTTTTAGAGTGTCATTAATTCTTTAAATTGTGGTACTAAATCTTCTATCCCTCCTATCATTGATGGTGACTCAATCATTACTGACCCTGCAAGGAAAGCTGCATTGTTCGCGGAACGCTTTGCTTCAAATTCAACAGTTTTAGAAACTCCTAAAGAAATACCCCAAATCCAGTCTTCAGGAGTTAATATGAAACAATTACATTTCAAACCCAAAATTGTCGAAAAACTTTTAAGGGGGTTAAACAACAACAAAGCCTCTGGTCTGGACAACATTCCTCCTGTTATTCTAAAAACATTTTCAAAAGAACTTGCACCAACTCTCACCAAAATATTCTATAAATCCTATAAATCTGGTATTTTTCCATCCTGCTGAAGGTTGGGCAATGTCCAGCCAGTCCAAAAAAATGAACGAAATGTGATATTTCAAACTATAGACAACAATAGCCTTACTCCCAGTCATGTCTAAAATATACGAGCACTATATTAGTTCACACATATCCAAATTTTTGGAAGACAACCATTTGATATCTGACAGCCAATACGGTTTTAGAAACAAAAGATCAACAACCGATCTATTGAACTATGTGGCACATCTTTGGAATAGCATACTTGAGAAAGGTGGTGAAACGTACGTGATCGCTTTAGACATCTCAAAAGCATTTGATCGAATCTGGCATGCCAACTTGATCAACAAGCTCGTTGCGTACGGTTTTCATCCCGCAGTCGTTAAATTGATTCAAAATTTTCTGTCTAACCGATACATCTCGGTATCTATAGATGGCTTTTCTTCTGAGTCCAAATTAATTAACGCTGGTGTACCCCAAGGCTCAGTTTTATCTCCCACTTTATTCCTAATTTATATCAACGAACTGTTGCAAATCACCAGTAACCCAATAAATAGTTTTGCAGATGATAGTACACTGCACAAGTCCCTATCATCAAAGGGTAAAATGCATGAACGAATAAATACCGCCCGGAGAGACGCTGCCATAAATGTAAACGAGGACCTAAAAAAAGTCGCCGATTTGGGTGACAAAAATTTGGTCAATTTTAATGCCACCAAAACACAGCTATTGATTGTTTCCAGATCAAAGACCGAGTTTCCCAACGATATTTCAATTAATATGTATTACGACCAAATAGACGAATGTGAAAGCATTCGTTTATTGGGAGTAACAATATCCAATGACTACTCTGGAACGATCATATAATGGCCATGGCGAAGAGCGCGTCAAGAAAACTCCTCAATAGATGTAAAAAATATTTTACTTCGCATCAATTACTCCACATTTACAAGTCCTATATTCGTCCCTGTAGGGAATATTGTTGTCAAGTTTGGAACGCTGCATCTGCTACTATCCTGGCTCTTTTGGACTCTGTTCAAAAGCGAGCTATACGAATTGTTGGTGATCGAAATTTAACATTAAATCTTGATTCCCTACAACATCGTCGCACTGTTGCTGATCTCGTTGTTTTTTATAAATATCGTCACCAGCAGTGTTCGGATGAAATCAGGTCCATAATGCCTCAGACATATGTTTTTCCCCGTTCGACTCGTCAATCGGTTTGTGCAGGCGGTCGGACTGTCGAGATTACTCGCAGTCATTGTATTAAAATGCAAAGGGATTTCTTTGTGCGTTCATCGTACAAATGGAATGCTTTGCCCGAATCAATAGTCTCGAGTGCCTTCAATCCACAAAGATATAAAAAAAAAGCGTCCACCTATACCTCAAGACGCATGTTGTTGTGGGACCTAGGTCTTAAAAGGTATCTATGTGTTGTTGTGACACATTTTGTAATTCCTACTATACAACACTTTTTATTAAAAAAAAATATCCATCAAATACTTTAATTAAAGGCTAACCAATGTTATAGATTTCACGTAGTTCTAATTATAAAAATATTAAAGAAAGCCCTACTCTCCAAACAAACATAAATTCTAATGTACGAGAAAAAGTAAAAAAAAATTTTAACCGGAAGTGACAAACTGGAAGTTGGGATGCAGAACTGTTGTAAACCGTACTAAATTCTTATGTACCAAGTTTGATTGTTATATTATACATAAATTTCAAACAAAAACTTCACCAATAAGAGTATCTGAACAATACATTACTACTCTATAAAAATGTAATATTTCGTATGTCAATAGCAGTATGCTGAGCTTTCACACTCAGACATTCAAAATGAACAAAAAATTTATAAGTCAACAAAAACTGACTTCTCTATACGTATAACAAAATAGAGCCAACGGCACGTGGTGTTCCCAAGCGGTCACCCATCCAAGTACTAACCACGCCCAATGTTGCTTTACTTCGGTGATCGGACGAGAACCGGTGATTTCAACATGGTTTGGTCGTTGACACATCTTAAAAATTGATATTTAAAGTCATTCTATTGGTTAAAGTTAGTAAATAAGCGAGCTATTAACATTTGTTAAAGCAAAATAAAGCAATTTAATTAGTCAATTTAATAATTTAATTATCTTTAAAATGCACGATATATGCGTAAGAACGGTTGATATGAAAGATATTTGAGTGAAAGCATGATGGAATTACGAGACCAATACTGGTATGAAAGAAGGGAGTGGCTTTAACCGGTGCATTTGCATTGAAACAATAATTCTGTCTAGAATGACAGTGAAGTCATTCTTAAGGCGAAAAGGAAGGATTCTCAAGAATAATAATGGAAGTGGAAGTGATGATATGAGTGGCCCGTTTGAATGGAGTGAGTTCATGGAGGCATTAGACAACTCCAAGCCGCTTCTCCTAGAAGAAATAAGGTGAATTATAGAATAAATCTTGAATTGGGTACGGAAACAAAACAAAATTTAAGTTGTTAAGTTCCAGTAACACTAGTTTACAAGAAAAACCTGCGTAAATAACCCCCAACTTTTCTTATAGATTTTCACCTGCTGAGTGTGCTGACCACGAATATCATATGCATTTTTTTAGGTTAGCTTTTGTTTTTGAGATATTCGTGAAAACCCAAACCTTTCCGGGTTTTGGATCGCATATTTTACCATACAAACAAATTCAATATATTACTACAAGTGCATAGTAAAGATACTAACAAGCATTTTTGGTTATTTGTTGTAATAAACCATCAAGGATTCTGGAAGTTACACTCGAAAAACGATATAAAAAACAAAAATTTGCTTTTTTTAAATTTTTCCAAATTCAACGCCATAAATTTTGAACAAAGAATGACTGTAAATTTGTGTAATTTCTTGGAACTTACAGTTGATTCAACTTCCTTTCTTTTAAGTTAAAAAATACGAATATTAGTGCAGGTTGCATGAAATTATTCAGGATTAGCTAAAACCAGTCAAAACTCAAAATTTGGAAAAAATATTTTTTGCTAAGAATAATTTAAATTCTGCAACATAATTCATTTATATATGAGTTTTTATAGAGATCTTCGAGATAAAATTGCGAGTTATGGTCAAAACCTGGTCGTAACACAACGTTAAAATGTTAAATGAACATTTTCTCTTTTGTAATATCTTGAATGTGTTAAGTTGACATAATTATTTTTCGCCATCCACGGTTTATCATCATTCAATTATATGCCAAAGTAGTGAGGCAATTCTTATAAAAGGAGTGATTTTTTTAGCAGGATGAAAAATTGAATTTGGACTATTTTTACACTTGAAACTTTTTAAAGATGCCATTTTAATAATCTTAACTTCACACTTCACTATTTGAATAGAATTCTTAACTGATGTTTTTACTTGTGAAATGTTTATATTTCACGTATTATTTACGATGAGAAAGAAGATAAGGAAAAAAAATACATAACCGCGGTTGAAATAAGGAAAACTCAAAATAGTTCTCAGTTTTTATTCGAAAATCTATATAACAACTCATATATAAATTAATTATGTTGCAGAATGTAAATTATTCTTAGCCAAATTTTTTTTCCAAATTTTGGGAAAACCTGAAAACTTTTTTTTGGAAAAACCTGAATTATTTCCTGCAACCTGCACCAATATTCATGTTTTTTAACTTAAAAGAAAGGGAATTGAATTAACTATAGACTCCAAAAAATAAAAAAATTTACAACCATCGTTTGTTCAAAACTTAGGAATATAAAATTTAAAAAAAAATCGCAAATTTTCGAGTGTAACTTCCAGAATACTTGATGGATTTTCACGACAAATTGCTCAAAACACTTGTTAGAACCTTTAATATGCACTTGTTTGATTAATACATACATTTTGTTTTGTAAAATATGCGATCCAAAATCCGGAATAACCTTTTTTTCACCGAAAAATTTGTTTTTTCGTGAATATCTCAAAAACAAGAGCTAACCTAAAAAAATGAATATGGTATTCGTGTTCATCAGGTCAAAATTCAAAAGTTGGGTTTTAGTCAGGGAGGCAAAAAATTAATTCATTATACTGCCGTGCTAAACACAGAAGTGGTAACTTGGATTTTTGTCAAAAATGAGTTATGAATCTAAGATGATATAATAACAATCAATGGACATTTTTATCATATAATTAAAGCATTTAATTTACTTTTTCATTCAAAAATTACTCTTTTAAAAATGCCGTATCTTCATTACGATTATCAATTACTACAGCAATTTGCCGTATCTATCAATTACTAATTTCGAATTCTTTTCACCCAAATCCATCAAAAAAAATTGATGTAAATCAAAAATTTTGTTCTATTGACGCAAAAAAAATCAATTTTTTTTTCATTTTACACCAAAACAAAAATGTGCATTTTTTCGTAAATTTTTTGGATCTCTGATTTTTTTGAATATCAACAAAGAAAATTTAAAAACAAACGTTTCGTTAACGACAATTTTTATATAACTATGAATTGTTCAATTTTGAAGGATTAATTATTGTGTTTTATATAATATATTTACAATAATGTTACTAACATGTAATAAAAAAACACATAATAAATAAAAAAACTCTAAAATGGATTTATTAGCAGTAAAATACTATATTTCATTGGGCGGATGAAAACTGATGCATCCTAGGAGAAAACGAAGACGCTTTTCTCTAAAATGAAGTAATTTAAATTGAAAAGAAATATTATTGAATAAAACAAAATTATTTAATTTACAAATTAATTAAATCTTTTATAAATATTTCAATACGTAATTGCAGAATATGCAAATTTAAAAGTAAACAATCGCCATTTAAATATTATCACCCGTGTTCCTTTTAGGTAAACTTGCTACCCGAACCGAATTTTAAATGGAACGACTTAAATGTGAGGTGTGTTAGATTTTTGATCTACTACAACTCAAATTTTTTCTTAACACACGTTTCCGACATTTTTTTTTGACAATAAATTGTTTTGACAATTTTGAAAAACAATATTGCTTAACAACGTATAAGAAAATTATTAGTTTGACAAAATTTTAAGTTTAAATTTTATTTTGAGTTTGTTAAATTTAAGAAAATTAAATAAATATTAAAAAATTTCTGAAAATTAAAATTATGATTCACGCAAAATATAAACAATTAAAGAAAGCTGGACAGAAATATGACATTTAGGCTAGAAATTCTAAATTTGTATAAGCATTTGGGCAAACATATTTGAAATTATTCTCTAAACTGACAAAAACTCTGGCGGTGAATAGAAGCGTAAGTTTGTCACGTAGCTTTACCATCATTTGATATGGTTAACTTGAAAACGAAATTTAGTACAAAAGTAAAGGAAAATGTGGTAAATGGAACACACTTATTAATACAAACATGTTTCACATCAACTTTTGTTTTTTGTTCTTTTCAGACCCTAATTTATAAATTGATTTAGAAAAGTGAAAAGAAAACCACATAAGCTATTTCAGTCGTAACTTAGAAAGTCACGAAAAAATGCCTTAGTATTATGTATGACGCTCAACTTTACTAAGACAAAATAGACGTAACTCACTATGTTAGTAAGGCAAAATGACGTTATTAAATGGTAAATAATTAAGATATTAAATCTGTGTTCACCAGTATATTTATTATTTGCAATTTTATATTTACGAAGTTTTTCAAGTGAAATAATAAAATAAATTGATTTTATGAACATATCGTTGTTATTTTTGTAACACGTATATATAAGATACGTCAAATTTACTATTTAATTATCCAAAAATTAATAGTTTATATTATTAACAAATAAAATAACCTTTTATCTTTCTGATTCAAACCAGATTTGAAAACTTTTTGACTATAAATATAGTTTTAAGTGACTGAAAATTGAAAATTAAAAAGTGTTAATATCTCGAAATGTGAAATTTTACTACTGTCAAAAATCCAAGTTACCACTTTTGTGCTTAGTACGGCAGTCTACAGATGTTGTTTTCCAGTTTCACTTTCATAATCAATCACAGCCCAAACACTCCTATTCTACATCCATTTTCAGTTAAACTAGCATTTGTATAAACAGCGAAGTATGCATGATACATCATTTACACACTTACACACAGTCTTTTAGCTACGGTTGCATTCAATTCATTTTGTTTCCAAAATTCCAAACAAACTACAAAGTTAGCAGGCTTTACCCCATGACTAATGTTTCCGATTAAAGAAAACTCGATTAAGTTTTCGCTCAAAATGGTAGCCTTATAGGTTTTCTTAAAACGGGGTTAAACCTTTTCAACATTTTCTAAATTTTAAGCAAAAGGAGAAGCTTAACCTGTACAGTGTACACTATATTATAATACAATAATAATACTGTGACGATTATGGAAGACGATAGAACACAACAACAATAGAACATCTTCAAGAAAATTCTCGTTAGAGAATCATCTTCAAGAAAATTCTCGTTACAAAAAAAAATATACAAATCAATAAAACCAAATCAACGTAACCAAAGTAAACATAAAGTAAAGTAAATCTATTAGAGAATAGGTATAAATCAACAAATTAAAAAAAAGAGTAGATTTCAAACCTAGGTGTCAATATTTGAAGATCGTCTTATTGTTGAAATAAAAGAAGGAAAAAAAGGGTGTGTTCATCTAGAATATTACAGTACCATCGAGGCTATTTCATGTAGTATATATAAGAGGTGTTCTTCGAGGATAGAGATAGTATAAAATTGTTAGCGATACAAAAAGTATTAGTCCAGGAAAATTAGTCAAATAAGGGCAAGTATCTCGGAATGAGACATAGTCAGCTATAAACTTGTAAAAACTTTTATTTTGGCACCCCAAATCTTGTCTCAAAACCTACTTATCGTAGGGTGTCCGCGACTACAGAAATTCCAAGGTCAAAGGTCAAAAAATCGATTTTTTACACATTTATTGCAAATATCTCGTTTCCTATGGGCTTTATGCTATTTGTCTCTATTATAAATATTGTAGAGGGTTAAATTTTCTACAATTTTTGTTTAAGCATTTTTTTATATATTGAACCATTTTGAGATAGAGGGCAGAGCGCGCGCAGTGTTTAACTATTTAGAGTTATTGAGATTATTGATTTTTGAAACAGCTATTGATGAATCTAAACGTCAAAAAACTGCTGTTATAATAAGAGAAGATATAGATTTATTTGTCATTTTAATTGAGCGTACCATATCTCATCAACAAGAAATTTTCTTTAAAAAAGTTGGCAAAGGAAATGTAAAAACTGAAATATACTCTTCCAAAAATTTTGATAAATATCCTCGTTCTAAAAAACACATTTTGTTTCTGCACGCAATAAGTGGTTGTGACACGACTTCTGCGCTCTTTAGAAAAGGAAAAAAAACTTTTGTAAAAACACCCGAGAAATTTCCGAATTTGGGTCGAATTGCTGCAGCATTTGAAGAAGAAAACTGTCCGGTTCAATCATTATTTAAGAATAGAGTGCGAACCTTGTTGGCAATTTATAATGCTTCAAAATCTGAGGACTGTGAGGACTATGCACAGTTCATCAAGTTAACAAAACTGCATAAACCTGTGCAGTTATCAAATCTTCCACCAAAGAGTGCAGCAGCTCACCAACATTTCAACCGTGTTTATTATCATGTTCAGACCTGGTTAGGGCATGATTCAGAATCCCAGAATTGGGGTTGGATAATGCGTGATGAATTCCTGGAACCTGTTATGACAATGAATCCACCAGCTCCAGAGGAATTGCTTAACACAATATTCTGCAACTGCAAGAATGGTTGTGGTTCGCGGTGTAGATGTAGAAAAGCTGGGTTGCAGTGCTATTTAGCTGACGGGCAGTGTAATGGGCAAGCTTGTCTTAATGCTTCACCATATCAGAGTGATATCAATGAAGACGGTACTTTTGATCCCGAAGCGACTGGAAGACAATGAGGAAGAAGAAAATTGAAATTAGAATTTATAGTTCGTATTATTATTATTCAATTTTTTAAATTTCAACGTTCATCAATGTATGGAATAGTATTTTTCAATAAAAACATTAATTAAAAATTTAATTCTTTTCTTTTTATTTAGTTAGGAAGTAATTAGTATAAACCAGATTAGAATTAAAAAATAATTAAAGCATTTCCCTTAATAACTTTAGGTAGTAGGTAAGAGTTATTAAATGAATAGATACTGAATTATTGAAAAAAATATTAATTATAACGTAATAGTTAATAAAAAATGCAAATTATTTAAAATTATATATTTATCGATAATTTATAAACTTTATACAGCATGTTTTGAATCGGGACTACAGGTTGACCTCGAATGATACTCTAAATAGTTAAACACTGCGCGCGCTCTGCCCTCTATCTCGAAAATGGTTCAATATATAAAAAAATGTTTAAACAAAACTTGTAGATAATTTAATCCTCTACAATATTTATAATAGAGACAAATAGCATAAAGCCCATAGGAAACGAGATATTTGCAATAAATGTGTAAAAAATCGATTTTTTTTACCTTTGACCTTGGAGTTTCTGTAGTCGCGGACAGCCTACGATAAGTAGGTTTTGAGACAAGATTTAGGGTGCCAAAATAAAAGTTTATACAAGTTTATAGCTGAATATCTCTCATTCCGAGGTGAAAACCCCTAATATTCCTGGACTATATAAAAATATTAGCAGTGATATAGGCGAGTTAAAATTAACAGTGTAAAAGAAGAATGTAAAAGAATTATTAATTAATTAATTAATTAATTAATTAATTAGTTAAAAAAAGAATGTAAAAGAATTATAAGTGGTGAAATATTGTTAGTACAAAAAGAACTAAAAGGGGAATAGTAATGGGAGAAATATTTTTATTGTAAAATCTTGAACGAATAAAATTATAACGTTTAGAAAATCCATTGTGTTTTAAATTTCCTAATTTAGTGATCGAATTAAATAATTGTAACTCGGCTAAGAAACGTTACAATACAATAATTAACAAAATATATGGTAATTTAAGAAAAATATAAAGCAAAAAAAATGGAAACCAACGCCTTCCTTAGCATATCTGTCACTCCAGGGTGATCTCTCCATTTTTTTGCACCAGTTAAAACCATTCCCTTCTTTCCAGTATTGGTCTCGTAATTCCATCAAGCTTTCATTCAAATATCTTTCATATCAACCGTTCTTACGCATATATCGTTCATTGCCTTATTTAAAAATAATTAAATTGACTATATAAATTCCTTTATTTTGCTCTAACAAATGTAAATAGCTCGCTTATTGAAAAATTGCTTTGAAAAGCGAAAGATCCGTAAGCAATTTAACATTCTATTCAATTGAATACATTCATTTCTAGTGTCTTATAATTCTAAACTACCTAATGGTTAGATCCGTTGCTATCGTATAGATGAAAATCTTAATAAAATCTTAAATTCGTTTATTTACAAACTTTAACCAATAGAAACTAAAAATATCAATTTAAAAGATTTGTCAACGACCATACCATGTTGAAATCACCGGTTCTCGTCATACTTAACATGAACTTGTGGAGCAGATGTTAAATATTCTTTTCTTTTATTATTTTTTGGTATTAAAACCGTAATAAAACTTAAATTTTCAAGTGAAAGTGTGGTGACAAAAGAATGAAGATATCCTTCATCATAAAAGTCAAACAATAAAAACTAATATAGTGTTGTGACAAATAATTAAATATCTTTATTATTAAAAAAAAAAAATTCAAACAAAAAACAATAAAAAAAAAACTATTCGTAACATTTGTAACAATGTTTTATAAAAATAAAAACTATTCTTACCTAGGCTAGTGCAATTATAAATAAATTTTTTTAAGTGCAATAAAAAAAGAATAAAAATAAAAAATGAATTATGATCAATGGATCACCAAAACAAAGAAAAAAAGGTCAATGAATACGATTAGACCTAATCTTATAAAACGAAGATTAAAGGCGCCACATCAGAAATCGGCGACAGAAATCCAAAATTCTATTTCTGAAATGCGAAATAGATATGAGATACCAGAGGAAACAAAGGAACTTCCGACAGAGATTGAAGACATGGTCCAAAATGAACCAGAATCCTTCCCAGAAAACGATATAATTTCTTTATTAAAAGAAAAGAACGCAACACAAAATTCAAACCAAATCAAGGTACCAGCTCAAAAAGAAAAAAACAATCTCAATACTGAGAAAAAAATAACTATTCCACCAATAAGTGTAAGCAATCAATCCGCCACAGATCTGATTGCTTTAATCAAAAATCACCTAAAAATACAAAAATTTTTGATAAAAAAAATTAACAACAATAAACAATTAGTTTATTGTCAAAATTTTGATGAATACAACAAAATACTTGCAGACCTTAATGAAATCAATGCAAAACATTTCACGTTCACACCAAAAGAACTGAAATTGAAGACTCTAATTTTGAAAGGACTTAGTCCATTTGAAAAAACGGAAGAAATTTTAAAAGAACTCCAAACATTTAACAATGAGAATGTAGAATTCGTAAGAGTTTCTCATTTCAACCCCAAAAGAAGAGATAATAGTTCTATGATGTTAGTACAAGTCTCACCCACCACCAACATTCAAGACATCTATAAAATAAAATATGTCAACTACCAAGTAGTTACATGGCAGAAACTACACTCACATGGACAAATACAATGTAAAAAATGTCAACGATTTGGACATGCCGCAGCCAATTGTAGCATGGGATACCGATGCGTTAAATGCGCAGAACAACACGAGCCAGGTAAGTGTAGCTTGAATTCGAATATTAGTAACCCTAAAGAGCAACTATTCTGCGTGCTCTGTAAGAGCGTTGGACATCCTGCTTCTTATAAAGGATGTCCAAAACATAAAGAAATGCTCGAAAGAGCAAGACAGGTACGGCGTCTCCAACAAGAGAAGCAAGTTATGAAGCAGCAAATGCTGAATAACTATATAAAACCAAATGTAGCTTTCAATAGCTTATTTCGCTCTAATGAGCAAGAAATCCCTACAACAAATGTTCCATGTACAAGTGGAATTATTAATTCAAATACTGCTACTACACAGCCTGACCAAACTAATTTCAATTCGCTCATTGAAGCACTAAAAACCTCATTAACTGCAACAATCAGCGAGCAATTTTCCAAAATAAAAGATATAATAAATGAACAGACTAATCGTATTGATGTTCTTTACGCAGCTCTTAACATTCCATATGGAAAATAAACCATTTAATATTTCACTAATCCAAAATCTGAGTGTGATATCGCTCAATGTCAATTCCATTGTTAGTCTGATGAAAAGATCTTTCCTTTTAAAATTTCTTCAAACCTACAACCCTGATATATTACTCGTCTGTGAGACAAAACTAACTTCAAAGCACAAAATAGAATTTCGAGATTATAATGTCATTCGGAATGATCGACCGAACTCATCGTTTGGAGGAGGTACAGCTATTATTATTAAAAAGAAGTTCTCCTTCAAACGAATTCACCCAGCTCAGTTTAACAAATTTACTTGTCTCGAATCTACCAATATAATGCTACCACTTCTAGATAGAAACGTTCTTATAATTAGTTCTATCTATGCCCCGGTAGACGATAGTTTAACATTTAAAACGGAGTTTGAAGAGTTCGTCAAACTTCTTCAACTTAATACGCTTTCAAGATATCATATTGTGGCAGGTGATCTAAACGCAAAACACAAAGAGTGGTTGAATCCAGTAAATAACACGAGAGGAAACTTCCTTAGTAATTGGATTAAAATCAATCAAATAGAATTCAAATGTAAACTTTATAGTCCACAAACTTCTACATTTCCGTCCGCAAACTCTTATCTTGATCTTTGTATAGCTGATACTAGATTAGAAATATCCACAGATGCGCACTCTAGACTACAAGTTCTTCCTTTTGATAGTGATCACAATGCCATCCAATTTAAAGTTTCTTTGATCCATGACTCGCCATTTGAGCTTATCCAAAATGAAATAATTCCAAGAATAAATTTCAGAGCAGCAAATTGGAATAAATTCCAAAATCATTTGAATTTAAAAATTCAACAAGAGTTCTCCAACCACACATCTACTCGCCCGGATAAAAATATGACAAACAACGAAATCGATGAAAGATTAACAACAATGGAAGAAATTATATCCCAGAGTATAAAACTATCAATTCCAATTATAAAACCAAAAAACAACATGGATTGCTACAGTAATCCACAAATTAAACTACTACAAAAACACAAAAGTCTTATCCTCTCAAAAATCTTTCAAATATACCGCAATGGACATTCAAATAATTCTCCCGATTTAACCCGTTATAAATCAATGCTAAATTGCATTAAAATTCTAATTAAGCAAAATTTTCAAAATTCAATTAATTCATTCTGGACAAAAAAAATTAACGGCATCTCTCAAAAGCAGTCCACGGAAATGTTTCCACAAATAAATTCCATATTTAGACCAAAATCGAAAGTAATTATACCCGACCTACTTGCACATGAGTCGCAAATACATTATTCCAACTTTAACATACAAACCCTCACAAAAGATGGTCAAGGCAATGTTATAGTTTCTGAAGAAGAAGATAAATTAAACCTACTTGGTCATAACTTTAAAAAAACTCACCAAGCCAATATAGAACTGGGCAGGCCAGAACTTTCTCGAATTGTCGAGCAAAAAATTCAAAACTTTCTTAATCAAAAATCATCAATCTCTCTTGTTAATTTTAACTCAACTTTACAATCTAATTCCCTGAGCGGGCAATCGACACAAAATTATTTCACAACAAACGAAAACCTTGAATCAATTTTTCGATCTTTGAACAACAAAAAATCGTCAGGCGCGGATGGCATTCCCAACATAGTTCTTAAACATTTGCCTCCCGCTGCAATCGATATTTACTGCATTATCCTAAACAATGCTCTGAATAACTCATATTTTCCCGACAAATGGAAAAAATCATTAGTCATTCCGATTATAAAGAAAGGAAAAGACCCCCAAAGTACCAAGAGTTATAGACCTATCAGCCTTCTTCCTA
This sequence comes from Diogma glabrata, assembly GCA_963693315.1. Lineage (NCBI taxonomy): Eukaryota > Metazoa > Arthropoda > Insecta > Diptera > Cylindrotomidae > Diogma > Diogma glabrata. The sequence continues at coordinate 119,623,309 of OY856187.1, forward strand.
ATATAAGTAAAATTTTTGAAGTAATTGTTAAACAATCACTCGAACAAGTTTGTCAAGAAAAAGAAATTATCCCCAATTGCCAGTTTGGCTTTAGATATCAACACTCAACCGTTCATGCAATTAACAAATTGACGTCCGATATATGTTGGCATCGTAACAATAAAAAATATGTTGGTACCTGTCTTATAGACATGGAAACAGCGTTTACAACGGTATGGAGCAACGGCCTCATTTTCAAATTAATTAAAAAAGGTTTCCCTGCGCACCTTATTTATCTGATCCACAATATGATATCTAATAAAACATTTACAGTAACAAACGGACCATCGTCTCATTCCAAGGATTTTACAGTTCAAAACGGTTTACAACAAGGAACCGTCATATCTCCAACTCTCTTTAGTATATATATTAGTGATTTACTGTCATCATTCAATTTCAATAAAGATAATAATATAATAGCGTTTGCAGACGATCTTATTATTTACTGTGCTGGAACCAAAGTCCGAAATATACAAACCAAACTGCAACAAATGCTGGATAACATCCTATTTTACGCACATTCTTGGAAACTTAAAGTTAACATTGAAAAATGTGAAACAATTCTTTTTCGACCACCTCTCAGTCAAGCCAATAGAAATATAAAAAACAATTGAAAAAATTTCCAACTTAAAGCTGGTACCCAGACTATCACACACAAAACAAACGTCAAATATCTCGGTATGACCCTTGACCATTACCTCTATTATAACGATCACATTAAAATGCAACTTGAAAAAGCACGAAAGGCCTTTATGCTTCTTAAAAGACTATTTTTTAACAAACACTTAAAACCCAAAGTTAAAATAATCTGCTACCAAACATTAATTCGACCCATATTAACATACGCGTGTCCTATATGGTTTAACATATCCTCAAGTTATATGGAAAAATACAGAATTTTCGAAAGAAAAGCCCTCAGAGCCTGTTTAGGTAAATATCGTACAGAGCGTAGTGGCTATAAACATTTCATCTCAAACAAATCCATATACAATCTAGCCAATATAGAACGAATTGATATCCATATCATAAATTTAATACGAAGACATTTTTCCAGAACGCGTAATATCACTGATAATGATTTTATCTCACAACTCATATATCCCAACGAATTATACTTTAAAAAACACTCACAACAGGCTATATTCCTCCAGAAGGGTTTATTTATCTAGACAAAGAAGGCTACATTATCAACCACAATAATATTCCAATAATTTATCACATTTTTAGAAGACCGACCGACAAAACGATAAGATATGACAAACACGCCATTGAACAAGAAGACTTGCGCTTCAAAACTACCACAGCGACTAATTTGAGAGGGAGAAAATTTCGAATTCAAACTACACCGCCATGGTGGTGTGATCAATAATGATCTAAAGTTCATAACCCGAATTTTAGCTTACACTAGATTTTAAGTTACATATTTATTTTATTTTTAAGTTTTGTAGATTTTGTAGATTTTATTTTAACCCTAGGATAAGATTTTCTTTTTTTAGTTTTAGGTTTAACATACATTCACAACCAAACATCAGAATTGCATTTTAGTAGTAATTTTTGGCAATATATAAAATAAACACAAAAAATTCTAAATTAGTTTAAGATTAACTAAACATACCGTTCTGTTAAAAACAATACAAACATCCGATAAAACGTTTTATTTAGAGAGCCTCTAGAGGCCATTAATTAAATATAACAATTTTTTATAATATTTCTTTAGCTTTAGAGAATTTAAAATGTAAACATTGATTTATACTGTAAAATAAAGCAATTTTTGAATTTGAATTTGAATTTTCACCGGTTCTCGTCCGATCACCGAAGTTAAGCAACATTGGGCGTGGTTAGTACTTGGATGGGTGACCGCTTGGGAACACCACGTGCCGTTGGCTCTATTTTGTTATTCGCATAAGGTTTTGTTGATTTTTAAATTTTTTTTATTTATTTTGAATATCTGTGTACTGTTATTAACGTACGAAATATTGCTTTTTTTTTAAATAAAAGGTGTTGTGTAGCAAGAATTACAATATACGTTACGTCACAACACATAAAAAGATTTTAAGACATAAGTCCTGTTTTCTGATGTGTTGATGGACGATTTTTTTTTATTTCTTAAAGAACGGATAACACATAAAGGACATAAGCCAATATTTCATGATAGGATGGAGCAAATCAAAATAAAATAATAGACAAAAACATATTTTTTTTAATCCGCAATGATTAAAGCCCACACATAGTTATATAGATAGAGGCTTGTTTCTGTTGAAAATAGCAATAATATAAACCACAAATTAATATATTGAACGCACCTATCTGGTGTATGAATTTTTATCATGAAGTATGCTATGCTTTTTATTATATATATTGTTTTGTTCTTTTATATATTCATTCTATTTAAAATTTGTAATAAAAAGAATCAAATATAATCTTAACAACTCAATTTTTGTATTTAATTATTTGTTTGCTTACTGTGAACTTCTATATAACTCATTTTCAATAGGTTATGGGCTTAGACCCAGTAAAGGCAAACAAGTATATATAAATTTTTTCGGATACAAATTGAAACAGTTACTAAAGTTAAGATGGTGGATGCAAATAAAAGTACATTTATTAAATTGAATTATAGCAATTATTTCAATTGGAAATTCCGGATGGATATATGCTTAATTAAAGAAAAATTATGGAATACAGTTAACGAAGATCCACCAGCACAGTCCGCTCCGGATGCGCAATCAACCTAATTACAGGCGGTAGAAACATGGTTTCAACAGTATGCAGAAGCACAAGCAGCAATTGGTTTAAAGGTGGAGGATGGTCAATATTGTCACCTTCGTGGAAAAACAACTGCAAAACAATGCTGGCAAACTAAAAGAACATCATGAAAAAGATTCTTTGGGAAGTAAAATAAGTTTAATACGTCGAGTTTGTGGAAAGAAAATGACTGAAGAACAAAGCATGGAGCGTCACCTTAGTGAATTTAATGAATTGTTTCAACGTTTGGTACAAATCGGGTACAAATCAACTGGAAGAAAGTTGGCAAGTCGGTATTATTCTATCCAGTTTACCGAAAATTTATGATTCGATGGTGTCGGCTCTTGAAATTCGAAAAGAAGAAGAACTTACAATGTAATTAGTGCAAACGAAATTAATAGAAGACTACAAGCGACGACTTGATGAATATGAAGTCAATGGTGAAGCCAATAGTGATTCAATACTGAAAATAGCAGAGGCAAAACAGTGTTTTTTCTGCAAGGGTACAAATCACATCAAGAAGGATTGTTAAAGTTTAAGGCCTGGAAAGGTAAACAGGACTAAGAAAAGGAATTAAATTCAAGGTTAAGTGGGTCGAAAAGTGAAAAGGCAAACAAATTGAAGAAACAAAGGAACATTTGTTTTCAATGACGTCATCGTCATGCAATGGATGGTTAGTTGATTCCGGGGCAACGAGTCACGTAACAAACAGTAAACAGAATCTAACATCAATCGATCACATGTATAATGGTGAAGTAAATTTGGCGGACGGTACCAAATCTAAGTTTGCGGGAAAGGGTACATGTGAAATTAAAATGATTAATTCGGACGGCGAAGTGTCAAAGGCAAAAATTACGGATGTATTATACACACCGAATATCAATGAAAGCATGCTGTCCGTGAAAAAGTTAGTCAATAATGGATTTTTCTTTTAATAAAATGTGATGTGTAGTAGGCATTACAATATGTGTCACAACAACACATAAAAACCTTTTAAGACCAAGGTCCCACAACAACATGCGTTCTAAGGATGTTAATGGACGCAAATCTGTTTTTTTTTGTTTTTTTAATATTTTTTGTTAAATAATGGACAACTAAACTATAAATCCTATCACATATAAAATATGACATAGGCCAATATTTCGTGATAGGATAGGGAAAATAAAAAAAAATAAAATAAGAGATAAAAAGCAAATTTGTTTTAAAAATTTGCAGGAAAAAAACTAAAATTGGTTTGCCAATAGTCCAGCTAATGGCATAATCCTTGATTATGGGACGCAGTATATTTTTCAATGATGAAAGCTCAGATATATAGTTATATGAAAGCTCGTTTCTTCGAGCAAGCTACAGCGTTCCAGCATCAAAGAATATTCATCAGCTAAGATTGATAGTGCTACCGTTGACTGAATACAGTTCATCCGCCAGCACCCCTAAGATATCACCTTGGCTAGTGACATCTCACTGCTATTGCCAGTGGTATGTGATATCTCACGTTAACTCATGTGCCAATAACAGGGACTGGAGTGCGCGGGGTTGTCACACCCGTGGATCAAAAAATAGAAAAAAATTAACAAATTAATAAAAACTGATCCCTCCATGCGTACAGTTATTTTTAATCCAGATATGAGTGAGATCAAATTAAATGAAAAATAGATTGCGGTGATTGATGAAACACATGGTTTATACAAAGTACGACAAGCACGCACGGTTTGTGCAATCAAGGAAGTAGAAGAGTTAGTCGAAGGATGTATACATTATCGGAATCGAGTTTTCGGACATCGTGATCCACAGGCAATTAGAGAAATGGTAAAAAATGGATTGATTGAAAAAATAAAGATCATCGAATGCAATGAAAAGGAACAATGTGAGACATGTCTTCTAGCAAAAATCAAGGCTATTATTTCCGAAAATATCTGAGACAAAATCAACCGGAATTATGGATTTAGTTCACACAGATGTTTGTGGACCAATGCAAACGGCATCACATGGTGGAAAACGGTATATTCTCACATTCATCGATGATTTTTCAAGGCACACTTTGGTATATTTTCTGACACATAAGTCTGAAACTGAGGAAAAACTACACGAATACATAGTTAGTGAAAAATAAATTTGGTAAAATGCCGAAGGTGATTCGTTCAGATAGAGGAAGGGAATACGTTGGAAAAGGAGTCACATCATATTTAAAAAGTAAAGGAATTGAGACACAGTTGACTACACTATATACTCCTCAACAGAACGGAGCTGCAGAACGTAAAAACAGAACGTTGGTTGAAATGGCACGATGTATGCTAAGTGCTAACAGATGCGGGATTGTCAAATGTTTTTTGGGCAGAAGCTGTGGGAGCGGCAAATTATATACAAAATCGCGTTTTAACTAGATCAACAGATAAAACACCATATGAGTTATGGACAGATCGAAAGCCTGATACTCGTCATATGAGGATTTTTGGTAGTAAATGTTTTGTACATATACCACAACAGAAGAGACGAAAATTGGACAATACAGCGGTTGCAATGATACTGGTCGGATACGATGAAGTTTCAAAGGCGTAGCGGTGCTATGATTCTGAAAGTAAAAAGCTGGTTATTAGTCGTGATGTACGTTTCGTAAACGTTAAATTGCATCAGAATGAATCAATTGTGGATACAACGGCTTCAAAAGGTGGTAACATAGATAAATTTTGTGAACATCAGGACACTGATGTGGATGAAACGGTGATACCAAATCAGGACATGAGTTTGGATCTAGATATTTCTACGTATGAATCAGAAATGGAACATCAATCTGATTTGGAATTAAATGAAATCCACAATGATGGGGAAAGAACATATCCTGTAAGATCGACAAGAAATGTTTTACAAGTGCGTTACAGAATTAATGCAATCGTTGAACCAGAGTCATTGGCGCAAGTATTGTCAAGTGAACAAAAATCAGAGTGGATTGAAGCGATGGAAGATGAAATTGCCTCACTTGCAAAGTTTGAAACATGGGAACTATGTAAGCTACCGGATGGTCATAAAGCAATTGGAAGTAAATGGGTTTACAAAGTAGGGAAATGTTTGCCGTTACAAGGCAAGGCTGGTAGCCCAGGGATACTCACAACAATATGGTATCGATTATGATCAAGTGTTTTTACCAGTCGTTAAACTAACAACTTTTCGTATTTTGCTTTCAATTGCATCAAAAGAAAAACTAACAGTTCCACAATTGGATGCAAAAACAGCATTCTTAAATAGTAAGATTAATGAAACAATCTACATGAAGCAACCACCTGGATTTGAAGATGAACAGAAACCAGATTACGTGTGCAAACTAAAGAAAAGTTTATACAGTTTAAAACAAGCAGCACGATTATGGAACAAAGAGATCAATGACGTTCTCATCGGAATGGGATTAGAACAAAGTAAGGCTGATCCGTGTTTGTATTTAAAAGACGAGAATGCGGGTTGGGTTTTCTTATTGATCTATGTGGATGATATCGTGGTAGCAGCGAAATCACAAAAAGTTATTAATCGCATTACGATAATGATTAATCAGAAAATTGAGATAAAGGATTTGGGTGATATTAATCATTATATGGGTATGGAAGTCACAAAAGATGATAAAGGATATTACAGTTTGTGCTAGTTAACATTCGTTCGTCAAACGTCAAAGTATAAAGAGCTATTTTCCAAGATAAAAACATTTTTAATTATTTTCTGTGCATTATTTTATTTGCTTATGTTTCTTTTTTTTGCTATGTTCGATGCAGAAAAATAATGTTTTTATTCTCTCAGTTTTAAACATACATTTTAATTCATAATAAACTGTAATAGTGGTATTATCTATTGTTTTAACCGGAATTAAGATCTGTGCACCAGTGTTTTTAAAGCTATAATAATGAGTGCCACTAGATTCGCAAGGATAAATACCGCAAAAATACAATTTCCAGCAGGTTCGAGCCAACCAACAGACAAGGAGATGATCGATTTTGTTATTCAACATAAGTTAACCAGGACGGAAATACATTCCGTATACAAAGATACAACTGACTTTTGTGTTTATATAAAGTTTCATGCAGAAAATTTTTTGGCGGCTTTTCTGTCAAAAATAGCGTCTGAAAACATAACCTTTAAGTATTGTAATAACACAGATGTCACCGTCATAATAACCGATGCTAATGTTGAGTACCTCTACGTTCGTATATTTAATCTACCTCCAGAAATTGAAGATAGGGATATTGGAGACGTGCTAAGAAAATACGGTACAATTAAATCATTAACAAGAGAAAAATATCCCATAAATTTGGGTTAAGATGTTTTTACTGGAGTAAGAGGAGCATTTATAGAAATGAAGCATACAGTTCCCAATTTCATCTATATTCAGCGTTTTCGAGCTAGGATTCACTATAATGGATTGAAAGAGTGTTGTTTTTTGTGCAAATCAGATTCACACAAAAAAAGTGAGTGTCCAAAAAACATTATAACAGCTCCTAGAACTCTGTCTACTAGTAATATTACATACTCTAGTGTTGCCAGCCAGTCTTTACAGACTCTCAGTACAAAACCATTTAGGTCATTAAATAAGCCTACAAATGTGACAGGAACCACTAATGTTAACGAAACAGTCGCTCTGCCATGTAGCTCTGGATCAGCTTTTCGTAGTACAGCGAACGCAAACCCAACATCTAATGAGTTGCCGACCAATGTACAGCCTGCAGTTACAACAACACCTGAAAATGACAGTTTACTTCAAACGGAAGATTTTTTGGGATTTCCATCACCGGTCCCATCACTTACAACAGTTCTGTTGAAAACAACACCTAAGTTGGACAAAACGTCGAGAAGAGCTCCTCAAACGAGCAATCTGGCTCCAACCGTTAAAAAAGCCTAATAGTCAACCTACCTAAGAGTTAGTTTATTAATTTTATTAATTAAGTTTATTAATTTTATTAATTAAGTTTATTAATTTTTTTTTTAATTTTTAATTTTATAAGTGACAATGTCTAGTCTTTTAACAGGTAATTTTGTGGAGGTATATAGCGATGATTCTGTGTTGATAAATACTAATAATCAGAACAGTATTATGGCGGTGCATCAGAACATACGCAGTATACGGGAAAATTTTGATCTTTTCATCACCAATTTCTCTGTCTCGTGTAAGTTACCAGATATAATTTTCCTATCTGAAATCTGGATATATGACCATGAAGTCCCAACATATGATGTCTTGCAGAATCACAAGTTATACGCCAACTGTAACAATAATTATAGTGCAGGGGGAGTTGCTTTATTTGTTAATAATGATTTACAGTATTCTGTAATCGTTGACCAAATGGAAAGCGCTGATGTTATTAGAGTCGAGCTTGTGGTGAATTCTGATAAGATAACCTTTATATGCATCTACAGGCTCCATGGTCGCAGTCAAGGTATGTTTACTAATGAATTATCTCAATACCTAAGTAGAATCAAATCCAAAAACTTGATAGTATTGGGTGACATAAACATAAATATCCTAAACCAGCCAGAATCATCCTCTGAGTATCTTTTTATGATGTCATCCTTTGGACTCGACTCGTTGATTAATGAAACCACCAGACCTGCAAGTGGTACTTGTATCGACCACATTTTTAATCGTCAATCGTTGGACTGTAGATTTACCCTATCTACTGAAGTTCTGAATTTAAACTGATCACGCTTGTCTTTGCTTAAACATCCAGTACAATACCAACGTTTCGGATACGAAGGATGACTTGTCTTGTCGCACTTTCAAAGAGGTGATTGATTATAATAAACTAAATAGGGTGCTTGCTAAAGAAAATTGGTCTATAGTGTATGCGGAGGGTAATCCTTCATTTGCGTTTGATGAGTTCATGAAATTCTAACTACGAACATAAACAATTGTCGCAAGAAACTTAAAGTTAAGCATAAAACTAAAAAACTACAGCCTTGGCTCTCTGATGACTTATATACGAAAATTCAAAGAAAAAAAGTTCTCCAAAAAAAAATTAAGAAAACCGGCTGTTCTTTTTGCTTACAAAATGAATATTTGGTTCTAACAAAAGAAATTAAAAAGCTAGTGAAAATTGAAAAAGATAATTATTACCGAAACAAATTCATTAAATGTGGGAAAGACATCACGGCTCAATGGAGATTGGTCGACAACATCCTGGGTAGTTCCAAAACTAAAAAGGAACCAATCACAAAGATAGATTGTAATAATGGCTTAATCACAGAACCCGCAGAAATTGCACAATGCTTTAATGACTTCTTTCTTAATACGACATATGATCTTAGAACTAAAACCAATAGGCGCACAGGTATACAGTTTTTTGAACAGGAGATGTTTAACCCAAAAACCTTCTTTTTCATCCCTGCTACATCAACTGAATTGCTTTCAAGCATATCCCAGCTCAAAAACAAACCCTCACGTGGATGTGATGGACTTGATAACATTACTATTAAGTGTATAGCACCTTTGATTGTGGATGTTTTAAAACATATTTTTAACACAAGTATGGAATACGGTATTTTCCCAGATAGTTTAAAAAAGGCTTTAATTGTTCCCATTCACAAAAAAGGTGATAAGGCATTGATGGAAAATTATCGCCCAATCTCATTGCTGTCTTCTATTAGTAAAATTTTTGAAAAAACTCTTAAAACAAGACTAGTAACATTTCTAAATATGTCAGCAGCAAAATGTTTGAAATCATCGAATTTTCGATCTTCGATAATTTATCATAAAAATCGATGATTTGGTATGTTGGACAGTTAAAAAAAGTAAAATTTCAAAGGAATTATTTTTCGATTCGATGGTGAAGGTGATGTGAAGAGGTAGTGATAACCCAACATTTTGCTGCAGGCTTCTTTAGTGGGGCTCAGTTTGGGTTTAGGGAAAATTATGATACAGAAAATGCGCTGATAACATTTCTAAATCGAATTTTTGCCAGTATAAATAAGAACAAGTTCACTGCTAGCCTGTTTATCGATATCACTAAGGCGTTTGATATGGTTGACCATGAACTTCTTCTTGATAAACTGCACAGAATTGGGTTTCGTGGTTGCATCAATTCCTGGTTTCGTTCATACCTCTCTAATAGACAACAAGCTGTAAGAATTGGTTCACGCGTTAGTTCTTTTGGCAACCTATCAACTGGAGTTCCACAAGGCTCAGTACTGGGGCCTATATTATTTTTAATATATATAAACTCAATCTTCAACATTGTTCTCCATGGAAAAGTCACAGGTTTTGCTGACGATCTAGCCTACACATATGAAGGTTCGAGCCAGGATATACTCGTAGCCTATATAAACAGCGACTTAAAAAAAATAAGAACTTGGTTTGACTTTCATTCCATGTCACTAAGTAGCAAATCCAAAGTCATGTTTTTTAAAAGTAGTAACATCGCTAACACCGTGGTCTACCACCACCACTTATGTGATGGGATTGCATGCAATGATTCCTGCACAGTTATTGAAGCAGTTAACACCTTCAAGTATTTGGGTATCACGATTGATAATCAGCTCAAATGGAAATCTCATATTGATCACATCAAAGGTTATTTGCTCTGTGCAATCAGAAAAATGTATCTTTTAAGATCAGTATGCTCATCCACCATTTTAAAAATGTGCTACCATGCACTAATAGGCTCAAAACTGCAATACTGTCTAACGGCATGGGGCTCAGCATATATTAATCATCTCTATCCGATTGTTAGAGCTCAAAAGCATGCAGTCCGACTTATATATGGCAAAAACAAAACACACCCGTCTTTATCTCTTTTTCGGCTAGCGAATATTTTGCCTTTTCGGCATTTGTACATATTTTTGGTGCTGAAATTATTTTTTACATTCAGCAACAACAGAAACCTTAGACTGGTTACAGCATACAGTATGAGACAAAGAAATTTCTCCGAAGTACCTAGAGCGAACTCAGAACTATGTAGAAAATACTTCACAACTATGGCGCCGTTTCTTTTTAACTCTCTGCCATCTGAGTTAAGGGCAGTAACGTCTCTGGCTATATTTTTAGTATCTCTTAAAAAGTTTCTCATTACAACTGATAATGTGGAACAATTTTTTATAGGCAGGGCGTAACCCACTTGTATCTCTTTTTTGTCTGCTAAGTTGTTCTGATGCAGCTGTATAATAACTGACTATGAACTAATGGGGATGATATTGTTTAATGTTAACTTGCGTATAATTCGCCACTAGCTCGGATTTTCGAATTCGAACTACAGAACTATACATAAACAGAAATTTTAAATCTCCTCGGGTTAAAAACAAAAACCAAAACAAAAACAATTAATTAAGCCTCGCAATTATCAATTTTAAATAGTTTTGTTGTTGAATGTTTGGTTACTTTGAGAGTTTTAAAATATGTAATACGAACAATGTATATAAATAAATAAATAAATAAAATAGTTAACAGAAGTCTTCGGATTGACACAATCAAAAATATCACCAATACCAATCAGTGTAGGATATGGCAAACCGCAAGGCAGAGTATAGTGATACTGGACTATTGTTATCAAATACACAATATCAACAGTTATTGGGTTAATTGTTATATATTTGTGATATCTCACGTTAAGTCGTATGTCAATTGCAAGGACTGGCTAATACAAAGTTGTCAAGCTCTCGCATTTGCAAATCGACAAAAACTGATACAAATACTGTCAGTATACTAACGATATTCAGCATTCAGTAAGACTACGAGGTTGGTTATAATTTGTTTCGAACTATCAACATAAATAGTTATTTGTGTAACTAGTGCAAAAAGGGCATATCTGTTGCACGATGCATGAAGTTTGCAGCTCGAGAGCTGCAACCATGCTGAGTGCAACAAATATGCTTTTTGCACGTGTTGCACACAACATTTTTTCTACGATCTTAAGATACTTTTTGCACTAGTAAGGTACTAAAAATTAAACGTTTGGCAAAATACATAGTGCAAACAATAGTCACTTTTTGTACGATCGTAGAAAAAAGTTATTTTTAAGCTGTTAACAATTTGATACCTTTTCGTTTTAGTTACTTACTAAAAATTTATAAAAGAGTATGTTTTAATTGACTTACATTAGTTGTACCAGTTGAATCACATTTTACTCGACTTTTAGTTCTGGTTATCCGTGGGCTACTGTTACAATTTGCGATCATTTCAAAAGCTTCAACTTTCTTTTTAACTGGACTTTGAATATGTGGGCTACAAAAGGCAGAAAATTGTTTTAAAAATTAACTCAAATTAAAAATTTCAATTACACCCACTTGAACAGTTCGCGTTTGTTGGAATTTGAAATTGCCGGCAGTGGATATTTGTACGGAGCTTTTGCTGCAATTTCTAACGAATCATCCTCAGTTAGAATACTTGCATCTTCTGTTATAATTGAATCTCTATTCTCACTACTTAGAACTACTGTATGATTTACTTTTTCTGACAAAACAAATGTGCCATCATTAACATCTCCGTTTTGCTTAAAAGTTGCATTATTAATTCCCTCGTTTGGAGTAGCTGTAGATTCTGTTTCGGTATACGTTAAATTTACATTACTTGTTGCTGGTGGAGTATATAAATTTGCTCTCAATTTGGTTATTAAAACTCTTGCTTCTTTTGGTTTTTCTTCATTTTTTTTAATATTATTATCTGAAATTGCATCTTCATAAACAGATTCAGCGGTTGTATTAGCAATAGATTTTGCTGTACTGATACTGATATTATCAGCTGTCACAGTTTGAATATCAGATATTTCTGTTTTAAAATTTTCGATTAATATCGGTTGTGGTAAATTTTTCCTTAATTTGCTCTTGTCTACTGATTTAGAGAACTCAACAGAGTTTTCAGTTATTTTCGAATCTGATTTAGAGGTGGTTTCAGTAGAGACCAACGATGAAATTCGTTCTTCTTTAATTTTTGGTTTAGGTATTACGATTTCTTTAGATGAAGATGAGGATTGGGCCCCTTTATGTTTATTTTTTTTTGTTCTAGGTTTTCGTGCTGAAAAACCGGAACAAGTAAATTTATTTAAAACAATTAACAATATTAAAGAAAGGACAACATACTCTTAACTGGTGGGCAATTTGGTGGTGGCATTATATCTTTTTCATCATCATCAGATTTTATTTCAATCCTAACATCACTCACTTGTAATAACTGACACGAATCATCTTTTCCCAACTAAAAGTGAAAAAAAAAAATTTAATTTATCAAACCAATGTATTTGCATTAGTTTTAAAAACCTTTACTTTTTTACTGTCGTCGCGGTCACAATCACTTTCAGACTGATGTGGAGTTCTTCCCGAATTCTTTGCTTTTCGTTTATTCTCAGTTGATTTATCCATTAAGCTCGAACTGTTGATGATTTCTTTGGATGTACTTTGACCAAATTTATTTTGTTTTATTTGTTCTTGACTAATATTTAAAGTTGAATTATTTGAAAGTTTCTCCTTTTTAATACTATCCGCACGTCGTAGTTTTTCATTTAAAGTTGGTTCTTTATAGCTGATTGCTTTTGCTACTCGTCTAGAACGAGATCTACCGCTGTCATCATTAGATACAGTTGTTTGATCAATCGATGGCTCTGGATCTATATTTTCTTCTAAAATGCAAATTGTTTGTTTAAAATTTGTTTTTAATCTTGTAACTATTTGCAGTGCTTCAAGTTGTGCAAGAGGCGCATTCTAAAAATTGTTTACATCATTGAGCTAAACAAAGGAATACACAAAACAAAGCACAATCCTATACGAAACTCAAAAATTACACAAAACTTAATCACCGTTTCGATTTTCAAAATATTTCTTAACGATCAAAGCACAAACTATTTATTTTTAAAGAAAACGTTCATAAATTAATAAATTTTTTTAACACAAGTTGATAAATTTACAAGTAAAATGTCCGTTTTTTTTCTCACCGATAAAGATTATTTTTATTTACCTGAACTTCGATTTACTTCCTCAATTGAACGCAATTTTTTTAATTTCTTTTGTTTTGGTGTTTTATCTACATTATTTTCAGATGTAGCTGCAGTTCCATACTTTAATTCCATCTGCTCCAAATATGTCTAACATAAAATAATGATTATTTATAAATGCCTTTAGCAAATTGACTATTTTACCCACCTTACTCAGCCTGCCATTTTCTTGTACAGCAACTTTAACATTTTCATATATTTCGGCTAAATTACTAAAAATCTCTTCCATTTTAAGAAAATTTATTTTTTAAGCACGCCCGCTTTAATCATAGAGAACTTGTTAATGACAGCTACAAAACAGTTAACATTTTTAAACTACAAACATAGTCGATAAAACAGTTTACCTAAAAAATTGTGTGTTCGTTTTTTAAGGACAACGATAACTTTAAATAAACGAAATTATTAATATTGAATAATCTTAAAATCCATCAAACGTGTTTCACCAAACAAACTGGAGATTGGCGTGCAGTTGGTGTATTAAGGCATAATTATACGATGTGCTTTTATATAATTATTAATGTGAATTTCGTTTATATTATTTGGGAAATCTTGTCGTAGCAAAAAAATTTTCTAAGTTTTATTTTCCTATACAAATTATCTATTTTCCGTTGAAACTGTTTCAATGTCTTACTTTAAAACTATAAAGAATCCTATTAAGGAATCTTGGCGTAAGAAAAATATTGTCTAAGTTTTACTTTCCTTTTCTATTACGTTCATTTCTAAACGTAATAGAAAAGGAAAAAAAAACGAATTGAATATGAGTCTTTCCTACCCAACATTTTTATGAAGTAAAGAATTTCTCGGTTGATCCCATTAAAATCGTCTTTTTCCTATCCAGTTTTCATCGATATTCTATAGGGTTGTACCTTTTCTAATGGGACAGTTTGAGCAGGGTATTCACGACCGGCGTTCATAGGATGTACCATCACGGCGATTTGATATATTTGAACGAGGCCCAAGCTTTATTATGTCGAATTCTTTTTGTCCAGAGTGAAAAAGTGATTTTTTTTTCATAAAAAGAACATGCAAAAATATGATCCAGTTTTGTAGTTGTATTTGTGAACTGTCATTGAATATTTTTGTAATTAATTGTATTTAATTAATTAGTTTATTATTAATTTTTAATTTAAAACACGATTTAAACAATATTTTATTTAAAAAGTAACTATTTCACTATTAAAAAAAATAATAAGTAAATGGCGTTTTGTTTATTTACTAATTTTGACAGATTTTTTAAATGTATTTGTATTCTTTGTTGTATTTTATGCTTGCTCTAGCTAAAAATCTAGATTCAAACAAAAGTTTTTAGGGCAAAAAAAAATCACTTTTTTTTGTCAAATAGAATACGTTATGTCAAAAAAACTTGATCTAGATCAAAAATGGGCGTGTTTAGAGCAATTTTTTTGGCAAAAAGAATTCGACATTAGTAAACGTAATTTTCCTAATCAAAAACGATTCACAAAATGTTTGATCCACCACCTACATAAAATATAAAGCTTATCGGATTACCTAATTTTGATGCAATATTCGTTTTACATATATTCATAAAAATAAATTTTATTTTAAAATTTTCTTATGCAATTCACAGACAGATATTTTTAAATATTTTAGAAATGAATACAACTTCATAGCCAATTTCAACTTAGCTGCGACGCACAACTCCCATTTATATGGAAAAATTGATTGGATTGTTTCAGGGTTGGTCATCATCCAGCAAAATTATTAAAAAAACAAATATGGCTGAAAAATAGTTCTTTTCTTTGGGATTACAATAGAATTCGTGTTTTCTAGTAAATATAATTAAAGTGTTCGCCCCAAAAAAATGTTTTAAATAAAATGTTTTCTTTTGATCTATAATCAATACGTGTTGTGAAGTTTATATTGTTTAGTGAAAGTAAAACAAAAACATTTTGCAAAAAATATAAGAAATGTATTGAAATTATAAATTTGTGGTAAATGAAGAAAAAAACAATATCTATGATTAAATTTTAATGTAATTTCTGAATTGTGACAACTTTTCAAACATAGAATTGGATATAATAATATTTAGATTGCAGCTATTAATTTAATAAACGGAAATATGTGGTAAGTTGGTAATCTTATAGCATATAGCATTTGTTTCGTATAAAATTACTCAAGTTACCCAATTTACTGAATGTTGATTAATATATTTATTTTGCATTTTGTGATTATTTGCACCTTAACTGTTGTAAGTTGTAATAATTTCTGCTCAATTCCACCCAAAACCATTAAAAAAAAAGCAAAGGTTTAGATTAGGAAATTGTAAAAAGGAATTAAAAATATGGGCGTCTAAAAGGGAATAATATTTAATGAAAAGCAAATTTGTATGTATCAGGCATGAGGTCTGGATATATATCATCGTATGTCGTATCTACGTTTTTCTTATGATTCCAAGTCTATACCGGAAAGAAAAAGTACAGATGGCTGCGATTTGATATTTTTTCATTGTCTCACAATGTCAATTCAAATGAATCAAATTAAAATATTTATTCAATTTCGAAGAAAAAGGTATGAAGTTGTCGATCGCACATATGGTGTTAAAAGGAAATATTTTTCTAGTACATCTGTTTTACAACTTTAAACTTTTACAATGTTCTAAGAAATCGCACGAGTTTTGTTATTAAAACATTAATTTGTTATTTCCAATCCAGAAAACAATTTCCTATGAGTAATGTGATAATTTTTGTATTAATAACTTTCTTAATCTTTGTTCTAAAACAAATAGTTGTTTTTAATTGAGAGCGCAATAATTTTGATTTAATCGGTCGGTCGTTCTCATTATTATGATTTTGCTCGATAGTAAATTGTTCGCCTTACATGGTTTTTAATTTGAATATGATGTTGTTCGTTTGGAAAATTAAAGGTATTTTTTGGCGAATCCTATTGGGGAACGGAGAATCCTTTTGACTGAAACTTTTGTTTTGTTCCTATCTTCGCAATTGATTTTCTCGGAAACTTTAAGTGCCATCGACCTGAAGTTTTGAATCGGCAATAGAAGTATCGATCGAGCAGTGCAGTAGGTATTAAGAAAATTCAAAAAAAATCAATTCTGTGAAAAAATATTTGGATATATAGAGAGGAGGAGTTTATCCATCAATTGCTTCAATTAACGGCTAAATATTGGCTTTACGCAGGAGATCAACAATCTTAAAACCTCTCAAGCTAGTTTTGCCTTGGATTATAAAAATATGTCAGTCAGCTTTACAGCTTTTACCATCCTTGAATGGTCAAATATCAAAGCTGAAAACCGAGGCCCTCGACTCTGTTGTTGCTACCTCTGCTCTATCTATCTAAGCTGCTCTCTCTCTTGAAACTGAAAAGCAGAGATTGCTCAGATTCCAGAGACGGAATGACATAGTTATCTCGGGTTTTTCTAATGCTGTCTTTGACCTTCGTACACTTATCCTAGTTTTTCCGTATCTGTCTACCTGAATTTGATGAAACTCTAATTCTCTCGTATCGATGGCGTAATTTTATCAAGCCGATTTCCAGCTTTCGCATTAGTGTGACGTCAATGTTGTTTTTTGCTCTTTCTCGTACTTCTTATCGCAGTATGTTCTATAGCGTTATGTTTTTTCAAAATTCTTTTGTATTTGTCCCTTACTCCCTTTTCCCAACACCCTTTCCTTGCACTTGTGGTTGCTGTTTTTCTCTTTCTTCGTATATCTGCATGGCCGGTAGTCAAATTGCTCCGTCATTGGTTTCCAAAAGTAGAATCTCTAATATCTGAGGTGGACACAAGAATCTGCTTAACCTTGACTATTTTAATGCACAGAGCTTAAACTCTAGACTCAATTTCTCCAAGCTTGAAGAAATCAGAGTCCTTGTCAAAAACAATTGTCTAGTGGGTGTCTGAAACATGGTTTAAACAGTTCACCACCAACGGATCATCGATTACCATCGATGGAAATCGTGTGCATCAATTGTGTGCAACTGTTCAGATCAAGAAGGAGAGGTAGAGGTATTGTCTTTTATGCCGGTCGCAAGCTAAAATCAAAAGTTATACACTTATACATACTTTATCTGAATCCTGTGCAGAATTGCTATTTGTTCAAGTGACTTTGAGTGTTATCCTTGGTTGCTATAGTATCCTATCTGCCCTCTGATTGTATTGAGGCAGTGGAAAAAGCTATTGGTGAGATCACTATTAGGTATCCGCTCGTTGTGGTTATGGGTGATTTTAATGTCATCTTTAATGTAATCTTCTGTCTCCGCACTCACAGGTCAATTGCAATAGCTTTACTGACAGTCTTGGACTCGCCATAATTTCTAATAATTGTCTAACGCATCATGCTCCTTTATCTCTTTTGTCGCAATCTTCAAATATTTCCAATTCTTCTTGGGGTTCATCTATCGGTTTCTTCATGGTGAGTGATGACTCGCTTGTCAAGGTTCACAATAAAGAAATTGGCAAAAATTTGCCGATTCCTAAAAAAAGGAGCAGTGGATATTGCCGTATGAACATTTTGCCTGTTCTATCTAAGGTGTTTAAGAGGCTTATATATGCTCAACTGTCCCACCATGTTGCTAAGTTAGGGTTAATCTAATATAGACATACAGTCGGGTTTTCGTAAGCGTCATAGTATTCCATCTACTTTGCCGTATTTTTCTGATCAAATAAGATAATATCGACAGGAAACTACTCTCTATACTACTGACTCGCAAATATTTTGACTCTGTTGACTAGTCTCTCTTAGTGTGTAAACCCAAATCTCAACTCTTGTTTTCGTCTAGTGCTTGTAGATTAATTTATTCCTATATAACAGACCTCTTTCAAAGGTTTGGTCCGATGGTAAGCTCTCGGATCTGCTCCCCATAAACAAGGGAGTACCTCAAGGGTCAATTTTGGGTCCTTGCTATTTTCGCTCTTCATTAGTGACATCGCTAAGTTTTTCTTATTTGTAACTGTACACCTATTCGCTGATGACGTCCAAATCCTCTATGCTTGGTCACGATCAAGTCTCAATGCACTGTGTTGAGGAGATTAATCACGACTAATCACGATTAATCACGAGATTAATCCAGCTAAATCGCAGGCAGTGCTCTTTAATTCTAATTCTGTAATCTCTTTCTAATCTGACGCATATTAGACTGGGTGGAGATGTTATTTTCTTCTGTAACAAAGCTAAAAATCTTCTGTAAAAAAGCTAAAAATTTTTTTTGATGACAAGTTGGAAGCCACAATGAATGTTTTAGTGGGAAAATTTTTTGCATTCTTCGGAGATTTCGTAGTTTAAATAGCTTTCTGCCTCTTCACAACAGGAAGCAGCTTGTTTTATCGCTTGTTCTTTCTCATATTGGCTATATTATAGATAGAAGGTGTATCGGGATGTACTGATGAGAATATTAGTATCCCCAAGCGAACATTTAACTATGCAGTCAAATTTGTTTACAATTTAAGATCTCGTGACCACGTCTCTTTCGTCCTTCAACTTTTTGGGACTTGTTTTCTTGTTCAAGTCAAAATACGTCGTCTTTGCCAACTCTACCGAGTTATAAATTTTCAGTCTCCTATTTTTCTTCTCAGATGGTTCTCGGTGGGACATTCTAGAAGACATTTAAATCTTGTCCCAATGCAAGTTTAATTTTCCATTCTGCAATCCACATTAGTTACATACTGGTAATTTTTTGTGAATCTTTTTAATATCCCTAGATTCCTTGCTGACCGTTTTGTTTTACTATCTTTATATATATGCATACATATTTCCTCTGTCCGTTTGTTTGTGACTGCACTCCTCCTAAACGTCTGTATTGATTTTAATGAAATTGTGTGTGTGCGATAAAGTATGATCTGATAATGGTTAAAATTTACAATTGGATAAAATTGGTGGATTTGCATTTTTGGATGGAGCAGGTGGCACTGGCAAAACATTCCTTATCTCAATGATACTTGCGCGCATTCGATCACAAAAGCATATTCCGTTGGTAATTGCTTCATCAGGAATTGCAACAACCTTGATTGATGATTTGTGAACTGGGCATTCAGCACTCAAGTTACCATTGAACATTCACACAAAATCTAGACGCAATATGTAACATAAAGAAGCATTTAGACATGGCTGAAGTTTTGAAAAAATGCAAAATTATCTGGGATGAATGCCTTATGGCCCATACGAATTCACTTGGACGTCTCGACAGAACGCTGAAAATCTCAATAATAATACCAGGCTTTTAGGTGGTGCTCTACTGCTGCTGACCAATAATTTCAGACAGGCATTACCGGTCATTCCACGTGCCACATAGGCGGATAAAATTAACGTATGCTTGAAAGAATCACACCTATGCCGAACAATTACTCAAAATTGGCAACGAAAAAATTAAATTGCATGAATATACAAAATACATCCGATTCCCAGACAATTTTTGCGAAATGGTGGCTACCAAAGATGCTTTGATTGAAAGAATATTTCCAAATTTTTAAGCTCATTACACTAATCATGCGTGGCTACGTGAGCGAGCTATTTGGGCCGCAAAGAATATAGATGTTGATGCAATTAATTTTAAAATAAAACAGATTTTGCCTGGCAATGAAATATCATTCTAATCGATTGACACTGTTGTCAATCCTGAGGCAGTTGTCAAGATCCCATCCGAAACACGAAAAATGTGAATTGGAGTTTTTTTCTGAGAAACTTCAAACCATACCTTTGAATTGAAAAAATTCCAATTACTTCTTTACTTACTTGAGTTTAATTGATCTCAAAAATCCAAAATAAATTTAAATTCCCTTAATGTAGTCTAATGTTAATACATATAGGACTACAAATTGACCAAGTGTCAGCCATTGATTTCGCATTGATTGGAAACAATCAATAATGACTATACAATCGTGACTTAGGATGTTAATTAGAATAGAAATGTTCCCCATTCTATGAATTCACACAAAGTATTGTCTAGAAATTTAATGCAAAAATCCCATATAATGTAAATCCAAGCTTTAAGTTTATTTTCGAATACATTTAAAGAGTTCGCCGTTTTGATTTCGTCCGGCAGTTCATTAAAGATCATAGGTGAGATGAGATGAGATCATAAGATTATGATTATGTTCCCTTCGCAGATTGTGGCGATGTGTTGGCTTACTAAAGGAGATGTTGCATGTGACTGAATTATGTTGCCTTTTGAAAACCCATGTAGAGAAAAAAGTTCACCAAGTCTTCTAGTACATTCATAATAGTTAATTAACGACCAAATATTTTGTTTGCCTATTTTATTCAGACACGATTAAGGTATTTAGAGGAAAGGCATAACACTCTGGGGTACCTGGAAAGTAAATGTTTTTCCTTGTGTTTAATTTTTTTGTCCTCAATTTATCAATTTTTTTTTCTGCAGCCTTTGGTATATATTTTGATAAATAATGAACTTATTTAAAATCCATTTTACAATTATAAGGAGTCTGAAGACGAATCTTATATTCGTTAACCGGTTGCGGTTCGAAAGCCTGTTCTGCGTTATTTTAATCTTATTCCGGTGAGTGTCAACGACTTGGGGTGTCCATATTGGTGTAGCTTAGGTAGTAATTGAATAATTAAGGTGAGAGAACTCCGCATTGTGGAACTCCATGTCTTAGCACTCGCATCTTGGGTTTGGAGTTACGGAACTCAATGTATGTTTGGAGACCTCGTGGGTAGTGGCACAATCAGCATCCAGCGCATTGTTGTATCTGACAGATCAATATCAAAGATATCATTTAGTAGTAGTGTGCGACACTATGTCGAAAGTTTTTGACAAGTCGGGTGCGACTAAGACTTTTCTAGCACGGGGTCATTTTTAGTTCAGACCGTCATTGATTTGGAGTTGAATCCAGTGAAGAGCTGTCGGGAAGTCATGTTGGTGTGACGCTAAATCGCAAGATCTTGTCACCTATTAGAGCAGAAGTTTTTCAATGTTTGCTACCAATGAAAGGATGAAGATCATTCTGTATGATTTTTCCTTTTCTATAGGTTTCCCGGGTTTTAAAATGGTGCTGGTTCCAGCCGTTTTCCAAATATTTGGTATCTGGCGACTATTTAGCGATCTGTTGAGTATAGTAGTGAAGTTGTTCAATATCTTGGCTCCAATGTGTTTGAGCACGATAGCTGAAATGCGAATAGCTGTTGATGGCTTGAGTTTTCTTATGGCATTCTCAATTTCTTGCTTGGAAAATATACCTTCTAAGAGTTAGAAGCATTAAGTTTACGAAGATGTCTTAACTCTGATCTGCTTATGTAGCTTTTCTGTAAACTATGATAATTTTTGTCGCACATTTTTATGAACTTTAGTTGGAATATCATTGAAGGGGATCATGTAGTTGTTTACAGATTGTCGGGGATTAGTTACGCTCTTAATAACCTTAATAAATCCGAATAAATCCCGCCCGGAGAGATACTGCCATAAATGTAAACGAGGACCTAGAAAAGGTCGCCGATTGGGGTGAATACAGCTATAGATTGTTTCCAGATCAAAAACTGAGTTTCCCAACGATGTTTCAATTAATATGTGTGACGATCAAATAGATAAATCTGAAAGCATTCGTTTATTGGGAATCACAATTTTCAACTTCATAATGGCGGGCCTTGAGACTTGCAGTTCAAATAGCACTGCGACCTGAAGGTCTATTGTGCTTACCCTGATTGTGTTATTAGTTAGTCGTCGTCTGTACCGTTACTGATGGTATTCTGTAATCCAAGATTTGTGGTGATGGTAGTGTTAATCTTCTATGACCATGTTGGTTGTATCTGTGCCAAGAGAGTTCAGGATAGCTGCAGATGACGTCTTTCATCGTTTCCGCGTCCTGTAGCAGAATCTACACCTGTCGGAAACAACAAGGCCCATTTTGTTAAGATGGTGGTTTAAAGGACCATGTCCAGTAACGCACCACGTTAAAATTCTTAGAGACTCTCTGTTTAAGTCGATTGTTTTTAAGGGTGAAACAGGGAGGTTATCTAGAAACTTCTTAGAGTGTACTAGTCCCTCTCTGCTTCTCCATTATTTAGCATTTTGTTCCTGTTCCCATGTTTGGATTGTGCTTTTGAGCGAACTCTTGGCATTCCGAAGTATGGTTCTGGTCCAACAAACTTTATTGGCACCTTGCTTTGCTAAAGCGTCAGCAATAGCATTTCCTTGTATTCTTGTGTGGCTGGGTGCCCACCCAAGTGTGACTCTATTATTGCAGGAGACTTTTAGTAGATTTTGGTAGCATTCCCATACCAGCTTTGAATCAAAGCGCGTAGATTTTACTACTAAGAGTGCTGCTTGACTGTCAGAGATAATATATATTTCAATATTTTGGTATTGTCTTTCAGCACATAGCAAAGCGCAACTGCTAATGGCAAAAATTTCGGCTTGAAATATGGTTGTTGTGGTGCCTAAGGCAACCGTTCGTTTTGTTATAGGAAAAAAACACTCCTGCTCCCGTGCCCACATTGGTTCGAGAACCATCTGTGTACCAGATGCTGGCGTTATGTGGCAGTGACGGTATGTAGTTTTTAATACGTTCTCTGGCCAATATCCTGACATCAAAGTGCCTGTCTAAATCTATTGTTTTTGGCATACAATCCGAAATATGGTATGTATGCAGTTCAGCTTGTAATTCAGCTGGGATTTTAATGTGTACGGTTAGATTGCCCGACTTAAACCCTTCTGTGAGCTGCAGTCTATGAATGCTCAACGCCGCACAGATTTTACATGTAGGTGCAATGGAGAAAGCTTTAGAAGAATCTCGACTGCTGACGTTGGCGTGGGTTTGAAAGCACTTGTGGCACTAAGACACACAAGCCTTTGTATTTTTGTAAACATATGAGCAGTTATTTGGCACGTTTTAGGCCACCAAACTAAAGCTGCATATGTTAGAATTGGTTTTATAATACTTTGGTGCAACCAAAGTATCATTTTTGGGCTAAGACTCCATGTTTTCCCAAACAGGTTTCTGCATGTGAAGAAAACTTTGTTTGCCTTATCGGAGATGTATTTCAGGTGTGAGTTCCAGGTTAGTTTGCTATCCAGGATCACACCTAAATATCAAACCTCTTTTGATGTTGGTATTGGATCGCCGTTTAGAACAGGAGAAATGTTTGTGAAATGTTTGTTAAAACGACAATGCTTGTTTTTTGGGGGTTGATCGACAGTCCCAATCTCTGTTGCACCACTTTGATACAAGATTAAGAGCTGTCTGGGTTCGACCAGCGACAATGGAGTCATGTTTCCCTCTAACCATGACTACCAGTCGTCGGCATAGCCTACAGTGTTGAAGCCGGAATCATTTAGCTTAGTGGCTCCTTGTATGTCCATAAATTTACATACAAGTGCCTCCTTGTAGTTTAGGGTGCTCTCAATTTCTTTTACCATTTTGTGCAACACCGTTTCAGTAGATTTCCCAGTCTGATAGGCGTGCTAGCTAGAGTTGAGAGGGTTTTGGTTAAGACATACATGACGGATGTGATAGTCTAATAGCTTTTCCATTGTTTTTAATACAAAAGATATAAGACTTATAGGTCTATATGATTTGGCTTCATTTGAATTTTTGTCCTGGATTGGGTATAAAAACAACGTTAGTTTCTCGCCATATCTGAGGAATGTAAGCAAGCTTTGAACAAACGCATGAGATATGGAAGGATGATTGTTGGACCCCTTTGCAGAAATACCGGAAAAATTCCATCACCTTCATTTTATTGAGCCCGGCAAGTGGGTTTGAAGTAAAGTATCTAGTGTCTCAATGCAGCTTGTGGTATACGTACTATTTGGTTTGAAGATTGAGCCTAAAGGATTGGTGTGATCAGACGACATCAATTTTTGTAGTCGAGCAGATTTTGCAGAGCTCTTTCCAGCTCTTTCTTTTTGATTGTCTGAGTTCTTTCGGTACTCTATCCAACTCGGTACTCTATCCAATCATTGGTTGTTTTTGCTCTGTTAAAGAGCTTACGAACTTTATTCCCTTTCCTCTCCAAGTTACCATTCCACCAAGGTACATCTCTGCATCTTTTGGATTGAGTTATTGGAGTATTAAGGTTATATGCTTCAGTGATAATTTCTTGTAAATTATTTGCTGCAGAGTCAAGATGCTGTTGATGCTGCCGCAACTAATTACATTATTATGAAGATATGTTGTGTCAAGTTCCCAGTTGGTTTTTCTCGGGTTTCATAAGTACTGGATGCTCTTCGGGTAGTGTTCTATGTTGAAACATATATAAGCATGATCAGACATAGAAGCTTCCTTCGAAACATGCCAGTTCTTAATATGGTTAGTAGCGTTTATGTTAGTTAAGGTAAGGTCAAGGACCTCACCTCTGATTGCGTTTCTACAGGTAGGTTCACTACCTTTGTTTGCAATAAATATGTTGTTTGTATACAAAAATTGAAGCTTTTGTGTTAATTTTACTACTTTCCCACGCGGTGTGATGAGCGTTAGCATCACACGCTATTATGAGGTTATAGTGGTTATTGTTGCAATACTTGATGAGTTTCTCTACCACTTCTGGTGGTGTCTCGTCCTCATCCCCCGGGAAGTATGCAGAAGCTAAAATTAATTTACGAAATCCTCCTTGAGGAAGAAGAATTTCTATCTGGACCGTTGTAAGATCTCTGCAGATAAATTCATTCAATAAAAATATTTTCAGATGTTTGTTGAAAAGAATCGCGGTTCTCGGTCTTTCCACATCTGAGAAATAGATCAGTTTTGTATTTTTTCATACGATAGACCTTTTATTCTTTTACTGTCTGCCCACGGCTTCTGTATGAATGCAAGATCGTGAGCATCCTGTTCAATTAACCAGTTCAAATTAACTAAGACCATTTCTGATCTGTGCAGATTAATCTGAACGCAACTTAATTTAGGTACTAGAAATTTTTGTCTATATCATACAGGTGTTCTGTCTGATTTAGAGTAAGCTGGCGAATCAGGCGTTACCCTAGAGTCAGACATGGTGTGTACTATCCGAATTAGGATAAGCTGATAAATCAAGCATGATACTAGAGCCAGACAGGGTATGTGTGCTGTCTGGTTTAGGATAAGCTGATGAATCAGGCATGATCCTAGAGTAGGACATGGTGCACAGTTTTTTTGTTAGTTTATGTGATGCGTTTGGAGAAGCATCGCTCTCATCTAAAACTTTACTGTTTTCCATACAATATTTATGTAGAAAATATGGAGGTACATTGGTCAACACAACAGAGCCCTGCGTTGTGGTAAAGCATTTATTAAAACAGAAGGGCGCCCGGTCTCCAGAGTTTCATACTAGCGATCAAGCACCCCCTGACCATGCTAAGCTATCAGCGTACTGTGCCATTGTTCGATTTACTCACTAGTTCTTCCATTTATTTCTTTTTTGTTCCTGATAATTTTTTTATTGAGGTTGGGAATTCTAATCAGTTGGATTTGCCTTACAGATGTTATCTCAAAATTTTTCTTGGATAAAATCATAAGTTTTATATTTGTAATCGTTTAAAAATATTGTATAACGATATGTTTGAATAAATAAGATTGCAGAAAAGCTAACGATTTGTTAGTGTGTTTATTATATGGAATTCTTAAAAGTTCCATTTATTTAAAATACATACCAAGTACCAGTATCTGCGATTTTTCATAACGTCTTATAAGGCACATGATTTTGATTTTTTTTCTTACTCCATCAAATTAAATCTTTGAAGTTTCTTTACATCTCTTATCTCTAAATATGAACCGTCTACCTTATCTTATCTTACTTACACTTTCTGATAATTTCTATTATATCACTTTCATATTTATTGCTGTTTCCCACTTTATTAAACAGTAATAATATGAACACCTTTTTATTTATATCCAATGCATATTTGGTTTATGGGAAGTAGTTTCTTATCTCTAAAATTTTACTGTAAAACATTTTAAGAATTTTCCTGACATATAACAATATTCTATTTAAATTTAATCATTTTGTTTGTTTGTTTTGTATAGGATTACTAGAAATTGGCTTTGAATTGCTGAATTTTCCAAAAAACAAAAAAATATGAGATAGTTGTAGTAGCAGTTCCATGCGAGATAGTGTAATAGCAGTTCCAGTATTGGTTCAAATTTAAGGTTACATTGTTCTAAAATATGGGTTGTCAGTTGATAATCATGTTTTGTCACCCCAAACCATATAACAATTTTGATGTCTGGGGGGACAGGTGGTAGCGAAGAACCAATTATTTGTTGTCTCCATCCCAATCCCAATAATTATGTCGGTACAATGGATTATATTAAATTGAATTTAATATTTTTTGTTAACTCCCAAATATAGTATAAGGAAAAACTTATAACTAATATTATTATTTTTTTTTTGTATTTCTTTTAGTGAACAAAGTATTATAAGTGCAAGAGCATCTGTAATGGTGTATGATGATATACAAAAGAAATGGGTCCCATCAGGGAGTTCATCGGGTTTAAGTAAAGTTCAAATATATCACCACCAACAAAATAATACATTTCGCGTAGTGGGACGAAAATTGCAAGATCATGAAGTTGTTATAAATTGTTCTATTTTGAAAGGACTAAAATACAATCAAGCAACAGCAACATTCCATCAATGGCGGGATTCGAAATTCGTTTATGGTTTAAATTTTTCAAGTCAACAAGATGCCGAAGCGTTCGCCAGAGCTATGATGCATGCATTAGAAATATTAAGTGGAAGAGCAATACCACAATCTGTACCACCACAACAAAGTAACGGCAATTTTGAAGAAGATATGGGTTATAGAACTATGACTAGAGAAGACGCAGCTATTTTACAATCCCAACAAATAAGTACCGTTGATGGAAGAGCAGTAGCTTCACCACAAACACCAACAACTCAAAATCAACAAAATGCTCTGCATAGTCCTTCTAATCCACAAGGACATCATAGAACATCCAGTGCACCAACAGCACCACAACCACCACCAATGGCAATGCTAATGCAAAGTGCGCCACCACAAACTAGTGTGCTTTCACAGCAGACACAAATGATTGGCATCGGGACAATAAATACATCTACCAATATACCACCTATTTACCAAACACAGCAATCTTATTCATCTCAATCAAGCCAAAATTCCTATGGGTCAAATCAAAACATTACCCAATTTAATAATCAACCTATTTATGTATCATCGAATTCCAGTCAAAGTTTAAATCAACAGCTTCAGCAGCAAATTAGCCATAATAATGGGGCGATTTATGTAGCACCATCAACAGTAAGTGCTGGCATTCCTACTTCAGCTAGCAATAATAGTGTTGGTGTTTATGGTCAACAAACAGTAGCTCCACCTTCGTCTTCCCCAGGAGGTTTTGGCCAAACCAATGGCAGTTCTACTTACGCAAGTCCTCCACAATTTATACCTCAACCACCGCAAATGCCACAAATGCCACAAACCTCGCAGGTACCGCAAGCTGCACAAAGTAGTGTACTACCACCACAAGCCCCACCCCCACCACCGGCATTTAGTGCTGTGTTCAATGGGGCTCCACCATTACCACAAACACAATCAGCACCAGCTGGCAATCCTATTCAGCAACCTGGTGGAGCAGCACCCCCACCGCCACCACCCCCTCCGTCTAGTGGTTTATCTACCATAAAATCAGATGGTATTGATATGAATTCATTGGCAGCACAATTAAAACAAGCACAATTAAAGCGTAATCAAAAAACAACTCCAGCACCAGCTGAAAATAGTGGCAGCAGTACTTCTAGTGGTGGGAGTGGAAATTATGGGACAATTGGGAGATCATCCACAGGAATGGCATCTATGATGGACGAAATGGCGAAAACATTAGCTCGGCGGAGAGCACAGGTGGACAAGAAAGAAGTAAATATGCACCATAATTTTGGTTTTTCACATTAAATTCTATTTTATCCTATATAGCCTGAACAACCTCCAATGGATGATATGCAGGGTACACGGCAACGGCCATGGGAAAAATCAAATACATTACCACATAAATTAGGAAGCGGAAATAGTATTACAGGCAATAATCAAATAGCTAGCTCCCAGGGACCAAGTAGTAATAGCGTAAGTACAAGTGGTCCTGAGTCACCTCGACCGCTTAGGAAACGTTTTGGAAGTTCTAGCGAAGAAACAATACTAAAAGTAAATCGGATTTTTGATTTTATATTGTGTGCATCCCTTTTACGTTCTCCAAATCATTCCATATATTATTAGATAGTTTTGTAGATAGAATTTTCATCATGATTTTTATTTGATTTATTGAATTTAAAATTTATTTTTTTGTTTTGTTAAATAAATTAAATGTAATTTTATTATATATTACAGCAAATCAATGGAGACGTTCTTTCACTTCCATTACAAGCAGATTTAGATTCATTTAAGGCTGAAATAATACGCGAAGTGCGAATTGAAATAAATAAGGCAAAACAAGAAATAATAGATGGTAATTATATATTATTAAGTCAATGAAAAAATTAAACAAAGAT
This sequence comes from Diogma glabrata, assembly GCA_963693315.1. Classification (NCBI taxonomy): domain Eukaryota; kingdom Metazoa; phylum Arthropoda; class Insecta; order Diptera; family Cylindrotomidae; genus Diogma; species Diogma glabrata. The sequence continues at coordinate 119,652,461 of OY856187.1, forward strand.
CTTAGATTAACGCATTTAGACGGATATATAAATAGAACAACTCGTTTAAGTGTAACTTTGTTTGTATGAAATAGAACTATAAATATTATTCATTTTGGAATGATAACAAACAAGGAAGATGTTTAACATCCGGTGATATAATTAATTTAATTAATTGAAATGATTCGTGTTGATTTTTTTTAATATTTTAAATTGTGCTATATTTTATAAATATATTGGATATTTACAGTTTATATTTTCATAGGATCACATTCTGTGTATTGTTTCAACGTTAAAAGTTTTTTTTGTTGTTGCCTTGGTAAGCATGTGAAATTAACATACCTTACCAAATTATTTATAATTTGGTAGCTTATTGACATAAATGGTTTACAAAAAATTAAGACAAATACCCAAATTTAGCTTATCTAATATTATCGTTGACTATATATTATAGATACATTAGATTTATTGTGTGGTATATGCATCAGATGACGTTAGTTGTATCAAATTGAAAACTTATGAATCGAAAATCTAAATAGCTAATCAAGATTATGAATAACTTGAAAGGGTTTGAAATAAAATTAAGATGTTAATTCATGATTTTATTGTTTAAATTTGTATTTAAAATTTAAAGGTTTGACTATAGTTTGAATCTAAAATATGTAATTTAAATCATTTACTTTTCTTTTATCAAATTTTAATATTTTAGTGTTCAAATGTTTTTGATACTTCTGTATTTCATACAGACTGATTCTAATTCTTTATCCATATACAAAAATAAAACAAAATTTCTCGTTGATTAAAATTTTAATATGTCTTGGGTTTAAAATTTGATCTGTGATTGAAATTATTTAAACACTGGTTTTGAGAAAAGCCAAAACCGTCCTGGACTTTAACTCATTAACATGACCCAACATAATGAGAACAGCATATTTTGTTTCTTACAGTAACATGTCGAGTGTGGAGTTGTTCATGAGGCATGCTGTCCAAATTTTGGAGTACCAGTTTTGTTTTTCTGAAACTCCTTTTACCCTCGAATTACACAAACACTTTTTTTTAATATACTGAGAAATATTGTCCAAACGAAATTCGAATAAAGTTGCCTAGTTGTTAGGTTATTGTTAATGGTGATTTCAACGTCCACAAATTCTGGTTAGTGTTATATTCTCAAAATTATATTAAAATATCAATGATCTGTATTACTCAACAGTCAAGTTGAAACTGAGATTATTCATCAAACTTACTATTATTTAAAAGACAACTGATCGATATTATAATAAAACATTTATACGAATAATGTCGATGAATTAGGACCTTATCTTAAGTTATATACATTTCAGTTAGGATTCTCAAATACGAAACACGAAGACAATAGTGGGCAGTTGGCAGAAATATTTGCACGTTACAGAGTCTGTATTTTCTTTTAGATATATGTTTCACAAAAAAGTCAGATATGATCGTCGATGTTGTTATTGACATCGACCATCATATCTGACTTTTTTAGTAGAATTATAAATTCTGATCATTATTTAATTTCATCAGTTATGCAAACTAAGATTTACTAAAAATGAGGTTCTTATTTTTTAAATCATGTGCATTAGATTTCTTACAGCATTTAAGCTACCGTATTTTTTTAATTTTTACCATCTCACTATTCGTTCGTAGTGAAAAAAGTATTTTTGTAGAGAATTGCATCATTTTCAACTTCGAAAATCCATTTTCATGGTAACAATTGTCGTTTGAGAAACATTAGAAACACAATTTTTTTATCTTTGCGCACAAAAATGTTAGCATAAGATATATCGATGAGAATTTTTGTTGCCTCATTTGTAACGATGAGGTTGATAATTACCTATCTAGAAAGATAATTTACTATCAAAATAGAGATTAGCGCCTGGTGCAGGTGTGTTTGGTTCTAGATTTTAAACGAATGATAGCACTGGAAAACTTCTTGTTTAATTCAGGGGGCCTATTCCCGAACACATAAATGGGAATTTTGACAATATTGTGAAGTTTGTATTGCATAACATTAAACGGTAACGGTAACGATTTTCCGAAAAACAAATTTCACAATATATTCTAAATTCAATTTAGACCATTTTGTGAAATTCGTTTTTCGTAAAATCGTTACCGTTACCGTTACCGTTTAATGTTATACAATACAAACTTCACAATATTGTCAAAATTCACATTTATGTGTTCAGGAATAGGGTCCCTGTGTGCCGATAGGAAATATGTACTGCATCATATACATTATGTTTTACATTATGTTTGCATATATGCGCTAATGGCTCTGAATTTGACGGCCTTCGATTTAAAGGTAGTAGTGAAATGCAACCAAAATTTATAAAATGAACAGGCACAAAACAGATAATTATGGCGAAGGCAGGACTGATGCACTTTAAAAGATCTAGCTACCTTTCTCTTCCCCACTCTGAAAACAATCGATTTATAGAGAGAGATAGAGAATTTCTGAATATCCCACCATGATGTGTGACAGGAGACGGTCCAACAAACCACCATCTTAAAAAGTGGTTGTTGTTATTGTTCTTGTTGTAGCGACGTTGATTAAGTGTTACTCGTTCGATTCCGTTTCCAGTTTCAGAAACTCTGCTACAGCCCTAGGGTGGTACCACAGATCATTCTCCGTCAGGTCCGTCGCATTCTTTGGACATGCAAATAGGTGGTCAACATCATGTCATGTGGTGTGCCCTCACATGCGGGACACTTCTCAATAATTTGGGTATAGTATCTTCGACAGCCTTGGTGTGAAGCCTTTTTATACCACTTCTTTAAGTAATCTCATCGATATTCATGGTGTCCGAATCTTCTCTAATATCAGTTTGGAAGAGCTTAGCAGTTTTCTGTATGGCTGTAGGTGGTTAGGCCATTAATAGTAAGTCATTGCATGAATGTTTCATTATGTTCACGGACCGGTAAGATATTAAATTCATCATGTAGGTGGTCTCTATGAGCCATAAGGTGGCATGCAGTAGCGGTTCTCAGAGCTGTGTTTTGTGTAGTTTGAATCTTCTTCTAGTGCATGTCAGAAACTTGAGGTGTCCATATGGGTGCTGCGTAGTTTAGAATGGGTCTATTAATAGCTTTGTATGTTGTGATAATTGTGTTTTTGTCCTTGCCCCATGAACTTCCAGCTAGCGCTTTTAGTGCATTGTTTCTGGTTTTCATCCTTGAGTTCACCTGTTGTGCATGAGCATTGAACTTGAGCAGTGGGTCGAATGTTACTCCCAGCAGTGTCGGATTTTTGACTGTATTAAGGACCACGTCGTTAATGCGGATGTTTAATTTTGTATGCACCTCCTTCGTCCAAGTGGTGAAAAGTGAAGTAGTGGACTTTTCAGATGATAGTATCAGTTTTCTGTTATTAAAATATTCATGCAGGGAGTTAAGGAATTTGTTCAGTTCATTGGTGAGTTGTTCCAGATGGTTTCCTGTGACAAGGACCGTGTAATCGTCTGCATATGATATGGTTGTTATACCTTCTGGTGGTGTAGTTTGACTGCTTAGGTAGAGGTTGAAAAGTGATGATGAGAGAACTCCTCCTTGTGGTACACCTTTTCTTAGTGTTCTCATTTTAGATTTGCAGTTTCTAAAATCTACATATGCTTGACGGCGTCTCAAATAGTTACACAACCAGCGCTTTATTATGCCTGGCAAATTGGTATTTAGGATATCGTTTAGTAGTGTTGCGTGCGACACTGTCAAACGCTTTTGATAGATCAAGATCGACTAAAATTGTGCTTGTACATGGCTGTTTGTGGCACAGACCATCGCTGATTTGATTTTAAATTTTGTGAAGGGCGGTAGTTGTGCTGTGTACTTTTCGGAAGTCATGTCATGTTGATGTGGAGCTAGAATGCAGGAGTTTGATATACTAGGTAGCAGAAGCGCTTCAATCAATTTTGCGATGGATGAGAAGAAGATCGGTCTGTATAACTATTTGTTGTTCGGGTTTTTCGGGTTTGAGAATAGGGCTAATTTTGGCTATTTTCCAATCATTCGGTATCTGGAGAGTATTTAGTGATGTATTTAGTATTGTTGTGAGGTAATTCACCCCCTTGGGTCCAATGTGTTTAAGCATGACAGCCGATATGCCGTCGGCTCCAATTAATTGCTTTTGAATGTTGTTCTAATTGCCTTTTCAACTTACATATTTGTAAACTTGATATTCTCAGTGGTCATCTTTGAGTTTTCGGAAGTGTCTGAGAACTGATCTAGACTCCTTCTTATGTTTACTAAGCTTTTCTATAAACTGTGAATTAAATTTGGAGGCACACTTCTTAGAAGTTTCTATACAAATATCATTGAAGGAGACCATACTATTACTTTCAGGCTTTCGAGGATGGGTTAACCCCTTTATAACTTTTCATAGGTTTTTACTGGATCCGAAGTTTGAATTACTCACTAGTTCTCTTCCTTTGTTCCTTTTGGGCTCTATTACTAATTTGTTTATTTGCTGATTGAGGTTTTGGATCCTGCGATCTGTTGGGTCTGTTTTACGGATGTCATCTCTAAGTACGGCCGTGGCAGATGCCTCAGGTGGGAAATTAGGTTTAAAATATATTGTATATATATTATATTCTACTGGTCGGGATGTAGCGCGCTTTTGCCTTGTTTAAAAATAGTTTACTGAAATCATTTTCAGTAGAGTTAGTAAAATTTCCCAGTCAGTTTTGTTAAAATTGATGTAGGACTGCTTCTCTGCTTTTACTTGGTTGATCGAACGACTTAGGGTGATTACTTTCACATCACTTGGAGTATCCGGATGTGTGTTCATGCACAATGTGTTTTGCTGCGTGCTTATGTTGATCTGTTGACTAGATAAATGGCAGCAGGGCGCTATAAAATGTTTACTCTATTGCTTGTGTGTAGATAGGTCTTAGAAATTTTTAAGGTGACACCACACTTTACAGCGGTTGCACTGGACGGATGTTGTGTTAGCCCTTAGAATTGGTTTACATACAGCAGAGTGCCATATTTTTGCTGTTGGTCCTGGATTTGTTTCGATACCGGCCATTATGAGAAGAATATGAAGCAGTGAGGCCAGTGACAGCTGCTTCCTTAACCAAAAAACGGATTGGTGGAGATTGCACTTTTCGTCGAAATTGTTGTGATAGTCCTTGGTCGAAAAAAAATCTTGAAAAGTTAGACCTGGGGTGCTATTTTCAAAACTTGAAGTATACTTTACAATCGAAATTGTATACAATTACAAAAAATTGGTATTTTGGGTAACACGAACACGACTACTTTTTAATCGTTTTATTGGTCCTGGCCTGGCTACTTCTGATAAATGAAGATTCTACAATTCGGCGGCAAAATCAATGAAATACATTATCTGCAACTGTTCTGACCTTGCATGGTCGTAGATACATAAAGTTTGGTCGAGGGAGACTAACTCTTCTCTAAATCGAGACATTACTCCAATCAAGCTCATCAACTGACAACTACGTTAACTGGTTTAGATTCAACCACATATCCATCCTACCGTGACATCGACGTTATCTGCTCTATAACTACATCAGCACAATAGATCTTTAGGTCGCAGTGCTACTCAAACTAGCTACTCAAACAGATCAGCTTCGATGCTATAAAAAGAGTTAAAACACAATTTATTTTATGAAAAAAAAACATTCAATCATAAAAATTTTTTCTCCCTTTTTATTTTAACCAAATATGTATTTAAATACATATTACAACAAATATTGTTATTTTTTTCACATTTAAAATACAAAAGGGTTATTATTCCCACAAGATTAAATGTGATTTATGAGTTACTAGACCAGTGAAAATAGCTTTTTGTGAGAAATCAGTTAGAACATGAAAACTATTGGATAAGGAAGAAAATATTGCGCAAATGATGAGTAATATAAATTAAAGGTGATCCGAGTTACGAGGGTGAAATGAGGTGAGCTTTTAGGGGTAGAAAATGGTTTTTCACAATTTTCAGCGAAACTAGACGCCTTTTATTACCTACAACCTTAAGTTGCAGGTAATAAAAAGGTTCATTTTTTCACACCATCTAAAAGTAGACGTTTCAACAAAAATAAAGATTACTGATTTTTTTAAAAAAAAACTGTTTTCAGCACAGGAGAATTTTCGTGTGAAAATGAGGTCCTTTTTTGGTTTAAAATCAAAATTAAACGTAAAAATAAATATTTCGATTCCAAAAAATTACAGCGTATTAGGGACATAATAAGGTATGTTTTCACCAAATTGTGTAAAAAAAATTTTGTTTGTGGGAGATAAAAATTAAAAACGAAAAGACCTTTTTTTCTTGGTTTTTTCTATTTTCACGGCAAATTTTAGGTTATGTGAAAGAATTCTAAAAAAGTTATAGGACTTTTTATTACCTACAACTTTTGCTTCAAACTTTTTTCGATAGAAGGTCTAGTTTTGCTGAAAATCGTGAAAAACTATTTTCTCCCCCTAAAAACTCACCCCATTTCACCCTCGTAACTCGGATCACCTTTAATTTATGTTTCCTATCATTTGCGAAATATTTTCTTCCTTATCCAAAAGTTTTCGTGCTGTTACTAATTTTTTCCATTTTTTCCTGTTTAAAGTATCTTCACTGGGTCTATACATGGTTTTTTTGTGTGGATTTTTATTGTTTTATTAAGGTAATTCTTTTAATTTTGGAAGGACAGGTAGGAAGTTAGGATTGATTGCATTTGATGGGGCTGCCGTGGGTGAGTAGGTATTTATAGGTGGGAGTAGTAGTAGTACATATTTAGACTTTTAAACTATATATTTTTTCTCTAATAATCAAAACCAGATTTCTTGAAAATGAAGAGCATTGACCTTTGAAAATTATACAAATTAACAAACAGTTTTTTCAAAATTAGGATTGTAGTAATTAGTTTAACCAACAAACCAAAATTTATAAAACAATAAAAATCCACACATAATCGTGCTGTGACTCATACCTATTTACTTGATCGTTTTCCGCATTGATGGTAACTAATTTCAAATCCATAGCGCTTAAACAGTTTTATGAAAACGAGATCCTTCAAAAATAGTTTTGATCGCTTATTCTATAAATCACTCACATTCGAAATCATATATAAGTTAGTTACACATTCGAAATCATATATATCCTAGAATTCCAAAACAGATTGTAGCTCGGGTTTTCTCGTTCTAGATATTTAATGTTTTGTCGTAAATATTGTCGCGTTAAGTTTTAACTATTGTGGTAAGCAGTTTGTCAAACAGTTACAAAACCATAACACATATTCGTTGATGATCTAGCTAAATATCCAGCATATTTTAAAATTGTGCAACTAAAGTAACAAAAATTAAAGAATTAATTTTATATTTTAAAATAATTCTTAAATTTTGGGTTTTATTTTGAAATTAATACTTGTGTTTTGGTCTCATTTTAGCCATTAAATCGGAATTCAACAGAAGGTAAGAACAAAAATACAAAACTAGAATTTAATCGAGACTATTATTCGCTGGCGTTAATATGACCGGTAAATTTTTACTGTGTAATTATTGGTTAACTTATGAAATAAAGTTTGTTATTGTAATAACAATAGTAATAGTTATAACTAAATTTAAATGTTTGTGGAAATTTCGATAAATAATTTTTTTTATTATAAAATGAAATTAGAAAATAATAAACGAACAATTTTAAAAAGTAAGTTATTAGGGTAGGAATCAATCTTTTTTCTACCTTAAAAATTAAACAATATATCGCCTATTAAATGTATAATTGTATTTAAAAATAAAATATTAATTCATTAATTTAGAATTAACTACAGTAATTATAAAATAATTCGGAATTATATTAATAATAATATAAATTACATATGACCTAATTAATATAAATTGAAATAGATGTTGGTCAATTTTAATTAATGTAAATTTTTAATGATTCCAGAGCTGGGCGAAGTAAATAAGTTAGATATATAATATTTATTAAGATTTAGTTTTTTATACTTTTAACAATAAATAAAAAAAATCAAAACAAATTACTTATAATTACAAAAACACGCACTCGATTATTTAATTAATTTTTTTATTGATTGTAGTTTTTAATCAATCTTTTGCTTTAACTGGACTGGCATTTTGAAGTAATACTTGTAACTGTTGTATCGAATGTTTAATTTATGTTGATGTTTTGATGATTTGTTCAATCCAGTTAACGCTTTCTCATGACAAAATCTTTTGCCATCATTATAAAAAAAGCTTAAGAGAACTATGTTCTTTATTCGAACAAAATGTGTGTTTTTTTCTTTCTAAAAAATAACATTGTTTACAACTATCTATGTATTTAGTCAATTTTCTATTGATCTCTATGCAAATCTGAAAGAGGAAGAAATTCAACGTAATTCTTTATTATCTCCTTGAAATTTTAGAATATTATTAAATCGTAATAAATAATCATCATGAGCTATAAAACATGATTAACTGACCTTTGTATTGACAACAGAATGAATAGTTAGAAGGTAAAATACGATGCGTAAGTTTAACAGTTACAGATCTTGCTGTTTCAACATTCCATATCAAACTTTTATTTTTATACAAAAGTTTGGACGAAACCTGTTGTGCCTTCACCGTTATATATTCATCAATAAATTGTTAAATCTTTCAGAACATTTTCTATATATGTGAAAATGTGCTTATCATTCCTGATGAAACATTCGCTCATAAATAAATATATAAAGTATCTCCGCAACTTATTTGTATAACAGTTATTAGTCTTACAATAAAAAAATAAAACTTTCAATCAATATATACATTTCCATTGGTTCTTAATGCCACATTTTGCTTAACTTTTGATCGAAACCTCTTTTAATAGCGTTTTAAAATTTTTTATATTTATAAAAGATATAATTACAAAAAAACTAACTGCTTAAATAATGTTATAAATAAATCAATATTGTCTAATTTAAATTATCTACAAATTTTTGATATAAGAATTGTTTTCAAAATTTTATAAAATTGTTTATTTGATGTTGATGAAGAAATTATATTAAGATAAATTTTGTGTTATTAATTTTATATATTTTTTAATCTTGTCAAATTTTGTGTTTTACAATCGAAGTGTACGCAAAACTATCCCTCCTATTTATATAAATATTTGTTAATATAATCGATTTTATTATTTGTAATAAACTTTATTTTTTTTATACACTATATAATATTCTGTCTCTTAGATAATTATAAAATCGTTAAACGTTTTCGTATCATCCAATCACGTTTTGAGTGTTAGGAAATGAAATATTAAATTCATTTATTATGCTTAATGATTTGCGTATCATTTGTGGTTTTAATTTGCAATTTTTCCTTTTTCTTGTTTAGTTACTTGATATGCATATTTTCTTATAATTGTTTCCTAATCCTGTCTATATCTATAAAATTCTTTCAATTTTTATTGCCTTTTATTAGAGATAGGTTACTGGTAACATGAGTGATGTATGTAATTTGTTATTTATGCTATGTCGTAAATTGAACGGTCGAATTCGTGTCATGGCATCTGTTTAGATTTAAAAAGTTTTGATATTTCTCTGTCACGAAAGACCTTGAGGTACATTTAATAGCGAAGCTCTTTGAATTGAAAAGACTTGAAAAAACTTGAAAGGTTTCGCCTCATAATCAAAACCAAATGTTGTTTTTTATTTTTTTGTTTAAATTTCACATACAACAATTATAGATTACCCTTTTTGAGATATAAGGCGATATAGGGATATTTGTTGAAATAAATTTTGTGGTTGTTGTAGTGACGGGTGTGGTGTTAATCCTCCATGTCCAGAATCGAGCACTCTGCACCTGCCCTTAGGCGGTACCACAAATCTGTCTTCGTCAGCTCGGTTGCATTATCAAGACAATTGAATAGGTGGTTTACATCTTGTGACGTGCCCGCACATACCGCACACTTGTTAATAATTTCAGTGTTAATTTTACTTATGTAGTTGTTTAAGATGTGTGACCAACCAGATCTTAGTTGTGCTGGAATGGATCTGGCGCTGCGATGTAGTTGGACAACTCGTCGGTAGCAATATGCGGTGGCTTTACATGTAGAACTCGATTTGCATCGTAGTTCCTTATTGTGTCATTAACAACTTTGGTGTGGAGTATTTTTAAGCCACTTTTATATGTAGTCTCGTCGAAGTTACCGAGGAGCACCTTGCTGTCCTTATGTTTGTAGGTGGTTCAATCGTTGATAAGGTGTCATTGTAAGGATGTTGCTCTTTGTGCCAGGTTCATAGATAATGATTAGTTAGCATTTCATTATGATAACGGACCGGCAATATTCCTCGAGAAAGTGATCACGGGTGGGCTATTAAATAAAATTCGTTTGCGATTCGCAAGGCTCCGTTTTGTGTTGTTTGTAATTTATTCCAGTGAGTGTCAGCCACCTGGGTATCCATATGGGTTCACCGTAATTTATAAATAGTTCTTCCTATCGGATTGTAAGTTGTAATTTCCTTATAATACAAAAAAAAATTGTCACATGTTACAATAGTAATAGATAAAAATATAGTCAATTTTTTTCCTCCAAATAGTTTAAGATAAGTCAAGTGTCTATTAAGAATTAGAGACAAGCAAATTGTAGCACTATTTGCAATAACTGCAACCAGAGTTAAAATAGAATAACCATCTTTCAGCATTTAGCATATAATCAGATCTAATGAAAGAAAAAGATTTCAGCACCGATTTACTTGATTGATCAAAGGTTTATCTATTCTTACCATCTCCGTGTAGTTTATCATACAGTTCCCTGTCTCCATAGAAAATACTACTTAACCGATTTGTATGATAGGACCTATCTAAACAAACAACGCATACAATATTTGAATTAAATTCATTAAAATTTGATGAATTTTGTTTAAACGTTTTCCCTTATTTTTAGAAATGTCCTTGATCATTCACTTGATTAAAGTCATTCGATATCTTTAAAAATATATTCTTAATTTGTGAGATGTAGAATATGTAGAAAACTATCAATGTAGAATATACATATTCCAATGACGTAGAAAAATACTCCACTAAAAATATTACACGCGTGACGCGAACAATCAAAAAAAAAATTATTTGATGATGAAAACTGTGCGATAGAATTAAATAAAAAAGAATTGTTCTACTTTCGGCAAATATGTCCAATCCGGCATTTTCAGATTAAGTATAGCTTTGTGTTAAGCTTAGATAACAAAAATCGAAAATTTTATAAAAACTAGCATTTCATAATTGCAAATAAAAAATGAAAAAAATATGTTCATTCCAAAATAAATAATATTAAAAATTTGCTATGTGAGATTTTCAAATTAGAGGCTTTTAAAATTATTATTTGCATTTGTGTAAGCCACTCATCTTAATGCTTTTGTTAGTGGTTTTATGCTAACAACATACATTCTACATTAATAATTATAAAGAAAATATGATTGGCTTGAGGAATTGTTTTCTACTTTACGTTTTCTTACATAATTTATTAAATGATTTTCATAATACAACAAATATTTACTCCAAAAAATCATTAGTGACTAAATTTTTTAACTACAATAAGATCTAATTAAGTTTCATATACATAAACTATTCAAAATTACAAAAACTAATATACATTTAGAATTAAATTAAAAAACTTTCATACTTAAATTAATAGTTAAAAATAAAAGCTAAAATAAAATGTTTATCAATAATTATAATGAGATTAAAAGACAAAGAAAATGTAAATTATTATAATATTGTTTTCAAAATATTTTAACCTATAACTTACCACAAATTAATATATAATTTTATATTTTATTGATTTACATTATTTTTGAAATAATTTGAAGTATTTTGTAAATAACTTTATTTTTTTTTGTAAATAGTAATTATCTAATCATATTAAAAATTTGATTTAAGATGTCAGCAAAACACTAATATTAAAAATTTGCGCAAGTGACAAAATTTAAAATTGATAGTTGTAATTTTTATTATAGATATAAATACAAACAAACCAACTAACTAACTAACACATTTTATTGATAGTTAATTTATTGATTAATATTTATTTTATTATTTTGTATCAATTAAATTGAAATTTGTAGATTCCAAGAAACTATATACATAACTGAATTGAAACCCTATAGTTTGTGCTATAAAATAAAATTACTTAAATTTGCTTGTATTAATTCCAAAAATGAAACGATAGTTTTAAATTTATTATTTTTCAAGAAAAATATATCAATTTGATTATGCTTGCATTTGACATTTTAATAAATGATAACAACTTGTGTGACCTTTAGTAATTTAGTTATATGTTAATTTTGTCCGATACAAAACTATATACATAAAATTTACTAAAAATGATAGTTTTAAAAGTAGATGGATTGATCTCATTTTTTTACAATTATGACATAAACGATGGTAAACGCTAATAAAAAAGTAGTTGTAACTATCAGCATATTTTTATGGAATACAAGTTTTCTTATTATTGTGTTCACAACACAACACAAAAATACCGTTTAAGATATGTTTCACAACAGTTGCTTTGATTCGTTGATTGATGAATATTTGTGGTTTGGAGTCACCCGAGACTATTAATTTCAGTAAAAAATTCCATTTACCTGCATTTCGATTATAGAAACCCTTCTTCTTGGCAGTGTAAGTATTGGCAGCGGGAGATCACGTTAGTTTTGCTTGTCATACTAACCAACTGAGGAGTAAAATGGGACTCTGCATAAGTTTGGGCCATCGTACATCCGATTTCGTGACGATGTTTATAAAAAACAATGAGATCCGAAATAGCGCTACGGTGTTGTCAACATAAAGCTATGTAGCAAATGTCGACATATCAGACGCTGAACCCGACTATTGGAATTTAAGTAGTATAGATAAAATCAAAAATAACTATGGTTTTAGAAAAATTTTCAAGTATTTATTATTTTTGTTATTTTCCAAAAAAATTCTAACATAGGGTGACTTTGATATCAAATTGCAAAAGTACAGATCACTTGATATGAACGGTTTTATATAATTGAGTGACCTATCGAAATACACAGAAAAATTTTTTCTCTACGACAGCATTTTTGGCAATTTCCCACATAACACGAAAGTGCCAACCTTACTCTAAAACAAGCGTTTTTTTATTCTATTGATTTTTTAAGAAGTGCATCTCAGGTCAAAAATTGTAATTTTCTAACATTCAGTGGTGCGTTTTATAAATAACAATTTTTATTAATTTTAAATTTTTACTGGAGTGTAAATAAAATTTATTCAAAATCAAGAAAAAGTATAACATGATGATCTTACTCCGAAATCGAAATATAAATATTTTCTTTCAATTGCTCACACACTTAATTTTTATTTTAAATTTGATGATTTCTTTCGTTTTAAAAAAAATAATGAATTATTTATCTGAATATTTTGTTCAATTATGCAAGTATTCTTATATTAATAAATAAAAAGAACGAAAAAGTTCTAATTTTCTTCTTCTGGGTTATTGAGGAATAAGAAAATAAAAATATGATCGATTCCAAAAGAGCGAAATATTGGGTATACAACAAGTTCTAATCGTTTTTTTTGCTAAATTTAAAAAAATGTTTATGTAGAAAGTAAAACTTTATTTAATCAAAATAATTTCCATCTGAATCTACAAGCTTCTCCCATCTTTCGGATAATAAACAAATTCAGTGCATGAAAAACAGACCTGTGAATACGGCGGTGTGGGTAGAACTCCCATTGCTACCCTTCCAGCTAGTTAACAACAACAACATTAATTTGGGCCTAGCGTTGTCATGTAAGAAAATCAACTTATCGTGGCGATTGTACCATTCAGGTCGTTTTTCGCTCACCGCTTTAAACGCATCAGTTGACGTCGGTAACGTTAGCTCGTGATTGTTTCGCCAGGTTTAATTGCTCAATACACCACACCTCGTTAGTCACACCAAATAGAACCATTACCTTCGATTCATGAATAACCGGCATTGGCGCCGACCGCCCAGACTCGCCTGGGTTGCGCCATGCCAGTGCAAAAAAATTTGGATTTCAATCAAAAAGGAGGGCAAGATTACTTTAACTTAGGCTCGAGTGGATTTTTTTTATTATCTTTATCGTAAATTAAGAAAATTTAGTAAAAGGGACAGTTTTGATCGTTTATCTTATAAGCACATAGGAAATAAAGCTAAACTTAAAAAAAATAGAAACATTTTTTGTAAAACATTGCAATTTTGTATGGATTTTGCTTTTTTCAAAGGCCTGTATCTTGGCCCCCGGGGTTGATATACAACTCGTTTTGGTTTTATTCGCTTCAGTGAGTGATTCTATATCAAATAAAAAAAAATTCTTGGCGCCTAAGTAAAAGTAATATCCCCTAAAGGAGTTTTTCGGAGAACCGAAAAAGAAGTTTGGGCTTCTCGCGGTTAAAAAGGCGTCAAAAAACTCAAATTAGAGTCAAACTGCAACCCTGAGTCAGCATGAAACAAGCAATAGCGCTGTCAGCGCCATTGATTGCAAAAATCATTAGAACTTATTATTAGTATACCCAATAAAAACTTAAAAAAACATGAAACAGACAACGACGATAACACTTAGTGGTAAAAAAAAGTCTACAATACCGCCGTTGTAACCACAACAAAGAGAGCGTGATAAGCTGTAAAAAATTGCAGATTTTCCAATTCTATTATCCAAATATTGAAACTCATAAAACTATCTAAACACTTTGAAGTTAAATGAAAATTAAGTGGGCAGCTCAAAGAAAATCGAACCTTAGAAAATTCTCAGTGCAAAATCTAATTAGTAAATAAATACCGAAATAATTCATTATCAAAAACAAATTAGGAAAAATTATTTTTGCAATTTCGAATCACAATTCAATGTATTTCGATATTGTCAATAATATCAAAAAGTGAGATTTTTCCGCACTGTTTTATTTTTCCGCTCTGTTTCATAGAAAATTGTCTCCATGCTAAGTTGATAATAGAAATATTACTTATATTTTAATATGAATGTTGATAAATTTGGTTGCAGAATAATTTTGTTTAATTGTGTTTTCGGAATTGCAAAAAACGTTGTGTGCAACTCGTATTACGACGCGTGCGGAAAAAATTCACTTTGTGCAACTAGATACACAAAGTACTATTATAATTTAGTACCATTTATTCAATGTATTCAGTACAATTTGATTTGTCCATATATCACTGGTTTCCATACATTAAATCACTGGTTTCCATACATTAAATCATCCTAAAAAAATCAAATTTTCTTCATGCAGCAATCATTCTTTTGAGCATCAAATAGTATTAAAAGGAAAATGATACTCAATTTGACGAAACAAATTTTAAAAGTGTGCAAAAAGAGTTCGAAAAAGATTTTGTTTTTACTACAAAATGAATATCGACGCAAAGCGCAAAAAACGTTTCATTGCAATAACCAACCTTGAAAATAATTTTTTTTGTGCCGTATTCATATAGGAACGTGGGCTGTTTAAACGTGTCCGTCACTTGTATTAATTTCATCAATTCTCTCAATTTTATGGTTGCGTTGAGGCCTTTGTTTTTCCAATTTATCAACTATAATATTAGTTGACTATCGGTTAATTGGTAAACCTAAACCAGTGTGTTGCTGGTTGTTAATGTTTTGCTTAGAAACACTTTGACCTAAATAGAAGTCGGTAACCCAGGTCCTCCGAGTTCGAAGTCCAGCATGCTAACCATTCCATTAGGCCCTTAGATTATAAAATACAAAGGATAAGTAATATCTTTTTAAGTTGAAGTTATTTTTATTTACATAAAGTAGTGTGCGATTTTAACGTGATAGTATTTGCACTGAAAAAAACACAGTAGCCTAGAAATTTAAATATCATCGAGGTTTTCCCTTGCTTGACCAAATATGCTTATAAAATACAGACTTATGTAGAAATTTTGTATTTAACATTTTTACCGATTGGAGAATGACCAACCTTATTCAATTTTATTTTATGTTTGTCAAAAGTATTTCGATTAAAATAAAACTGATAATATTAAAACTGAAAATTTGATCCTAACTAAAATTTTATCATGTACGCTTTGGTTTTGTTTTCATTTAAACTAAATTTAAAATGAAATGGATATTGTTTATATGGTTTACTGTTTCAAGTTTTGTTTTAATTTAGAATGAAATTAAAATGAAATATATATTATTTGGCAGTTACTTCTTTCTGGCAATAGAAGAATAATAATATATTTTTTTTCTATAAATGGAAAGAGATAAAAATGCTGCAGGGACCCTGTATTTTTGTATTTATTTTTACAGGAACCTTTTCTTTTGTGGAAATTATTTTCAATGCAAAATTGAAATTTAAAAAATAGCTTCAATTTTTTTTATAGTTTTATAGTATATTACCCTGTATATTTTATAATCTAAGATTAGGCCATTCAATAACAAATTTTTTTTTGATTTATTGATAATAAATTTTATTTTCAAGGTTGCTTAGAATTGCAATAAAAATTTTTTGCGTTTCCTCTCAAGTTGTCGAAACTAGTTACACGTAAATGCTTTGTAGCCGTCGATATCAATATTTCTTTCAAACAAAAAAAAGTTGTCATCGTTTATCCGAAATTATTTGTCTATCTCAAAAATAATTATGGATTCTTCCACTGATACAAAAAGTTAGAACAAAGTTAATTAACTTGTTTATACAAATTGTTTTGGATATGAATAACAGGAACAAAAAATGAATGACTTAACTATTACAAAAATCAAAGTTAAGAACATTACCTAAAAATGTTTTTAAAACAAATCGCTTAGAGCAGACCAATGTTAAATACCACACCACGAATTGATCTAAACCCCAAATCAAAGAATCAAACATTTTTCCATTTAATTTTTTCCTTATGCTTTTTTCTCGCGTAGGAATCGCTATATGTTCCACAATGGTAAATATAAGCGATATTAATTACAAAATATTAATTTTAAAAGCGATAACACATTCACATTTATTTTTAATAAAATGTGTTGTGTAGTAGGTGATACGATACGAATTACGATATGTGTCACAACAACACATAAAACCTTTTAAGATCACAGTCCCACAATAACATACATTCTAAGGTGGCACATTTTATCATGCTTACTTATTATTCAAAGACTCTAAAATGATTTGAAAATATCACAACCTACCTAAGACAATAATAAATGTAACACAAAACATAATTATAGGCTAGAATCAAACCTAGTGCGATGTCTTGAAAATATGGGTTGATAAGTTTCCACAGTAAAAAACTATGATAAGGTGGTGGGAACCTGAATAACGTTTATTTTAACTTATACCGACGTCAAAAATGTCATGAAAATAAATAAATTAATTAGTTTTAACATATGAAATCTATGAAATAACATAGTTAAGCATATATGGATAAAGGGTAAATGTTATCTCAAGCTTGAATTATTTGTTCTTACAACAACCCACTATCCGAACAAGTACTTGCTACCAACCGCTCTATTCAAAATCTATTCTCTACTATATGTCGAAACACGTGAAGAAAAGTTGTGTATTTCTGCAATGAACTGAAAAATCATAATGGTTTGAAAACACGTAGACTGTATAAAATTACCTCGTCTGTATGAATTTAATAACAAAATAAGTTTTGAAGGTTGATCTATTTGCCTTGTGCTAATCAATTTTTGTATACTGGTTTTGTAATTTGTATATATTGACAGACTTTCGATTAACGTTTAAACCTAGTGTCGATGTTGTGCTGCCTGATATTCAACTGCTAAATCATATAATGGTCATATCCATTACAAATATCAAAGTTTTGTTTAAATAATTGTTAGAAAGAAAAACTATACGACTTCGAGTAGAATGAGCACTGCTATAAATATCACCGTACTAATAATCTACTTCATTTATAATCAAAATTGGAATTGATACCTTAATATAATTTTTTAGGACTGATTTTTTGTTTACAATAAATTTTCTCATTTATTAAAATCTTAACTCACATAGTTTAAAATACGACGAGGATCAGCCTTAATAGGATGAAGTTTCAATGTCCATCATAGCTGAAACTTGTAGTAAGTCTGATGATCCGAGAAGTTGTAATATTTAATCTTATCGAACGCATCTATCCTTAAGTTAATCGAATGCATTGCTAATGCAATTTAAAACCACCAACACATTTTGTGTACATACTTTATAGTTATAACTAAACGTTTGTTTATCTAAAGTTTATCTTTATACTTCGCCTTTTTTTCTTTTATTGATACGTTTTATTTATTTTCGTTTTATTAATTTAACCAAGATAATATATATGTGATAGTTTAAAAATAATAAAATAAAAAATTTTTACAAAACGAAATATATATAAACTTAGATATGTTATAGTAAATTAACGTCAAATAATATTAAATCAAGTTATAATAAAACAAAGTTTAGTCATTAAATTTAGAAGAAAATGATCAAAATCAAATAAAATCGTTATAATTTTAGATATTCTACAAACATTCCATACATAAATCATAAAATAAAATTGATACCGAAACAATAATTAAATATAAATAACTAAAGACAAGGAAAATGCATAACATAAAATAAAATAATAAAAATAAATTTATATATTCGCTTTTTGTATATTTTTATATTTCTTACTGTGTACTATAATTTTTAGTTTTTTAATTAATATTGACTAAAAAGCAATCAATATTTAAATATTGCAAATTTTTATATTATTTCATTTTTAATCTAAAAAATTTAAAAGAACACAAAAAAATTAAATAATATTATTAAAAATAGTATGAAAAAATGTTAAATAATGAATGATTCAATGAATACAAAATAAAAATAATTTAAACATTTTCAAAGTATAATTAAAAAACCAATATTAGTATTAAAGTGATTACTAATTAATTGAACAACATATTATATTTATTGCTTTTGGATATGTGTACACATCATAGAAAATAAACATTTAACATTTAATTATAATCTTAGTGTTTTTCTTAGTCTCTGTGAAGATAATGTTTTAATATGAAAATATAGAGGGGGTGAAATCTCAAGCTCTGAGATATCAAGATTTCGGCTTTGGTTAAGGACTTTGATATAGTTTTCGGCATAAAACTTTTATGAGGACATTGTTTTTAGTTTTGGGCAGCGATGTATATCAAACATAAAACTCTTTGTAAAAGCACAGGTATTTTATCTCTATTTAGAACTTTATTTCAAAACTAACACGAAGCATCAATTCGTCGCCGGAAAATTATAACAGATCATAAATTAACATAATTTAGTGAAAAAATGATACACTCAGCAAACTACTCAAAAACCTCTTGTTGATACCTCAACAGATATATTTTTATCTGTTGAGGTATCAACACCTCTTCATTTAGCGTTTCGAGAAAATACTACAAAATCACAAATTCATATTCCTTTCAAAATTCCAAAAATATTGTAAAAATTAAATAAAATAAAATTTTTTTCAAAATTCTAAAAATATTGCAAAAATTATTATAAAATCAAAGATTAAAACTTTGTTCAAAAATTCTAAAAATTTTACAAAAATTATAACAAAATCAAAAACTGAATCCAAAAATATCCCAAAAATTAGAATAAAATCAAATATTTTAACTTTTTCTAAATTCTAATTGTTAAAAATTCAAACTTTTTCCAAAATTCTAAAAATATTGCAAGAATTATAACAATATCAAAAATTGAAACTTTTTTCGAAATTCTAGAAATTATAAGAAAATCAAAAATTTAAACTTTTTCGAAATTCTAAAAACATTCCAAAAATTCTTATAAAATCAAAAATTCAAACTTTTTTCAAAATTCTAAAAATATATATACAAAATTCACAAATTCAAAAAACTCTATTTTTTTCCAAAATTCTAAAAATATTGCAAAAATTATAACAAAATCAAAAATTAAAACTTTTTTCAAAATTCTAAAAATCATTTTTTTGACACACTTGACAATATTTTTTTGACAAACTTATAATTCTCAATAATAATAATTTCATTATATTTCATTCCATACAAATAACTAATTTTATTTTTTTCTATAAAAATAAATGAAAATCATTCTTTTGACACACTTGACATTTTTTTGACACACTTGACATTTTTTTTTTGACACACTTGACATTATTTTTTGGACAAACTTATCATGCCATAATTCTCTATAATAATAAATAAATCTCATGTCATACAAATAATTAATTTTATTTTTTCAAAAAAATTGGGTAAAAAAATAAACAAACCGAAGTAAAATCTTTCTTTTGACACACTTGACAATATTTTTTTGACAAACTTATATTGCCATAATTCTCAATAATAATAAAATTTAATGTCATACAATTAATTAATTTCCTTTTTTCACAAAAAATTGTGTAAAAAAAAATGAAAATCATTCTTTTGACACACTTGACAACATTTTTTTGACAAACTTATAATGCAATAATCTAGATTATGGTCTCACATACCAATCCCGACCATCAAGATTTCTCCGAAGTTCAATGTTCCTACTTGTAATCACTTAAAATGAACGTTTTCTAAGCAAAAAATATGCAAATTTTCTTGTTTTGACACACATGCGGCATATTTATCGAACACATCGTCCTTTCGGCGCTTACCATACCTATTTTTTAATATCAAAAATTTTTGAATTCCCTCCAGCCATTTTCTAGATCTCGTCGATTGTGACGGCCGGCCGGCCGGACGGCCGGCTGACAGACACACATTTTTTTTTACTTTTTTAGAATCAGTAGGTCCTAAAACGCTGAGAAATGCCAAAAAGGGTAAGAATTTCACTTTTGGCTCATGAATGCAATATTTAGGTTTTTTCAAAACCGAAGTAATTGCTATCCAGAGATATATTCCCATTATAGATTGTAACGTCCGCTATATTCGCCTAAACAACAATAAAACCAATTCATCTTCTTTTTCTAATTCAATAAAAGTTTATTTCATTAGTTTCAGTTCATTTTTTTTACATTAATAATCATTTTAAAATTTTCTAATACTTAACGGCTAGTTAAATTTCGAATATACTATAAAAAAACAAACGAACGTACTCAATTTTATTTCCAATTCTAACGAACAGATGTCGTTACTAATTTTTGCTGAATCTTTGGTGTTACACGATTTGATATTTTCATTAGAAGATGTCAAAAGGAAAAAATCACATTTTTTTGGATTGATGAGGTTTCGATGTTAAAAAGTTTGATTTAAATAAAAATTCATTCCGGTTTTAGTTTTTCAAAAGATCACATCTAGTCAAAATTTGTTCATGCAATCATGTTTAGAAAAAATAAGTTCATTGATAATTATATCAGAAACAAATTTTTGTAATGCTATATAAAAACAAAAAAAATGTTTTATGAAAGTTTGAATAGTGTGTTTTTAATTATAAGTGTCTAGAATTAAAAATAAAATAATAAATTGATACATATCAAAGATTACGTTTGATTTATTCTAAATGTGAGGATCAAATGCATATATTACACACAAATGAACATTTTAATATATTTACAAATAATTTAATGAGAAAATGTAAGCAAGCTATAAAACTATTTAAGGAAGTGAATTAAAAGCTATATTTCCAAATGGATTTTTTGCTGGTGATCAATTTCGTATAACAAAATCAGATGCTGCTGAGTTTTGGAAATTAAACTTTGGTAATAGGAAACTATACTGGAAGTGAAAGGGGTCCACCAATCAACAGTTTATTTAAGGTATTTTAGATTCAAGATATATTAATTTTTGTTTAATTATTTTTTCCTTTGGAATGTTAGGATAAAGCTAACAAATAATAAGAGATTCCCAAATTTAAGATTCGTGCAGGGACAATTCGTATCCCGGGAGTAATCTCCTTTGTTTTATTTTGTTTTGTTACTATTGGTATAAAAGTCCAAGCTATTATATAGCTACTCGTAATAACTGGCAGCCGAAACAAAGACCTGGGGCTTTGTAAGGGTTTTTTTTTATATTTGAATTATATGAGTAAATAATTAATGATTTTGTATATTTTTGGCGCAGTTTTAGGCGTTGGTTGTCAAACCGGTTTGGTTTGGCAAAGATATTCATATAATATTATTATAAATTTTTGTAATTTTTGGGTAAAACCAGTATTGGTTTTTTTTGTTGACATATTTTTGGATGATGCAATTAATTTATATATGAAATTAATTGTATGTTTTTTTTGATTATGGTTAGATTTAGTAAATGTTTAGCTAGCTTTTTTCAATGCACACATACGCGATCCCCATATTCGTCATTGGTTTAATGTGAGTTACAATTTCGAGGTATTGATTTATGTATTATTCACACTATGGAGTGGATGTCAATGGAACATGTCTCATTACAGTTCTGTAAACTTTTGAACTTATACGGAAATGTTGAAATATTTTTATTTGGCTAATATAATGTTCATTTTTGGCCAAAACGACTCCTATTGCGGTACGCCTTATTAGATTTTATGATTTGTACAGGGATTGTTTTGTGTATCTCATATATATATATACAAAATAATTTATGTCAAACCTGAAATCTAGGTAGGTTTCCTATTGCAACACAATTCGTTTGGCGAAAGAATTTTTTGTGGTTAAGTCATGTTTTTATGAGTTTTAGGATGTTATTAACGTAATAAAAGTTAACATAGACCAAACAGTTTTTCAACAATTTTGTATAAGTTTAAATCTTTCGTCACTACTTTCAAAGTATTATTGGTCTGTGTTTATAGAAGTATAATTGAAAATAATTAATTCCCATTAGCTTTATAGAGTGAGCCGGATCCAGATCAATATCTCCACATTTGTCATCATATTGATCCGCTGACGTACGTATACATATCTCGTATGAGTCCATTTTAGTTACCACTATTTTTAAAATTATTTTTTATTGCGATTAATTTAAAAAAATAAGATAAATATAGAAATAATTATTTTTAGCTAACATTTATTTTTGTTTTGAATACAATAAATAGAGCGATGAAAATTTGACCTGAACAAATATATTAGAATTAATAACTTAAAAATTAGTAAGCTTAGTTTTAAATTTAAAATAATCGTAATTTTTTTTATAATGTAAATTACCAATTTATTATCTAGTCTGAAGATTAAATTTAATTAATTTCATGTAAAACCTTATTAACACATATTATATATTTCATGTTTCGATTTAGCATTTTTAAATAAGAAATTATTTAGATTATGGATAAGTTATGTATTATTTACTTTATGTTAATGTATAAATTCTTCTTTCTCAGCGGTAGGCCTAACAAGCCATCCATGGGGCTTCTCCCCTTAACGTTGATGACGTTCTTAGATCGCCTATGACCATCGGGGTTATGCGATCGAAGAACATTGGTTTCTTCTCTTCATTCGGCGAGGGAGTTCTCAGGGACGAGGAGTGGTGTTGCTGTGTTTGTACTTAGGTGCAAACCAGTAGTACCATTCTTTGCTCAGAGGCTTCTTCGGTGTAATGAAGAGAAGAACCAATTATACATTGCTTTCAGGATCAGAGGCTTCACCTCATACAAATTCAAAACTTACCATTTTTTTTTCCATTTAGCTTGCAATATAAACAGTTTTTCATGGAGTTTAGGTTTTGAAGTCTGGTGCTCGGGAGCGTTCTTCAACTTTCGCATTAGGTTTAGTTGTAATTTATTTGTAGGTTAAACAAGCACAACTGGGTCAGTAGAAATGGACCTAGGGTCTAATCGTGACAGTTGTGATTGTTTTATTAGGTTGGGGAGAAACTGTTCTGTAGAATCTGGTCGTTAGGGGCTTTTCTAGTCAGTTCTCACATGCATTGTTGGAGTGGGCTCGCGAACGCGGGAATTCAAATTTAAACAAAATGGATATTGTAACCATACTTACTTTTTAAATTGTCTCCAGACGAATCTTGATTTTGGGAATCTCTTATCTTATTAAATAAAAATAAAATAAATAAAACAAATTTTTTTGAAAATTAAATAAATAAAATTTTTATTAAATAAAATAATTTTCTTTAGAATTAAATAATTTTAGGTAACTAAATAAATAAATTTTTTTAAATACACACTACATCAAGATATAACTAAATATTTTTTATTTTTCTTAAAAATAAATCAATATTTCGAAGTTAAGACGGTGCATCCGATAAATAAACATTCTTTTGAATATTTTTTATTTTTCAATTTTTTTTTTAAAAATAAATAAATATTTTTAGGGGTGCTATCGTCAATAAATAATTTTAGGTATATGATTAGTTCTGAAATTTCAGTATATCTGAAATTAAATAAATAAATTATATCTTTATATACAATATTTTAGGAATTTTTGTGAAAGGTAAAGCAAAGATTAGGTACGACGGTGGTCTTTTTGTTCTTTTACGAAATTTGGTTTTTACAAAAATTTTTTGTGTTTTTGAATTGGGCGTTCGTTGTTTTTTTCCGTTTTTGCGTTTTTCATTTTTCCATCGTACTAACTACATTTTTTGTTGGGAATTGGTTTTGGTGTTGTTGTTAGCGAGTTCATAATTTTACGGGTTTTACCATCAAAATGTCAAACCAACTAGACGTTGACCATCCGTTCTATGGTTTGGAACCCACCGAACTACAGATCGAATGTCTGGTTCGGGGTGTGAACTTCAGGGGGAACAATTGGGCAGAGGACTTTGCAATACCACAATTGGGTCCATCACTCCAAGCTGAACACATACACAATAGTCCAGCATTAGTACAACCGCAATTATCATTAAATTATCCATCAGTACCACAGGTACAACCACCACCATTATATCCACAAGCTCCACTTACAGCACCACCACCATACAACCAACCTCCTCAGGTATGGCGTGACGCGGCTCCAGCGTTAGCACCAGTGGAGTACCGAGGGGTTCATGGGAACAATTTGAGTCGTTATGACTCAAATTGGGTTCCAACCTTCACAGGAGATGGTCACTCTCCTGATGTTCATGAGTTTGTTCACAGAGTGGAGGCGGCTGCCAGGAGGGACCGTGTGAATTGGGACGACCTTAGGTCTATCGTTCCACGGTATATCAAGGGAGCTGCCGACAGATACTATCTGAATTTAACTCATGAATATGAGG
Organism: Diogma glabrata; assembly: GCA_963693315.1. NCBI lineage: Eukaryota > Metazoa > Arthropoda > Insecta > Diptera > Cylindrotomidae > Diogma > Diogma glabrata. The sequence continues at coordinate 119,677,454 of OY856187.1, forward strand.
TGGTGACCTATCCAGTGCTCAGGGAGGGACTCCTACAAACCTTCGGTACGCTCACTGATGATAAGGCGATCATGCGAGTTCTTCTGAACCGCAAACAAAAGTCAAAGGAGAGCGTGTACGAGTATCTGGTGGAGATTGGTTCGTTAAATCGTCGTTTAGCACGTCCATTTGCTGACCGTGAAATGCTAGAAATTGCTCGGGAGGGACTGAGTGTGGAGCTCCAAAACGCTACTCTAGCTGCAACAATACATTCAATTGATGAACTTCGGACTTTATGTCAGAAGTTTGAACGGTTGTGGTCCACACCAGTTCCGACCAGAACATCAAATTTAAGAATTAGCAAGCTACAGCAGGTGGATGATTATGAGGTGGATGTGGAACTAGATCGAGATGGATATATTGAAACGATGGATTCAAAACAGCCCGAACAACAGCACGAAGAAGGCGACGAGGGATGTAGCGACGCAGGACGATCGGCAACCACCAACGAAACCCAAATAAAATCATCGAATACATTTAATTTCCCATCATTACATCGAACGTATTTTAGACGTCTGGAACGTAACATCAGATATTGGAGGATGAGGAAATTATTTCGCAAAGCTTGTGTTTCATCTATCCTTTCAGAAACAAAGGATCCTCGGCCGCGATTGACAATTAAGATTTTGGAAAAACATATTTCAGGACTATTGGATAGTGGAGCGTCAATCACAATACTTGGAAGAAATTCCTTGGAATTATTGGAAGCAGCAGGTACAACCTACCGTAAATACACTTCGTGTATTCGTACGGCAGATGGTACTGCAAATAAAATTTTGGGTTACATAGAAGTTCCAATAACCGTGAATGGCTCCACTAAACCAATGAGGTTTCATATTGTCCCTGGATTACGAGAAGAGCTCTACCTGGGCATAGATTTCTGGGAGAAATTCGGTATTGTTCCTTCTTTTGTTAGTGAACTGACTCGTACAGAGCCAATGACTTTAAATACACACAACCTCACCACTGATCAGCAACATGAACTGGATATGATCAAGGATTCTTTCCCGTCATTTGAAGTGTCTGGGCTCGGAAAGACTTCTTTGGTTGAACATGTCATCGATGTTGGTGATAGTGCACCTGTTAAACAGAGGCACTATCCCACACCGCCGGCTGTTCAACTAAAGGTCTATGCCGAACTTGACCGAATGCTTCAAATGGGCGTGATCGAAGAGAGTAACAGTTCTTGGTGCTCGCCAGTGGTTTTGGTACAAAAAGAATCTGGTAAAAACAGATTATGTATTGATAACCGTCGTGTCAATTCACTAACGAAAAAGGACACTTACCCACTTCCCTTGATTGATGGCTTACTAGGTCGTCTAAATAGCACAAAGTACATTTCAAGTATTGATCTCAAAGATGCTTTCTGGCAGATTCCTCTGGCAGAAGCATCTAGAGACAAGACAGCCTTCACAGTGCCTGGTCGTCCATTGTATCAATTCCGGGTTATGCCCTTTGGATTGTGCAATGCTCCCCAGACAATTTGTCGGCTAATGCACAAAGTGATACCACATCAATATCACGAAAATGTCTTTGTTTATTTAGATGATCTATTGGTAGTCTCTTCCACGTTCCAGGAACATATGGAATTGCTGTCCAAAGTCTCTTCATTGTTAAGAGCGGCTGGGTTAACCATAAACCTCAAGAAAAGTAAATTTGTTCTGAGAGAGGTGAAATACTTGGGATTTTTGGTTGGTGAAGATGGTCTTCGAACAGACCCTGACAAGGTAAGAGCTGTAGCAGAGTATCCAGCTCCATCTACAGTAAAACAAATACGGAGATTATTGGGAATGGCTGGTTGGTACCAACGTTTCATACCAAATTATGCAAGCGTGGTATCACCAATTACAGATTTATTGAAGAAGAGTTCGGGGAAATTGAAATGGACATTAGAAGCGCAAGCTGCTTTCGAAAATTTAAAACGATTGCTGACTACAGCACCAGTATTAGTAAACCCTGACTATAATAAAGAGTTCTTTATTAGATGCGATGCGAGTCTGACAGGGATAGGTAGTGTGTTGTATCAGGTTGATACTGACGGACAAGAGTGTCCGATAGCCTTCATGTCGAAAAAACTGAACAAAGCTCAGAGAAATTACTCAGTTTCTGAGCTTGAATGTCTTGCGGCAATTCTGAGTGTGAAGAAATTCAGGGGCTATGTTGAAGGTCACCGATTTACGATTGTGACTGATCACTCAAGTCTGAAGTGGCTTATGTCACAGAAAGACTTGAGTGGTCGTCTGGCTAGGTGGAGCCTAAAACTCCAACATATGGATTTTACCATTGTCCACCAAAAAGGTACCCAAAATAAAGTCCCTGATGCTCTATCTCGTCTTTATGACGATACACACGAAGAATTGACGGAAGCATTAGTACATCACATTAATGAAATTAAAATCGACAATGAAGGTTATCGGCACAACGAATATACGGATATGATAGCTAAAGTTCAATCATCTCCTAAGGACTTTCCATCAGTTAAAGTCATGGATGATAAGCTATACATACGTATTGAGCCAAGACCTGATGCAATACCCAACGATGTTCCTGTGTGGAAACTCTGGGTACCAAAACCGATGACTTCAAACATGATTCAGAAACATCATGATGATAGTACTGCTGCTCATGGAGGTGTTAAAAAGACTTTAGAATAACTTCGACGTCTTTATTATTGGCCGGGCATGGCGTCGCAGGTACACAACTATGTTGTGTCCTGCGACACATGTAAACAAACAAAAGCCACGAATCAGATATTGCGTCCTCCGATGCAATATCAATTCGAAACAGCACGTCCATGGCAGAGAGTCTATATAGATTTTTTGGGACTGTACCCTCGTTCTACACTTGGGAATACGGTGTTATTGATAGTTCTGGATCATGCTACGAAGTTTGTACTACTGAAACCACTTAGAAACGCAACTTCACCGAAGGTGAATGCTTTTCTGAGGAATGAAGTGTTTCTTACATATGGGGTACCAGAGTTTCTGCACAGTGACAATGGCAAACAGTTCACTAGTAGGAACTTTCAAAATCTTTTGTCAGATTTCGGCATTAAGCACATTAGGACCGGTGTCTATAGTCCTCAAAGCAACGCGTCAGAGCGGGTCAATAGGTCAGTTCTAGCAGCAATTCGAGCGTTCATTAAAGGTCAACATACCAAGTGGGACTCACAAATTGGTGAAATCGCATATGCACTGCGGGCTGCAGTACATTCAGCTACCAAGTACTCACCGTACTATCTATTATTTGGTCAACATCCAATCTCGGATGGACATACTTACCAATTGTTGAGATCACTACACCAGCTTGGTGAAGATGCTGGTGAGGAATTAGAACGCTCTGATCATTTGACTCTGCTCAGGAACCGGGTTCAGCTAAATTTAAAAGCAGCTTTCAAAAAATCGCAACATCAGTACAACCTGCGATCTAAATTACGGACTTTTCAACCACAACAACGTGTGTTTGTACGGCAACATCATTTGAGTGACGCTACAAAAAAATTCTCGGCAAAATTGGCTCCAAAGTTCTTACCTGCAATGATTAAGACTAAGATTGGAAATGTACTCTACGAGTGCACAGATATGAGCGGTAAGAATCTTGGAGTCCATCACGCGAAAGACATCAGGGAATGATGTCTTTTCGTTAGGTAGGGTCTTTCCTCTGGCTGGTTGTCGTCTCTGGGGTTCACATCTCCCGTGTCATGCTTACTGGTTGTATCGGGGTGTCCATAGTGCTGACGTTCGGATGGATGGTCGGTCTCAGTACTCAGTGAAGTTCCTAGGGACTTCATGAGTGTTGGAACCGGTCATCGGTCTTGACGCCAGTGACTGTGGGTATCTCGATCCCAGATACAGATTAGTTGTGGGAAGTAGTTCGCTGGTTTCTGACGTAGAGGGGGTGACGACGTTTTTGTGATTTCAAGGGTAAATATCTTGATTTTTACCTTGAATTCATGGTGTAACGTCCGCTATATTCGCCTAAACAACAATAAAACCAATTCATCTTCTTTTTCTAATTCAATAAAAGTTTATTTCATTAGTTTCAGTTCATTTCTTTTACATTAATAATCATTTTAAAATTTTCTAATACTTAACGGCTAGTTAAATTTCGAATATACTATAAAAAAACAAACGAACGTACTCAATTTTATTTCCAATTCTAACGAACAGATGTCGTTACTAATTTTTGCTGAATCTTTGGTGTTACACGATTTGATATTTTCATTAGAAGATGTCAAAAGGAAAAAATCACATTTTTTTGGATTGAATGAGTTTTCGATGTTAAAAAGTTTGATTTAAATAAAAATTCATTCCGGTTTTAGTTTTTCAAAAGATCACATCTAGTCAAAATTTGTTCATGCAATCATGTTTAGAAAAAATAAGTTCATTGATAATTATATCAGAAACAAATTTTTGTAATGCTATATAAAAACAAAAAAAATGTTTTATGAAAGTTTGAATAGTGTGTTTTTAATTATAAGTGTCTAGAATTAAAAATAAAATAATAAATTGATACATATCAAAGATTACGTTTGATTTATTCTAAATGTGAGGATCAAATGCATATATTACACACAAATGAACATTTTAATATATTTACAAATAATTTAATGAGAAAATGTAAGCAAGCTATAAAACTATTTAAGGAAGTGAATTAAAAGCTATATTTCCAAATGGATTTTTTGCTGGTGATCAATTTCGTATAACAAAATCAGATGCTGCTGAGTTTTGGAAATTAAACTTTGGTAATAGGAAACTATACTGGAAGTGAAAGGGGTCCACCAATCAACAGTTTATTTAAGGTATTTTAGATTCAAGATATATTAATTTTTGTTTAATTATTTTTTCCTTTGGAATGTTAGGATAAAGCTAACAAATAATAAGAGATTCCCAAATTTAAGATTCGTGCAGGGACAATCCGTATCCCGGGAGTAATCTCCTTTGTTTTATTTTGTTTTGTTACTATTGGTATAAAAGTCCAAGCTATTATATAGCTACGCGCAACAAGATTTTATAAAACTAAAGAATTATTACTTTTCAACAAGTTAAATGATGTAGTAGATTTCATACACAATCCAACCATCCAGAGGTTTAAAAAAGGCATTTATCAACATTTCAGAACGCATATGGTTGTGGTACCTAGGTCTTAAAACGTATCTATGTGTTTTTGTGACACATGTTGTAATTGCTATAACACAACACTTTTTATAAAAAAAAAATAATGCTATAATGAACTTATTATGCACTTGCTGCTTGGTAACTAGTTATAATAAAACAAACAATCATATTTTTTATTTCAACAAATATTCTTTTTGAAATATAAAATCGGGGTCGCTTATACTTATATTTTATTTCTTGCCGTTCCAACGATTTTTTTCTAATTTTCTCCGATTTTTGATCCAGAGTATAAGTCTTTGAGTACAAATTTCCCATGGTATTTTTTCTTTCGAAGAACTTCGTAATTTCAATAATATTATATTATGTACTTAACTTAATTTTTCTAGTTGATATTTTTTTTTAAATAAAATGGGTTGTATAGTAGGAAGTAGGAACTACATTCGTCACAACAACACACTAAAACTATTTAAGATGATAACTAAACAATAAATCCCACCACATAATAAAATATGACACAGGCCAACATTTCATGATAGGATGGATGAAACAAAAATTGTCCGTAATATCTGTAACGTTAAAGTTTTTTTTATTTTTTTTTTTCTTCTCAAATAAATTCCATTTTGTATTCCTAGGGTTCCGAACCAAGGGTTCCTCTTTTGGAGTTTCTAGTTCAAACATAATAGATCTATGATCTTACGAGTAGGGTTCTATTTGAGACTCTTGTAATGAACACTTTGCATTCCTGATAGTGGAATCACTATCAGGAACATTATAGGAATTGCGTGTCTTGAAATTTAAATATCCGACTAGCACAGTCTGTTCGATTATACCTCTGCCCATCACAAATGCTGAATTGCACGCAAAAGTGTCACAAGAAGACGGATTCAAATGAGCCACAGGGCTCTTACCACTTCAAAAGTCGGCGGAACCAAGACCATCACACCCACCACATTAAATTATTACATTTAAAAATGAATTTTGTTTTAATCATTCACTTTGCAGAAGCTTACTTATTTAACTATCCAATTTCAATTTTTTTCTACCAAAAAAAATCAAAACCAGTGCATCTCACATCACCTATTATTCCGTCAATCGACATCACCTATTATTCCGTCAATCGACATAACCTATTATTCCGCTAATCAATCAAGCATTATCGTCTTTTATTTAATTTTCTTTGTTCACTTGCGTACAAATTTAAAACTAACGTAATTAATTACATTTAAAATTTATTTATTACATATTTCAATAAGTTTATGTAAAAATAAAATTTTTCTTTTTCCATAGATATACAAATCAATTAATTAATTACATTAATAAATTATCGCTTTGGAAAATTGTTTATGAAAATCAAATTCACTGAGTAAACTTTTAAATTTACTAATTAAAGTCAAATTGAACCAGTCTTTTTTTCTTTTGGATTAAAACTTACAACCAATTTACAGATTCACTGCAGGACCACACACGCATTAAACTACTGTTAAACCACAAGTCAAGAAAAAACAATTATTTTTTCTTTTTTGTTAAAAAAACAATTTAAATCGCCTCCGTTTTTAGAAACAATTTCAGAGTAACATATAATCACTACTGTTTTGTTCCGCAACATTAACACAATATTACAAAAAATGGGAAATATTTCGCGTTTATGTAATGACGCTACATCATGGCAAATTGGTGCCTTTAAAGTTTAAACCAATGTGACCCAAGCGTCTGTTCTCCATGTTAGGGGCGGCTGGGAGCGGGCGTCTGTCTTGGATCAAACGGCTCGCTATATAAACGTGTAAAAATGTTGTTTCTGGTAACCTTAAGATGCAGAACGGACCCATTCACGACAATTTGGGTTGGGCCTGAGGTTAACACCCTAACCCCGGACAAAATTATTTTGTTAAATTTGAAAATCAGAGAAAGAATAACAGAACCGGACAAAACAACAGAATTTTACCTGAATGTGAAAAAGGACCAGACTACCGAATCGGAACGTGGACTGTGCGCAGCCTGAGCGCTGCTGATGCTCGAAATGCAGTTGTCTCAACCTCATCGTGCGGTCATATATGGCGAATCGAACTACGAAATTGATTCAACAACTCTACAATTATAAACCGATGAAGTTTAGACAATCACACGAAATATTTATGTCAAAATAAAATATAGTTCAATTAATCTCAAATACTTAAACTTCACAATGAATAATTCATGATATAAGGCCAAAGAAAATTTTTTTCAGGGAAATAGTTATTATCTCTATTCAACTACTGTTATATTGGATATAACACTTTATATTTTAAATAAACCTTATTCTGTTGTTAGGAAAATGTTATCGTGTAGTTGTTCCAATCACGGTGCAATTGTTTGCAAATAATTTTTCTTTTCGTGAATAAACTGCCAACTTCGAGATAAGGTTGCCATTACTCCAATTTTTTTGTCAGTGTGGTTTTCTTGTGGGTGCACGTATACAAGAAGCCGTGATGAAATTGATCCCGGACAATGAGAATCTGCTATCTAAGGGTACGCGGTACATACAACAATATTTCTCGTATTGCCGTACATGTACCTACTGAAGCTAAGACCATCGACGAGAAGGATAATTTCTACATAGTACTGGAAGAGGTTATGAAACAAACACCAACACGCGACTTCATTATGGTTCTTGGTGACTTTAATGGGCAGGTTGGAAGTGATATCTCTTATGGAAATGTGGTGGGTCCCAACAGCCTGCATTTGAACTCGAATGATAATGGTGAGAGAGTGACTGAGTTTGCATTATCAAATAATTTGAGAATTGCCAGTACGTTCTTTCCGCATCGATCGATTCATAACCAGACTTGGGTCTCACCAAATGGAAACACTCGAAATCAAATTGATCACGTGCTGGTAACAGCACGTTTCTTTTCGAGTGTTCTAGATACGCGATCCTTTAGAGGTGCATACATTGGAAGTGATCACTTCTTTGTATGTGCTAAAATAAGGTTCCACTTTCCAAATCCATGCATTCCAAAATTTAATCAATGGAAACGTTTTAACATCTAATCACTAAAGAATGCTGAAACAAAACAGAGATATCAAAACCACATTACTGAAACGTTGGAGAAAACAGAAACCATTAATGGAGACGTCGATAAGTCATGGTATTTACTCAGGGATGCTGTCTTAAGCGATGCTAAGGGAATACTTGGACAACCACAAAACCACTCCCAGAAGCAATGGATGGATCAAACATGCCTTGACGCTATTCAATACAAAAGAGATCTGAAATGTCTACAAGGACGCAACTCCAGGTCCACGAAGGAGAACTATAAACTGGCAAGACAAGCCGTTACAAAGCTATGTAGACGAAGGAAGAGAGAATGGTGGAAGAGAAAGTGTGAGGAGATTGAAAGCTTCAATAAGGAACATCAATCGCGTAACTTCTTTCAACAGGTTAAAACTTTAAAGAAAGGACCTCAAACTAGATCGACTGCTATTCAAAACGAAGATGGGGAGCTACAAGTAGACCTTAAAAATATTTTAGATACTTGGGCCGCTTATTTTGAGAAACTTCACAACTTAAGTGAGCAGCAACAAGTCGGTCGACCAGCAAAGCTTATTCGTGCGTCAAAGGTACATGTAGACGAACTCACCAAAGAGGAATTCGATGCGGCGCTGTCAAAATTAAAATGCAATAAAGCACCTGGTATCGACGATATAACATCCGAAATGATTGTACATGGTGGTGAAACTCTATCCTTAAGATTGTTTGAACTTGTTCAAATGATCTGGTGGACTGAAACCATGCCACAGGACTGGAACTCAGCTATGCTGATACCAATCCATAAAAAAGGGAATCGCTTACAATTAGGGATTGCAAATTTTGACGAAAATAAAAAAAACGGAATTCGAAATTCGCATTTAAGCTTTTTCGGAATTCGGTCGAATTTCGAAATATTTTTAAATTTTTTTCTGATCAATACCAATACGAAAAATTATATATGAATTTAAGATTTTATTTAATAAAACATACATTATTAAAAATAAAATTATACAAAAATTCAATATGATAGACAACAGAAATATAAACATTTCATTTCTGATTTAATTTTTAAAATTAAGGTCGGATTTGTTGCTTGTTGGGTTGAGCCGGAGGAAGACAATGACATATTCGAATGAATTTTATTCTCCAACTTTTGCTTTAATGACTGGGACTGCGCATTGTGATTCGTGTGCTCTTCCAAAATAACTTCTTTCAGATCATCAGATTCTGACGAATTTTCCATATTTGTGTTGAATATCAATTTTTGTGCAAAGCATTCAATAACTTTGTCTATTATATTTTTCAATGGTCTGGTCTGGTGAAAGATTTATTTATTTATTTATTTGAATGAATTTTTTTATGAATCTTATTCCACCATTGATGAAAAACGTGATCTGCACAAGAGAAAAAGTCGAAATTTGAACTTGACCATTTTTTTAGGAGATTAGTTAATCGTTTGAAAAAAAAAATTAATTAATCGTTTTTGTGATTAATTTTAAGATTAAAATATTAAAAAAACTTTTTTAAAGATGGGGTTAGGGTCAAATATCAATTGGAATTTAATCTTTTTTTTTTTTGAAAATAGCTCTAGTTATACTCTAAAATATTTCAAGTTAACAAAGTGGAGTCAATTTTTGTTCTTGAGATATTTAATTTGTGATTAACCTATTGAACCAAAAAATAATTGATGAAATCGATACAGCCGTTCTTGAGCAATTTAATTTCAAAGTTACCTCGGTTTTGCTAAATTTTCATTTCTCGTGCATTTTAGGGTGTCCCTATGCTCAAACTACGCAGTTTAAAAAAATTGTAAAATAAGTTTTATTTTTTGTTTTGTACATACTACTTATATACCGAGTTTTAGTAAAATCAAAAATGGGCAAGTTTTCACAACTCGGTCTAGAACACGTTTTTCTTCCATTGTGTAAATAAGTTTCAATTATTTTCCAAACTCTTGTTTCGCAAACATTTGAAGAATATCATTCGATTTTCTCGAAAATCGTAATTTCTTTACAATCAAACGAAATTTTCTGATGATAAAACTAGATTCAGATTCTTCAGTCTACACAACATGCTCTAATTCAGCGATAACGAAAACACATTAAGAACACGAAAAAATAAAAATTCATAATTCGAAATTCGCTATGAATATTTCGGAATTCGAAACTATATTTATAAGAACGAATTTCGGAATTCCCGAATTCCGAAATTCGAAAATGCAATCCCTACTTACAATGTGCAAACTACAGGGGAATCGCTCTACTCTGCACAGTATATACGATCTTTTCCTACATTTTGCTAGCCAAAATCAATCCTTTTGCTGAACAACTGTTTGGAGAATATCAGTGCGGCTTCCGGCAAGGCCGAGGTACCACCGATGCGCTTTTCTCGATAAGGATGATTTTGGAAAAGTGTCGAGAGTTCAACATACCTGTGTACCAACTCTTAATTGATTTCAGGCAGGCCTACGACTCTCTCGAACGAGAGACTCTATGGTGTGCTCTGGTGTCAATGGGAATCGCTGGTAAGCTGGTATCACTATGCAAAATGACAGTACAGAACTCTCAATGCTGTGTACGAGTGGAGAACGAAATATCAAAATTTTTTAAAGTCGACTCCGGGTTAAGACAAGGTGATGCTGTCCCTCCTATACTGTTTAATCTAGCCTCGGAATATGTGTACCGTCAAAAGAAACTACCGACTAACAACAATATCTTGTCAATAAACTCAGTACAGATGATCGCGTACGCTGATGATGTTGTTATCCTCGGCCGAAGTGAAGCTTTTATGAGTGAGACTTTCAAGCCGCTTGATAGTGGTGCTAGAAAAATTGGTCTTCAAATTAACTATGATAAAACCAAACATATGAATGTTTCAAGAGAGGCTGAGAAGAAAGATTTGATGTGCGGCGATGAACGAATTGAGGGAGTTGAGTCTTTTAAATATGTGTGGCTTGACTCAACAAGCATACTAACAACAGCATACTTACAGATATAAAAGCTCGAATCGCTGCAGGTAATCGAACTTTCTACTCAATTACACCTCTTCTTGGATCACCGTATGTTGTGTGAGACTAACACCAAACTCAAGTTATACAAGACATTGATTAGGCCGGTGGTGATGTATGGGGACCCTTACACAAAATGACGAATTACATTTATCTGTATTTGAGCGTAAGATCGTACGCTACATATTTGGTCCACTTAAGACAGACGATGGAGAGTATAGAACGCGATATAACTTTGAGATCAGAGACCTTCTTGAGGGACCAGATATAATAGGTTGTATCCGTTCCAACAGGATTGCTTGGTTTGGGCAAGTTCTACGAGCCGATTCACAGTCTGGAATAATTAGAAAAATGTACGTTAGTACCCCAGGGAGTGGGCGACTGCGAGGTAGACCACGACTGCAATGGGAGTCGGACGTAATAAACGACCTTAAAAAATCGGCTGCCATGGTAATTATGTCGCTGTTGCGAATGACCGTGGTGAATATTCGAAGCTGATTAGCCTGGCAACGTCCTACATGGAGCATGAACGCCACTAAAAAAAATACCGAATGAATATCTATTTTTATTCCATGTATTTTACAAACCGACTACAATTATTAAGTAAATGCACCGAACTGCCAGTATTGTACACTGGTACAAGTAAATAAAAAAAATTAATGAAAACCCAAGAGAAAAAAATGTGATAAAAAACCCATTGAATTTTTCAATATTAAGACAAAGATAAGAATTATACCGACAGCATCGAATCGGTAAATTACCTTTTCAACGCTGATGGAATAACCTCAGGGACAGCTGCTTCATAACAATCACCAGTTCTTTATATCGTCGCTTTAATAATGAAATAACGTATGCCATTTATACGTTGTTATTATATAATGGGTGCGCTGCATTCCCCATAAGGATTTAGAGTGGCGTTTTAACATTTTCCAATTATTTTATAACTGGGGATAAAAATTATATTGTTAATTAACGTACATGCAAATTTGAATTTGGCTAAATATTGAAACAGCGTAAATGCATGTACGATAGATATTCCAATTCCTATAGAATAATAACTTGGGTAAAATCAGTGTCGTATATTTTACATACATTACGATCGCCACACGAAATGGTAAATATAAAATATTGTATAAGCATCATTCATGACTACATGATGGGCCGGTTGATATAAATAAAAAATTGTAAGAATATCATGCGTTATTTCAATAATAATTAGTTTTAGGCTTAATCGTAATCGAGAAATATGAAATAACGTATAAGGTACCTGATTGACTTTTCACCTCTTTGTAGGTCGAAAAGCCAGCAGGTACCAATGTGAAATTTTAATATGCTGTGGGGAAATTAGTCAAGAGTAATTGGTAGAAATTTTTTCCAATTCAATAGTGCTGCCGAGTTTACGAAAATCAGAAAATCGAAAAATCTTTTAACCCAATTATCTCGAAACTACACTTTTGCGAATACGTTGTTTCATTATTAAAGCAACGATATACTACCCCTGATGCTGTTCACCGTTAGGCTCAACACCATTTGTCTTGTTCTGGTGACAAAAGTAGGTGTGTTCCCATTTCCCAACGTTAAACACACTTATGTGGTCTTTTATTTTAGTATTCTATAACGGAAACTTACCTCTCTGGTGTGTGTTCGTGCTGCCCCATATCTCGTTGATAGCATTTGTATCGCACCAAATAATTTGAGGCACTTCTCTTTATTACCTAACTACACCAGCCCTTGTACCTTTGTGGGCGGCATATACATACCGTCTCCTGTGAAGTAGACCGATGATTCCTCTATCTCGCGGCGAATGTCCCCGAGTTTTAATTTCGTAAATAAAGAACGGCTTAAGCACCATTGCCCAACCGTTGTTGTCGCATAGTCTACATTGAATTTACATTTATATTTAGTTATCAAACTGTATTCTATTTCGTTAATCGATCAATCTCCTTCGATAACTTGACATTAATCTGTTTTGTTTCAACATCAATAGATTGATTAATTAGACAAACATAATGTTTGTTTAAGCCAGGTTTTGATTGTAAGAAATTATGTTGATAACTAATTCTTAAACTCAGTGAAGGTTATAGTTAAACATTGCTAACACTAATTTTATTTTATAAATCTGATAAGCTTTTTCTAAATCATAAATTTGATTATCTACATTAATTTATACAAATTCGTTACAAAATAATCTTTTGAAATGTTTGCTAATGACTGTATGTCTATGTAGCTGGAATTGACATTGGACTTAGATAAACTTGTGGAAAATACTCGCATGATAAAATAAACATGTAACATGTTTGTGTTACATGAACACGTTTCATCAACACGATACATGTATGTATGTTTTAACATGTATTTATGTATCTTTTATAGAAAACTGATGAAGAGAACGAAAGTCGTGATGTGGTAGAATTATTTTAATCAGTAAATGCAAAATAATATTATTTGTATATTTTAAAGGAACATCTATCAAGTTTTTGCATGTTTAAAAATTAAATTCTATCTTGCAAATAAAAAACCGTTGACCAATTAGTGATTCCTTTTGCAAAAATTAGATGGCAACAGCGAATTTTTCCCTTTCTTTCGAAATATTGAAATCGGAATTTCAACAATGCTTTTTACATTTGCCTCTATAGGTAGATAGCTATGTAGCCTTTATATAGATGCATGTTGAAATTGTTGGTCCGTAGAAACTATAGACAATTTGACCGTGTTTAATGTTATACAATTTTTTTTACTGTGTCTTTACGTTTAAATTTATTTTGTTTGTCATAAATTGTTAATATAGAAGAAAAGAACTTTTCTTCTATTGCGTTTCTATTTGGTGAGACTCAAGTCTGTCAGTGTGAACGTATCGTTGTGGAAAAGATGTAGTATCAATTCTAAACTATCTGAAAATGCAAACTTGGTCTTTCACTCGAGCTTAAACTTAGACTGTTTAAAACCAACAAACACAAATTTCTTCATTGCCCAAAAGGAGCTCATTGCGGTTTCAAAACTGCGTGCATCAATAAGAAAATCAATTCAAAGGAAAAGAAAGACCAAAAATTTACGTTTTTGGTTTCATAAAAAAATTTTTCTGAATAAATAATTTATTTTTCTGAAGTAATTAATTGTAAACTAAATAGAATAGATAATCAATATTTTACGAACTTTGTGTGTTTATTAGAATTTAGAATAATTGTGTTAGAAAAATACATGATTTTTACTTTACATTTTTTTTTTTTTAATAAAAAGTGTTGTGTAGTAGGAATTACAAAATGTGTCACAACACCACATAGATACCTTTTAAGACCTTATAGGTCCCACAACAACATGCGTCTTGAGGTATAGGTGGACGCTTTTTTTTAAATCTTTGTGGATTGAAGGCACTCGAGACTATTGATTCGGGCAAAGCATTCCATTTGTACGATGTACGCACAAAGAAATCCCTTTGCATTTTATTACTATGACAGTGAGTAATCTCGACAGTCCGACCGCCTGCACAAACCGATTGACGAGATAAACGGGGAAAAACATACGTCTGAGGCATTATGGACCCGATTTCATCCGAGCACTGCTGGTGACGATATTTATAAAAACAACGAGATCAGCAACAGTGCCACGTTGTTGTAGAGAATCAAGATCTCACGCTTTTGAACAGAGTCCAAAAGAGCTAGGATAGTAACAGATGTAGCGCCCCAAACTTGACAACAATACTCCATACAGGGACGAATATAGGACTTATAAATGTGGAGTAATTGATGCGAAGTAAAATATTTTTTACATCTATTGAGGAGACCGAGTTTTCTTCTTTGCCATGGCCATTATATGATCGTTCCAGAGTAAGTCATTGGATATTGTGACTCCCAATAAACGAATGCTTTCACATTCGTCTATTTGGTCGTCACACATATTAATTGAAATATCGTTGGGAAATTCGATCTTTGATCTGGAAACAACCAATAGCTGTGTTTTGGTGGAATTAAAATTGACCAAATTTTTGTCACCCCAATCGGCAACTTTTTTTAGGACCTCGTTTACATTTATGGCAGCGTTTTTCCGGGCGGGATTTATTCGTTCATACATTTTACCCTTTGAAGATACTGGGACGAATGACTTGTGCAGTGTACTATCATCTGCAAAACTATTTATTGGGTTACTGGTGATTTGCAACAGTTCGTTGATATAAATTAGGAATAAAGTGGGAGATAAAACTGAGCCTTGGGGTACACCAGCGTTAATTAATTTGGACTCAGAAGGAAAGCCATCTATAGATACCGAGATGTATCGGTTAGGCATAAAATTTTGAATCAACTTCACGACTGCGGGATGAAAACCGTACGCAACGAGCTTGTTGATCAAGTTGGCATGCCAGATCCGATCAAATGCTTTTGAGATGTCTAAAGCTATCACGTACGTTTCACCACCTTTCTCAAGTATGCTATTCCAAAAATGTGCTACATAGTTCAATAGATTGGTTGTTGATCTTTTGTGATGATTTTGTGACGATTAAATCATCGACATGATTTTTATTTTTTACTTTACAAGACAAGGAACGATAAACAACACTTTAAGTTACATATGTATTCACTGCCTAACTTGAAGTTACTCGAGCGGCAAAGTAGTTGGATTTGAACGCGAAAGACGCGGGTTCGATTCCTATCAAGAACCTAAGTTTTTTATTAAAACGCTAACTATCAACAATCCGCTTTTTTCAAGTAACCGATAGTAATGCAATGCTGATATATTGGCTAAAATACTCTATGGGGTGAAATGAACAGCCATATAAATAATAATCAATTAAATTAAGTGAAATCAAACCACGGAATAGATTGAATTGTTAAAATTAATGCAGGTGATGGATACTTGAACACAACCAATACTCCTACATAGAGTAATAATAATTATAATTACACCTAATTCTTTTTTTACGCGATAGATACGTTCCTTAGAAACTCGCGTAGAAAAAAACATGGTGCCAAAAAATTAAAAAATTAAATTCAACGTCAATGATGCCTTGTTTAGAATCGAAAAAACTTTCAATTCAAGACCATATCACTCATATTAACACTGAAAAATCATTTCTTTAAAGCTGCAGTTGTCACACAGGCTTGCAGGTTTGCACATTGGAAATACAGCAAAAATTAAAAAAAACAGAAAAGATTCTTGTCAAAACAGTATAATTTTGTATGGATTTTGCTTTTTTCAAAAGCCTGTATCTTGGGCCCCGGGCTCCGATAGAACTCGTTTTGGTTTTATTCGCTTCAGTGAGTGATTCTTTATCAAATAAAAACAAATCTGCGCGCCGAAGTAGAAGTCATATCCCCAGTTTTTCAATTACTAAGACGTGCGTCTTCTTAACTAAAATTAAAGATGAAAACCTGTAATACCCTTCTGAAAAATCAAAACAATAATCTTGAACGGCTACCAAATCTGCTAAATTTTAAAGATGATAGGATGCAAAACCAAAATACAAAACCTGATAATACTTATACAGTATACAACCATACTATTTTAGATTGATGCTACCTAATGCTTTTAATGTAGGTAGTAAATTCATTTTATTTTCTATAATATAGTTTCTCGTATAATAAACTTTTGTTACTTTGCGGTTGTGTTGTATTTCTAAAGGAAACTAAAATATGTATATGAACGTGTAATAAACAGGATTTGCATTCGCATAACAAATCTAACAGGTTTTGCGAACAACATCATTTCAAAGATGATTGCCAAAAATGTTACAACATCTACAAAAGTTATCAAACTAGGCGTGCGGTTGCAAAACCTACTAAGATTTAAATATCAGAATAACTAATTATTTATATCTCTGAGATTATAACGCAGATAAACAAATTTCGTTTATTTTTAAAGAGTTGAATCAAAAAGTTGTTGCTTTGTATTCTTATGATTTTAACAGTTGTTCATCCTGTCCCAAACGTTTCTTAGCATTTCGTTTCGTGAGCGTGAATTATAATTACATAGCGTGAATCATAATTTTTAGGGTTCCGTTTTTTATACGGAACACTATTGGTGAGATTAAAACGAGTTTTTCACATTATATCGACTATCTCGTAAACTATAAATGCTATGAACTTGAAATTTGAGGTGCGTATAAAACTAGAAATGACGGATACAAATAAAACTAAAGTGATTTTCGTTGTGTTTACAGGGGTACGATGTGAGACCTTTGAGAAAATAAATTTTTTTATAGACTCAAGTAGGTATCATATGAAAGGGCTTCATTTCAGTATTCCTTAAAATTTTATTTTGGAATTTTACACCTCACCATTTTTTTGTATAATTTTGAATAATGACGTTTTTTGTGTTTTCTTACCTCGATTAGCTTCGAACCTAACTAAACGAAAATTTTCAATGTATTTGGAATGATAGAATAATTAATAAGTTTTTAATAAAAAATATATAAAAGTGTCATATACTCATAATTAGATTTATTAAGGGGGTGGAAATGAGAAGGGGTAAAAACACTATTTAAAATCTGGTGAAGTGGGGTGTCATTTGAAAGAGCACCCTATTTAGAAAACAACTCAATTTTTGATTTGACATGAATTTTGGGTTTGTAATCTATTTTATAAATCAATCAATTCTTTAAAAGTAACAAACTTATTTTAAATTTAAAATTTAAAATAATGAAATCAAAATAAACATTTGATACAAAATTTAAAATAAAAAAATTCATTTTCATATTAATTTCATGCCGAAGTTTGGCTTTAAATGTCGCTCTTTTTATATCCCTAATAAATAAACTTTTATTTTTATGGACACTTTCAATTTAATTTAAGTTTTGTTTAGTTTTTATACTAAACGTCAAAAAATCAACCAAATCTTTAAGATAGAATGAAATGAACTTTACGTTAAGTTTACGTTTACCGACTATAAATGCTCTAGTGCATTTTCATACATTTCTACTTAACGTTAAGTTAACGTTAAGTTAAAGTTACCGACTATAAATCGGGCATTACTTAGAATTACAGTCTACGCTTTTGGCTTGTTGCGCAATGAGAGTCACCGTATTTCCGTTTTTCACCAATAACATATATATACATATATACATTTTCACCAATAACAACCATTAGTGAAGTGATAAGATAGTTTATCATCAATCATCAGTAAGGCGGTTTTATTTTGAATAAATAAATAATAATTAAGCAATACACAATTATAATTTGGTGAGAAAAACAATGTTTCTTTTGTTTTTAGTATATTTGATTTGTAATTCTTGATTATTATAAGATTGTTAAGATTAAATTTGTAGGTTGAATAAAGTTTAAAGCGTATGGTTTGAGAATAGAGTGGATAACGCGAAAGATTTATGAAAATCTAAACCCGCAGGTTAACTTTGGAATCCAGTTACACGGGAACGACTCACTCGATATCAACGATTTTATGTGCATTGGAAACAAAACTAGCCCATCGAAAAAAATACACAGCAAATTTTTTACGTACACTGATAAAAATATTAAGAAATAAAATTTTTAAAGATAGCGCTGACACCTTACGTCAAAAAATGTTTGAATTTTTAAGCCAAATTTTAAAAATGGCGTTTTTTGTTGTTCGTATCTTAAGAATTAATTAAGTTTTAAAAATGTGCATCTTTGGCCTTAGATACGCATTTTCAAATATTCATATATTTAGAAGTTTAGAACAAAAACAATCTCTTCCTTTAAATTTTGGCATGCTTTAGGGCAAGGATGGAACTTTTATATTGTGAAAAAAATTTCATAAAATGCTTGGCCTACAGCATCAGCTCCATCTTTAAAACTTTGTTTAATAATATTTTTAACAGTTTTTGCAGAAAATTTTCTGTGTATTTTTTTTACTTTTCCAACGCACATAAAACAGTTGATTTCAAGTAAGCCGTTCTCTTGCAATTTGATTTCAAAGTTACTCTGAATTTCAATTTCCAGAAATCTTTCGGACCACCCTGTTTTCAAACCATTTAACATTTGTCTCATAAAAACACGTATCGTTTATTTTACCTACAATCCTTGTATGGTATGAAATCAATCAAAAATGGTCGGGTTTAACGTCGATCCGTCCAGAACTTCTCAACTGGTCATCGTATATTCATAAACTTTACATAAATACCACCACCACCAATTATGGATTAACAATTATGAATTTCTTTTTCAATATAAGATTTTTTCCAAAATACTTATTCAATCATTTTAACATGAAGTTAAAAACTTTCCGTGTTTAATTGTAAGGTTAAACGAAATTATACTGCTTGAATCTTGCCAAATTTTAATTGGCAATGAACCTAAATTAAATTAACTAAAAGAATATTATTTTGTTTTTTAATCGCATATCTTCGTACAATTGTTTTTTAACCCCAGTGTTTTGTCGTATAAACAAAAAATATAATTCTATTACATATATATGTTTGAATATCGATTTTGTTCCGTTCATGTAATGTTTTCTTTTAATATAAGTATAATTTTCTAGCGTCGGACTGTCTCTTGTTAAATCTGATTTGTTACCGAATTTTACGTTTGTTTTATAAGGGTTGACGAACTTTTGTTTTAATGAATAAAAAAAGTTTAGTCTTTGTACAAAATATTATTACTTCTCAAGCTTTGGTGAAAAGCAGACAATACGAATTAACATCTAATTTTGATTCCATTCGCCACATGCTCTAAGATATTATTTTCTCGTCATTATGGTTAATACAGATATCAATCTGTCGAGATGCCACGCTTTCATCCAAAGGGATGGGAATCGAGAGAATTAATGTTTTTGTCTGCGTATAAACTAAATGAACTGCGTATAAATTAAATGATGTGCTGAAATTAATAATTTAGGATGGCTTCCATTAAAAATTTCTTCCAGAACTGACAAATAAGGGTCAGAATGAGACTGCTTCTAGTATTACGTGCTGCTTGCAATAGTCTTTTTGGCCAATCTAAAGAGAGATCTTTCGAAAAATACTGTGAATCTATGGAGACGATCACAAAAGTCGAATGGATTGGATAGGGTCGAGAAAAATTTTGCATCCAGATAATCTGTACTGGGAACTTCTACAAGTCTTAAAAGGTCACATCACTCAGAAAATTTGGACTGTATTGATGCATATGCATTTGGATATTATAGGTGAAAATTTTAATGTCATTTAAGGCTTTCATTTAGAGTAGTATCTTATTCCAAAACTTGATATAGGAAATGTAAGTCTGAAGAAAACCCCCTCTACACTTGGCAATACGAACAGGCAAATAAATAAATGTATATTATTAATTTACTGTATTTTGTCTCTAAAATTGGTTAGTTCTATATTTCACCACACATATCAATTCCGGAGTGACGTTATATATGTTTCATTATATGTTTAGAAAATTTCAAATATATATAAATATTTTTAATTTTTTAATAATTTAAAATTGTAGCACCAATTACTTTTACTCACTTAATTAACAATAAAACAATTCAGAAAAAAATTCTTTTGTTTCTTGAGTAGAAAAATATTAATTTAAACAATTCTTTTGTTATTAACTTTTTTTATTATCCCTTACCGGTATCGAACTCTGTGAGTTCGTTTACAAAGGGTTTACGAGCCCTTGTAACCCGTAAACCCCTTGTAACAAAAGAATTTGTTTACCGTTCTGAACATTTTAGCGACTACATCTTAGGCGACCGCTTCAAATTTTTTAACGAGTTGATTTTCTGTGACTTTTTTAAAATATTTTAAATAATTTAAATTTAAATATTTTTTTGCAAGACAAAAAAAAATATTGTTTTAGGGTTACTCAAATGTGTACATATTTCGTTTAGTTTTAGATGTAAGTTTTTAGAAAAAAGTAGTTCACGTATTGCCAGTCTTTTCGTTTCAATTTGTAAAAATAGTAATAGTTAAGTAAAGAATTTTCTGAAGATTTGATTCGGTGCCATCAATTATTTAAAATGTTTGCATCTCATATAAAACTCAAAATATAACGAAAAAAACCGGAAATATCAAGATATGCAAAATATTTTTTAATTCTTTTAATGAGGTAGAGTTGGAAAGTAGTAAGTTATATTGGCCTTGTATGATAGTTTTTTTATTTCTATTTTTGAAATATTACAGTATCAACGAACAGTGACCTTAGAGTACATATTAAGATATAAGTTCAAAGTAAACATATTGCAAAAGTTAAAATTTTTGGAAAAATTATACTGTTTTCTATGTTTTTACGTAGCGGAACAGGAGCTCTTTTAAACATATGATGATTTTTTGCATTCCTTATGCCTGTTTTCACACACCTGCAATCTTTAATCACAAAGGAGTTTTGCCGATCTTTCACTCATTGTCGGGATTAGAACGAAAAGGAACTGAACTGTTAAAAAATATGAAATTAGGAAAAGTAATTAAATATGAAAAGAAAACTAAAATATGAAAAGAAACTTGATATATAAGCTCTAAACAACTATCAAATGTTGTCACTTCCGTTACGATAAAAGCTTATTTTTCTAATTTTTCCATTTCACCACTAATTGTGTCTCTGTATCCATCCAATCAGTCGTTCATAACTGATTTTTATAAAACTTATTAAAGGTTTCGAACTGTACAAACAAAACTGATTAGTATTGACCGATTGGTGGTGGGTAGAATTCCGATTCCGTTATTCCTTTTTATTATATAAAATTTAAGCTCTGATAGTCTATCCTAGGGATTAATATTTTGGATAAACCCATTTGTTTCCATTTTTATTGCTTTGCAAAACAAATGACTACGTACCTTTCTTTGACTGTGACAGCAAGATATATAGCAGCTTCGATTTAATATCTAGGACCCGATCGAAATAACTGAAATCAACTTTAATAATGGCGCTGAAGGTTAAAGCAGCAGAACCAATTCAATCAGTTCCAGATCAAGATCGAAGGAGCTACAATGAAATCAGGAGGGCTTTTGATCGCAAGTATGGTAGTGACGCCAACCGGGAGATATCCAGAATTGAGATAAGGGGCCGCTACCAACGAGTAGTAGAAAGTCTTCAAAAGTTTTCTTCTGCAATTGAGCGCTTGGTACATATGGTACATGGAAATACATCTCCAGATAACATGGAAAGAATCAAGATAGATGCGTTCATCGACAGTATTAGAGATCCTGAGACATGAAAGTCAGCTATGATGGCACCTAAAGCTACATTTGTCAAAACAATAGCTTCCGTGTTAACGTGTGAGATAGTACAAGCAAACGTCAAACTAACAATCAACTTACGCCATGTAGAAATGGAGAAAGAGAACAGTCTCAGGCTGCAGAGAAAATCAAGAAAATTCAGCAGTAGAATCAGATGCTGGGTATGTGATAAACTTGGTAACATATCACGAGAATGCGAAGAAATCAGAAGAAAACGAGGGAGGTCAACATCACCAATTAGACGGAGATCATCTGGAGACGAGACTCAAGCGAGAGAGAAAAATGAAATAGTATCAAAACAATTAAATAAAAGAAATCAGCTTTAAGGTAAGCTGGTTCCCCCAACCGAATGCTCCATAATCTCCATCGCTCTTTAAAGAATCCTAAGGAATGGTGACGGTCTAACGATTGTAAATGAAATTGATGACTAAAAGTGTATCATCACACTAGATACTGAAGCAACTCGTACAATAGTCCGTACAGATTGAATAAAGCGAAAATTACAATCAGCAGATGAATATCGAATACAAACAGCTACAGAGGAAAGTGCCGTTATCAGGCGAAAGAAGATTACGGATATAAGAATAGGGTATCCGCGCTTTCAGCATGAAGTTCTAGTGATAGACATCGTTGATGCAGTAATTCTGAGCATCAACTTCATGAGTTGCCATAATTAATTTAATTTTTTATTAAACTTATTAAATAAGTTATTTGCGTAAAGTAACAAGAGATTGACATTATGTTAGTTGGAAATTAGTTTAAATTTATTTAATTTTTGTACATGTACAATGTGTCAAATTTAATTTGAAGTTTTGCTTGCAGAAATGCTGTTCTTATAACCCTTCCACAAATTGTACAAATTTTAAAATTGAGTTTTACCTTGCACAAATTGTGTAAGTTGTGTAGATATATAAGATCACTACCATACTATATCGACCAAAAGCAAAATATCAAATAACTATCTGTGATATTAAAAAAGTATTATTCTATCCGTTTACACTGTAATAGTTTAATAGCTATTTGCTATTATTCGATTATAATACCATGGTCAGTGGCGGATTACCATAGAGGCGGAAGAGGCGGCCGCCTCGGGCCCCACATGCATAGGGGCCCCCTCGCTACAAATAGTTTTGATATTTTATAGGTATTCAAATATCAGATGACTGCGTTCATTCAACCAAAGTTTTTAAACCTAAGTCCTAAAGATTTTTTTAATATTATCATGTAAAAGTGTTAGGTTGTCAATTTGTATTACTTTTTTTCATGTATGTATTTATTTTAATAATTCTAATTTGATAGTTTTATAATTTTTTAATGTACAAATTCGTTTTCCAATTTGTATAGTAAAAAAAACATTTTGTTTTGAAAAGTTCCACTGTTACGAATGCATATTAATACTAAATTTATTTGCAATGGGCTGTTATTATATTAATCGCAAAATTATTGATAAAAACAAAATCCAGGTAAGTATTTTTTGGATATTTGAAGTATATTTGAGTTTTATGTTTTCATCAATGATTTTGGATTTCTTTTAAGACCTATAATTTATTGAAAGCATTAAACTGAAAACCTCAATTTTAAGCATATAATTGTACATATTTTAGATTAATTTCATATATAACTAAATAAATGAAAACTTTTTAACGTGTAGAATTGAAATCTATTATTGTATGCTTAAAATCCATGTATTTTTTATACAATACGTGCTAAATTCATCATTTGGATTAACGTTTGAAAAGGATTTTCATATGATATGATTGATATAGTATAGGTGTCTTAGCTTTAGTTGTATATTTCGTTTTATCAATGCTGATTGGAAAAAAGATTGTCTAAAAAATTTGTTTGAAAAATGTGAAAAAAAGATTGTTTGTAACTGGACGTATTGATACTCAAATAGCTCGTGAAATTGAAGTACAACAAAAATGCTGGCGGGAAGTTTTAAAAAGAGTTGCAGCTACAGTAAAGCTATTAGCTACTTTGGGTTTAGCATTTCGTGGTCATCGAGAAGATATTGATTCGAACAGAAAAGGAAATTTTATGACATGCATTGAGTACCTATCCCAATTTGATGATTTTCTTAAAAATCATTTGGAGAGGTACAGCCATCCAGGAAAAGGTAATGTAAGTTATTTATCACATACCACATGCGATGAATTTATAAATTTAATGGGAACTGAAGTAAAAGAACACCTAATTCAAGAAATTCAGGAGAGAACGAGAAATGCGAGAGAACGATTTTTGGAGTTTTACAAATTGAAAATCACAATTCAGAATATCTAGCACAACTTATTTTGAAAACTTTAAACAATTTGTCTTTGGATATTAAAAATTGTCGCGGTCAAACATATATGGCCGGAAAATATAATGGCTTACAAGTCAGAATTAAAACTCTAAGTGAGACCGCCATTTTTATTCCTTATACAAGTCATACGCTTAATTTAATTGGAAATTATGCTGCAGATGCCTATTCTACTGCGGTGTATTATTTTAACTTTATCCAAAATATATATGTATTCTTTTCTTCATCTACTCACAGATGGAAGTTGCTTATTGATAATTTTTCCGATCCTAATTCCAAACATATTAAAAAATTAAGTGACACAAGTGACAAGATGGTCTGCAAGAGCTGATGCAGTATCCGCCTTGCGTTTTAATTACAAAAATATTAAAAGCGTTCTTATCCAAATTAGCGAAAATGAAGACGAAAAACCAATTACTAAAGTTGAGGTTAAAAAATTAGCTAGCTCTTTCGATGAATATGAATTGCCTTATTAACCTTTCTATGGGATATATTATTGCAAAGAATCAATAGTACTAGAAAATCATTTCAAAATATTCAAACGAACTTATTACAAGGAGTAAAACTGTTTAATTCTTTGTCACAATTTATAAGGGATGTTCGGAATGATTTTGAGAGCATAGAAAAGCAAGCAAACTTATTAACAGACAATATTAGCTACAAAGAAGGACGAAAAAGAAAACGCAAAATTATGTATGATGAATCATCTGCAAATGATATACAGCTAGTAGTACGAGAATTGTTTATTATAAATACTCACAATATGATCTGTGATAGACTTGCCACTGAAATGTCTACCAGAACGTCCATATATGAAACTGTTTTAAATAATTTTAAATTATTTTTTGATCAAAATATATCCAGTGATGAAGTTGACAAGTGTATTTTAGAATTGTCAAATACATATGCGAGGGATATAGAAGTACAATATTTTAAAGAAGAAGTACATCATTTTTTAAAATATATAAAAGAAGAGAACATCACTTGTCCATTTAAGATGTACAAGGTAATCATTGATGGCCTGCAATCTTCATTTTCCAATGTGGAAACTATTTTAAAAATATTTCTTACATTGCCGATATGCAACGCAAGTGGGGAACGATCTTTCTCCGTTCTGAAGCGGATAAAAAATTATTTAAGAAATAGTCTTAATCAAACTCATTTGCAAAATTTTTGGTAAAATCTAAGGCCCCAAAATTTTGTTCCGCCTCAGGCCCCTTAAAGGCATAATCCGCCACTGACCATGGTGTAAACTTAGTGTAGATTTCATACCTATGTGTTAACATTTGATGATCGTGTTATTATGTTTTTGTTGATAAAGGAAGGGTTGTTTCATAGAATTTTGTGAGATATCGAGATCATTTCGTATAGTATATTTAAGAAATAAATAAAAAAAATAAATGAAATCATTTTTTTTGACATACATACTTGACAATATTTTTTTGACAAACTTATAATGCAATAAAATTCTCAATAATAATAATATCATGCTCATTACATTTCATTTCATCCAAATAAATAATTTTATTATTTTCGAAAAAAAGAAATGGAAATTTTTCTTTTGACACACTTGACATTTTTTTGACAAACTTATAATGCCATAATTCTCAATAATAATAATAAAATTTCATGTCATAAAAATAATTTATTTTATTTTTTCCAAAAAATTGGGTAAAAAAATAAATCAAAATCTTTCTTTTGACACACTTGACAAAATTTTTTTGATAAACTTATAATGGCATAATTCTCTGTAATAATAATAAAATTTCATGTCATACAAATGATTAATTTTATTTTATCCAAAAAATTGGGTAAAAAAATAAATAAAAATCTTTCTTTTGACACACTTGACAACATTTTTTGAAAAACTTATAATGGCATAATTCTCTATAATAATAATAAAATTTCATGTCATACAAATAATTAATTTTATTTTTTTCCAAAAAATTGGGTAAAATAATAAATAAAAATCTTTCATTTGACACACTTGACAACAATTTTTTGACAAACTTATAATGCAATAATCTAGTTTTTGGTCTCACGTACCAATCCCAACTATCAAAATTTCTTCAAGTTCAATGTTCGTAATCACTTAAATGAACGTTTTTTAAGCAAAAAATATGCAAATTTCCTTGTTTTGACACACTTGACGATTTTTTTTGACACACTTCCGGTACAGTTATCGAACACATCGCCCTTTCGGTTCTTTCTGTTGAGTAAACCTATTTTTAGAAAAAAAAATTTTTGAAATCCGTTCAGCAGTTTTCTAGATTCCGTAGGTTGTGACGGCCGGCAGACAGACATACCTTTTTTTTGCTTTATTAGAATCATTAGGTCCTAAAACGTCGAGAAATGTCAAAAAATGGGGGTTAGAATTTCACTTTTGGCTCATGAATGCAATACTTAGATTTTTTCAAAACCGAAGTAATAATTACTTCAGTCTGAAAGACCTAAGTATTACATTCATGAGCTAAAGGTGAAATTCTTACCCCCACTTTTTTGGCATTTCTCGACGTTTTAGGATTCTAAAAAGCCTACTGATTCTAAAAAAATGTATGTCTGTCTGCCGGCCGTCACAACCTACGAAATCTAGAAAACCACAGGAAGGGTTTCAAAAATTTTTTTTTTCTAAAAATAGGTTTACTCAATGGGAAGAGGCGAAAGGACGATGTGTTCGATAACTGTACCAGAAGTGTGTCTAAAAAATCGTCAAGTGTGTCAAAACAAGGAAATTTGTATATTTTTTTTGCTTAAAAAACTTTCATTTTAAGTGATTACGAGTAGGAACATTGAATTTGGAGAAATCTTGATAATCGGGATTGGTATATGAGACTAAAATCTAGATTATTGCATTATAAGGTTGTCAAAAAAATGTTGTCAAGTGTGTCAAAAGAAAGATTTTTATTTATTTTTTTACCCAATTTTTTGGAAAAAATAAAATTAATTATTTGTTTGACAGGAAATTTTTTTATTATTATTGAGAAT
The DNA here is from genome assembly GCA_963693315.1 of Diogma glabrata. NCBI lineage: Eukaryota > Metazoa > Arthropoda > Insecta > Diptera > Cylindrotomidae > Diogma > Diogma glabrata. The sequence continues at coordinate 119,705,018 of OY856187.1, forward strand.
TATGGCATTATAAGTTTGTCAAAAAATAATTGTCAAGTGTGTCAAAAAAATGATTTCATTTATTTTTTTAGATAATTTTTTGGAAAAAAATATTCAGCTGTTTGTTTACGTAAATATAATTTTGAACGTGGAAATTTTTGAATTTGTTATAGTTTTTGAAATATTTTTGGAATTTTGAAAATGTTTCAATTTTTGATTTTGTAAGAATTTTAGAAATATTTTTAGAATTTTGAAAAATTTTAAATTTTGTTATTTTTTATAATGTTGAAAAAATTTTCAATTTTTGATATTGTTATAGTTTTTGTAATATTTTTAGAGTTTTGGAAAAAGTTTGAATTTTTTAATTTTTTAGAATTTTTGGAATATTATTAGAATTTAGAAAAAGTTTAATTATTTGATTTTATTCTAATTTTTGGAATATTTTTAGAATTTTGGAAAAGTTTTAATTTTTGATTTTGTAAAGGTTTTTGGAATATTTTTAGAATTTTAGAAAAATTTTAAATTTTTGATTTTATTATAATTCTGGAAAAAGTTTCAATTTTTGATATTGTTATAATTTTTGCAATATTTTAAGAATTCTGGAAAAAGTTTGAATTTTTGGAATATTATTTAGAATTTAGAAAAAGTTTAAATATTTGATTTTATTCTAATTTTTGGAATATTTTTAGAATTTTGAAAAAAAAAAATAGAATTTTTGAATTTTATATAATATATATATTTAAAATTTTGAAAAAAGTTTTAATATTTTATTTTGTAAGAATTTTTGGAATATTTTTAGAATTTTGAAAAATTTTAAATTTTTGATTTTATTATAATTTTTATAATTTTGGAAAAAGTTACAATTTTTGATTTTGTTATAATTTATGCGATATTTTTAGAATTTTTGAAAAAAGTTTTAATCTTTGATTTTGTAATAATTTTTGAAATATTTTTAGAATTTTGTTTGAAAAAAGTTTGAATTTTTGATTTTATTTAAGTTTTACAATATTTTTGGAATTTTGAAAAAAATATGAATTTGTGATTTTGAAATATTTTCTCGAAATGCTAAATGGAGAGGTTTTTGAGTAGTTTGCTGATTGTATAATCTTTTCACTAAATTTTGTTAATATATGATCTGTTATAGTTTTCCGACAACGTATTGATGTTACTGTTTCGTATTAGTTTTGTAATACATATCTTAACAGAGATAAAAAATACATGTACTTTAACCAAAAGTTATGTTTGATATACATCGCTGCTCAAAACTAAAAACCATGTCCTCATAAAAGTTTTTTGCGAAAACTATATCAAAATCCTTAACCCAGAACAAAGTCTTGATATCTCAGAGCTTGAGATTTCAGCACCTCCATATTTTACTTTTGTTTTTAAGAGCTAGTGTGGCAACTTTCGAAAACAAACTTTTTGGCGATGGTTTAACTATTAAAAGTGGAACGAATTTTTTATTATCGAATTTAACGGTATAATGGAATGGTTTTAAAAATATTCTGGTTTCTGAATAATAAAGAACATTACAAAAGATCAAGATTGAGTAACGATTAAGATTAAGAATGTTTAAAAAAGAGATAAAGAACAAGAAAATTAAAGTTTTTAAAGCGTTGAAAAATGAGAATAAGCAAAACTACTCTTTGATTGTTATGCTTGGATACTTATAATATCACCCTCTTATATTATTCTGTATTAATATTGTATGTAAATCGAAAAGACATAATAAAGAAAAAGCAAATATAAAAATAAAAGAAATGAACAAATGTATTATAGCATGTATTACGAATTATAATTAGAATATATTATGACATAATATTTTCATTCAACGATGACATCATTTCTTTACTCTTGTTCATTTTCTACTCGCTTTCATTTTAGAAAACACTAAAGTTAACAAATCTCTGTCGTACAATTTTTTTGTTTTGGTACAAAAAAATTTTAATTCGTCAATTTTTTTTTTTATTTTGTTAAAAAAAATTTATTTTATTAGTTGCAACTTAGTTTTTGTTACGGTTGCGTGTGTGTTGCTTAATGTAGTAATAAGCAAGTAGTTTTATTTTAGAGTATTTTATCGACTGCGAAAGGTACCTAAAATATTTATTTTAATATTTGTTCAAGAATACAATTTAAAACTTATTTTTTTTTTATATTTTCGTGGTTTTTAATTTTCATATGTTTTCCTCTTCTTAATTTCCATGAACAAAAGTGAAAGAAAAGAAAATAATTTATAAATAATTTTGCTATTTTGGTCAGACCAAAATATTGGCATAGAACTTAATAAATAGTTTTTTAACTTCAAGAATATAAATTTACTGTGTATTAAAAATTATTGATTTGTGAAGTAAAATTATAAGAAACTAAAGTGCCTTAAGAAATAAGATAAAAGTAGTGAACCAGATTTTTTAAAAGTTGATTGTAATTAATTTGCAACACATTTAGGTGAAAAAAAATCTTAAAAAAAAAAGAAAAAAATAATTTTTTTTGAATATGTGATCAATATAAAAAATTATCGTGGCGAATAGTTTTTTACTTATTTTTGTTAAAAAATGAAATTTCATTAATTGTGTGTGTGCGAGAACAGTGAGAAAAAATGTGTCATAATCTAAAAATAGTATTTTTATTTTGATGGTTTTAATAGTGTTCCGTTCTTTAACACAGTATTTCTCGACATGAAATGAAAGTGAATTTTTCTCATTATTTGAAAATGTTTTAAGTTGAATTAGAGAAGGAATTTTCTTAAATATATTTTAATAGTACTTGTTTTATGCAATGGGTCGTAGTTTAACCCTACTTGGATCAAACAGTAGATACCTAGTATGACAGTCTTTCCATAGATTCATACAACACATCATAGGTCACTCAGCTTTGATTTCTATCAATTTAAGAGATGACAATAAATGGTAAATACCAAATACCGATAGTTCTGATTGGTTTATTTTGATGCTATTCTTTCTAATATTACTAAACCCTATCAACAAAGCCCAATTGACCTGGACCTACGTGCTACTAAGTTGGTACTCTCCTTTTTTAAATACAGATGCAATTTTGTCTCCTTTAAATTTGCTTGCAAAACATCCGTTAACTTGGCTCGCAATTTGTGCTGAAACGTGTTAGTGTTGCTTTGATTTGCAAAGTTTAAAAAAATTGTCTTTTTAAAATTTCAGGGGTCCGAAGAAGTCCATCCGTTTTAAAAAAAACCAAAATAGTAAAATAAGACTACCTCCGTTGTGCTACAATGTGTTGCTTCACAAATTTCGCATACTTATTAGTGGTTTGGAGTAAAAATTAGCTCCTTAATGTTTTTACAACAATAGTATTCAACAGTTGTGCTACATTTTGTCATACAAAAAAATTGTCAGATTTCTTAACATTTTGGAGTAATTTCTGTATGTGGGAGGTAAACTTTACCAAGTCACATTTTTAAAATTGTTTGAAAATCACAAACCCTTCTATCTCTCCATTAACTGCTTCCCTTACCCCGACTATTTTTATTGCTCTGTAATTTTTTTTTAATTTCCATGATATCCTTAATTAAATTACGTCATATTATGTAACGGTTAATTGTTAAAAAGGACTTGGTGTGCTTCACTTCACAATGATGGATGTTAGTATTCCCAAGTCCCTTGAAACATACAGCACCAAGTCCAAGACAATTGTACATAAAAGGTGTTTCCAAAAATAATGTTAAAGGTTTTTTTATAAACTTTACTTCAAAATATATTATTAACAATGTAAGTTTAACGTTAAAAAACGTTTAAAATTGTTTACATTGTTTACATGAAACTAATAGAAAGAAGTTAAAACCTAAAGACACATTGACTAAGTAGACTTGGTGTTATTTACCTCTAAATACATTGTTGTCGTCTACAACACTATTTAGTCATAAACAGAACTATGTACACTTGATGTTCTTTACCTCTTAAACATTTGGACTTGGTGTCAAAATTTGTTCACTTGACGTTCTTTACAGTTTACCTCTAAGGGCTTTGGACTTGGTGTCATTTAAAATTGCTCTATCTCGAAACTACACTAGTTAGGACTCAGTGCTATCAACCTCTCGGTAGAAACAAAATCCTGATTCTAACAGTATAAAAAAACGTATTTTGAAAAAAATGTGACGTGTTGTGCTGCTGTGGTCAGGTCAAAGTGTTTTTCATTCAAAAACTATAATAACCAATCAAACCGATTCCAATTAATTGAGTGAATATGACTAATAAAGCGAAAACTACTGTATCGACGGACCGCCCACCCATATGCTGATCCTCCATATATCTACATATCTAAAATAATTGATAAAATTAGGTCTTCATGCCAGGATTGCAAATCGGTTTTTCAAAACCAAAACCGCGAAACACAGAAACCTCATAAAAATAGTAAAACCGAAACCAAAACCATCTTCAAAAAAACATTAAAACCGAAACCAAAACCACATTTTAAAAATCATCAAAACTCATATTATAACCGAAACCGAAATCTAAAAGTCATCAAACCAAAACCAAATTCTAAAATAAGCAAAACAAAAAATAAAAACCAAGTTCCAAGATCAATAAAAACGTAATTTGTATTACTAATTCTTGCATTTTTGCTCCGCTTGAACATTGGCATTGTTTGTTAACAAATATTGTAATTTTTAATACATTGTCTAGCGAAAATCCAGACAGCTTGTTAGTCAAAACACCAAAACCGAAACCAACACTTATCATTTAGAAAAACAAAAACCAAAGCTTGTTGTTTAGAAATACCAAAAACCAAGGTTTAATGCTTAGAAAAACCAAAAATGTACATGAAAAAAAAAAACAAAAAACTAAACCATTCAAAATAATTTAGGGTTTTGCAACCATGCTTCAAACAGGGTTTGCCAACTATTACTAATTACCCAACAGAAACTCGAATAAATTTTATCCAAACCCAAAGATTACATTAACTTTCCATAATTTTGATAACAAATTAATTATAAAATGTGAAAGGGCTTAAAACGTCCCACTCCGATGTGTTAAACTTTAGTCTGTGTAAAGGGTTTAGTATAGTTAGTCCATTAAATAAGCCGGAAAATCTGTAACAGTGGTGGAACAAAACCGATTTAAAACTAACCTCTGCATTACCTAAAAAATGAGAACATTTGGGGAGTTTCTTCCCAGTCAAAGCATCTCAAATAGTAACAGTGCTAAATTTTTTTTGAAAATTTCAAATTTCACCTCGGCAATCGCCTCTCTGGTGTGCTTGGGGTTGCTGATTATAAATCAGAAGCTTAAAAACAAGTGCAGGTGGTCCAACCCATCAAAACTACCCGAAAAAGTGGCAGTTATACAACAAAATTGATATTTTGCATCGGCAATCGTTTCTCGAAGATTTTCAAGGTCGCTGATCATTTATCCGAGGTTAATTTTAAAATTGAATCGCCCAATAATGTGAGCTTATAAATTGTAAATATAATTGACATCAATCGTTATCAGAGTCGTATTCGAGAATTGCTGATGCAGGATTGGCGAGTCCTTCTTTATAGTAATTTTTATCTTCTTCAATTATTATTTAAATCAGTTCAACCGCCGTAATCTCAGTAGTTTCAGGTCGCCCGCAATTATTGCAGTAGGTTTCGTAACAAAATTTACAAGTTTGTGAGCAGCATATACGTCATTTTTTCTGCAACCACAACCAACCCTACATCCAGTTTGACAGCCACGTATTGCAGCATAATGCTTTTTGGGGCGCGCTTTTAATACCGCTACTGTTCCACCACTTTTCCAGATGGTACAGCATTTTCCGGTTTATTTACTGGATTAAGTGTTTAATGGAGACTGAAATAGCTAATTTGTTTTAGTTTTCCCATTTTCCCGTTTTCCATTTCCCCTTACACATATTAGTAAAACGACCGGCAGATAGACGAACTTTTTTGTTTGCCTATTTAGACTAATGATGAGCTAAACCGTCGAGAAATGCTTTCACACTTGTCGAGAAATAATTGTACACATCCTCGCCACTAATTTTTAGGAAAAATAATCCTACATCGGAAGCTCTGTAGACGTGCCTTCAAACCCGAAGACTGCGGAGTA